>CM038147.1:361737468-362285949 GCA_021437245.1 Aegilops speltoides | reverse complement strand
CAGGTCGCGAGTCATTGACCACCACTGCAACTGTGCTAATGTTGTAGAGCTCGCCTGGCCCTGCTAGGACATTTTCCGTCGTCCTACAAGAATGGCGTATGTTCCCTCTCGTTAGGGTTTTGTTCCTCCCGGAGCGACTCGCCGCCGTCGAGACTACTGGTTCCCTACCTCGGCCAACCACCGCCGCCTGTTGCGATCGATCGGGGGCGCACCTCCTGATCATCGTTGCGGCGGAGGGACCAAGGGCTTTGGGTCACTGCAGCAATGCCCGACAGATACATCTCGATCGGGTTAGGGTTCTGAAGATGGCTTCGAGCGCAGCCAAGATGTCAACGGAGGCTGGCTCATCGGAGTCAGAGGATGTGAGGAAGATGATGGAGGAGCTAGGTTTGAAGGAGGAAGACCTGGATGATGTCGTTTTTGACGAGGAACAGGCCCCCAAGGAGGCGGCTCGCTGGCTGGCTATTGCTAGGGTTCACTCGGAGAAAACCTATAGTCAATATTGGTTCTTCCGCAACATGCGATCGGCATGGGATCTCGCGCAACCGGCAAATTTCAAGCCGCTGGAGGACAATTTGTACACTATCCAATTCTCATGCTTGGGGGATTGGGAGAGGATCACTCAGGATGGACCTTGGCACTTTAGAGGGGATGCAGTGATCATTAAGCCGTATGATGGAATTCAGAAGCCGTCCACAATCAGTCTTGACACAATTGAGATATGGACTCAAATCCATGACGTTCCACAGCTCTACACCCACCTGGTACCATCCCTAGGCACAAAGATTGGAGAAGTTTTGTTCACGGAGCAGCAATCGCAAGATTTTAAGGGGAACTTCCATCGAGTTTGGGTGAGAATAAATGTCACGAAACCCCTGAAGAACGCGATTTCAATGATCCGAGATGGGAAGAGACAAATCTATAGGGTGAGGTATGAGAAGTTACCCGATTGGTGTGCCGTGTGTGGGATGCTAGGCCATCTGTACAAGGAACATGGGAGTGGGATACACCCTCCATCTGCACTGATCTTCAAGGACCTTAGGGCGACATGGGCGATGAGGACTGGCCGCGGGCCTGGAGAAGGAGGAGGAAGAAGAGGAGGAAGGAGGGGAGGCCGATCAGGAGGTAGGGGACGCAACGACCAGTATTTCTCCCAAGAAGTTGCGGGCTACGAGGGGGATGAAGGAACTGAGAGAGATCTAGAGATGAAGGAAGCAGAGCTGAATAGGAAGAGAGGCTCGGAGTTGGCTGTAATCCACCAGAAGTCACCGGCAACAAACAACACTGGAGCCGCCACGTCGGAGCCGAGCAATGCATTGGCCCTCCCGGCTGCTGTAACTCCTCAGAGCCCGAGCACCAAACAGGAGCCAAAGAGGCCAAAGCTGATCGCAGAGTCAGGAAAGAACACCACAGAAAAGAAGGGAGTGCAAGGAAAGCTGGAGCAAAGTTTGGCGGGCCCCGTAGGGCACCGCCGAGCCTAATGAATGCCATATGTTGGAACTGTCATGGCGTGGGCAAAGCCGCGACAATTCGAGAGCTTCGCGACTTCGCGAGGCAATTTGCCCCTACCCTTTTATGTATTGTAGAAACTCAAATAAAAGGAGACAGGGTAGAAGCTCTAGCTAGTACTCTCGGATATGATAGTGCTTATGCCGTTGATAGCAATGGTAGGAGTGGTGGTATTGGTCTTTTTTGGAACAGTTCAATAAAAATTGAGATTCTTGGCTACTCTGAGTACCACTTAGATGTTTCAGTAGAGGAGAATGATCAGGACAAGTGGAGGATGACCTGCGTTTACGGGGAAGCACAGACACACTTACGATCCCGGACATGGGACACGTTGAAGAACATAAGTATTTTGAGCACCCTTCCGTGGCTGTGTTGGGGTGATTTCAATGAAGTTCTACGTCCAGATGAACACGAGGGAGTAGGACAATGTAGCAACGCTCAAATCCAGGCTTTTAGAGATGCTACTGACATTTGCATGTTGCTAGATCTGGGGTATAAAGGAAATTTCTGGACTTTCGAAAAGAAGGTTACTGGAGGCACATACACACGTTGCATGCTTGATAGAGCGATGGTAAACGCTGAATGGATGGCAAGGTTCCCTTCGGCCTTGATCACGCATCTTACTGGGAGCACTTCCGGCCACTCACTTCTGCTCCTGGAACGTGGGGAGGCTGATGTACCACGTACAGCGAGGACTTTCAAGTATGAAATTATGTGGGAGCAACATGAGGGTCTAAAACAATTTGTTGCGGAAGGATGGTTAGCCGAAGCACCTTGCACTTCGGCCGAACAACTAAAGCAGAAACTACATAACCTTTCGCAAGGCCTTGTCAGATGGAGCAAAGACAACTTTGGAAGTGTTAGGAAGGAGATAAAACAGCTGAAGAAAGTACTTGAGGAGCTGCGAGGGGACCCGCTGAGGATTGCACCATCCCATGTTGAACTCAAAATAAACGAGCGATTGGTTGAGATGTACCATAGGGAAGAAATTATGTGGAGCCAGCGCGCACGGATTCAGTGGTTGTCGGAGGGTGACAGGAACACAAAATTCTTCCATCTCAGAGCTAGCATACGAAGGAAGAAAAATATGGTCAAGGCACTACAAAACTCACTTGGGGTGATTGTCTCTGACCCAGCTGAGTTAAGGGAGATGGTTAACTCCTTTTATAAAACATTGTATGCAACGGAAGGGGTCCACCAGGTGGAAGCAGTGTTGGAGCATGTCCCACAGAAAGTAATAGAAGAGATGAATGCCTCCCTTTGTGCTCCATACACTGGTGATGAGGTCAAAACAACATTATTTCAGATGTTTCCAACAAAAGCCCCGGGGCCAGATGGATTTCCCGCTCACTTTTACCAGCGACACTGGGATATATGTGGTGAAGAGGTCACCAATATTGTTCTGAGGATAGTCAGAGGAGAAGAGAGTCTAGAGTGCATCAATGACACAGTTCTAGTTCTAATCCCAAAGGTAACTAACCCCACTGTTTTGGCTCAATTTAGACCTATAAGTCTTTGCAATGTTCTATACAAGATAGCTTCAAAGGTAGTTGCAAACAGACTCAAAGTTATACTGCCAGATATTATATCTGAGGATCAGTCTGCGTTCGTGCTAGGGAGGCAAATCACTGATAATATCATATGTGCCTATGAGTGTTTGCACTTCATGAAGCGTCCACGATCAAAATCTAACAGCTTTTGTGCTCTGAAGTTGGATATGATGAAAGCCTATGATAGATTGGAATGGAGCTATTTGAGAGCGATCATGACAAAACTTGGTTTTGCAGAGCAGTGGATCAATACTGTAATGGCCATGGTATCTTCAGTTTCTTTTTATGTTATGCTGAATGGAGAGAGACTTGAATCTTTTAAACCGACCAGAGGGATTCGGCAGGGAGACCCAATCTCCCCCTACTTATTCTTGATTGCAGCAGAGGGCCTATCATGCCTCCTGAAATCCAGTTCTCAGTCATCATCTTTGTCAGGTATTAAGGTGGCCCCATCGGCGCCATCGATTAATCACTTGTTATTTGCAGATTACTGGAGGTTACTGGAGGCACATACACTCGTTGCAGGCTTGATAGAGCGATGGTAAACGCTGAATGGATGGCAAGGTTCCTGTCGGTGTCAAAACCGGCAGATCTCGGGTAGGGGGTCCCGGATTGTGCGTCTAGGCGGATGGTAACAGGAGACAAGGGACACGATGTTTTTACCCAGGTTCGGGCCCTCTCAATGGAGGTAAAACCCTACTCCTGCTTGATTGATATTGATGATATGGGTAGTACAAGAGTGGGTCTACCACGAGATCAAGGAGGCTAAACCCTAGAAGCTAGCCTATGGTATGATTGTTGTTCGTCCTATGGACTAAAACCATCCGGTTTATATAGACACCGGAGAGGGCTAGTGAGGAGTCTGGACTAGGGGTGTCAGGACAGCGGACTATCATCGTTAGCGGACTCCAAGACTATGAAGATACAAGATTGAAGACTTAGTCCGTGTCAGGATGGGACTTTCCTTGGCGTGGAAGGCAAGCTTGGCGATCGGATATGTAGATCTCCTACCATTGTAACCGACTACTGTGTAACCCTAGCCCTCTCCGGTGTCTATATAAACCGGGGGGTTTTAGTCCGTAGGACAACACAACCATTACAACAATCATACCATAGGCTAAACCCTAGAGGGCTAGGGTTACACAGAGTCGGTTACAATGGTAGGAGATCTACATATCCGTATTGCCAAGCTTGCCTTCCACGCCAAGGAAAGTCCCATCCGGACACGGGACGAAGTCTTCAATCTTGTATCTTCATAGTCTTGGAGTCCGGCCGATGATGATAGTTGACCATCCGGACACCCCTAGTCCAAGACTCCTCGGTAGCCCCCGAACCGAGGCTTCAATGATGATGAGTCCGGTAGCATATTGTCTTGACATTGCAAGGCGGGTTCCTCCTCGAATAATTCATAGAAGATCATGAACACCGAGGATAGTGTCGGCTCGCAAAATAAATTCCACATACCACCGTAGAGAATAATATTTACACAAGTTCAATATCTTGATGTATTTTGTGGGCGGCGTCACACCACAACCAAGCCTTTACTCGAATCGTTTTTATTATTCCACCTCGTACGTTTAGCGGCGGTTTCCTTGCACGTCTTGTCGGCGAGATCGTGTCCCCTTATTCCGGATTCTCATCAATACGGACGTGGGTAACCCAACGCGCCCGTTGCCACGCCGCCTCCATCGGCGAGTTCCAAATAGTCACGGGGCGGCTCTTGGTATTCTCCCCTTTATAATGAGACCAAGGCATGTTCCTTTTCTTCAATCCTCCACGAATCCTCCCTCGCCCGAGTTCCAACACCCAAGGCTCCAGTTAGGCGCTTGGACCTTCGACAATGTCGGCTCCGACCTCTGAGGCGGTGGATGCCCTCTTCCGTCACGGAAGAGGGCGTGCTAAAAGCGAGAGGCGCCAGTACCTAACCTCGAGATTTCGCATAGGTTGCCGCCCAAGGCAAGTCATTCCCACTCCGAGCCTGGTGAGAGCGTCGTGTTCGTGTCTCACCTCCGTCGGGGTTTAGGCTTCCCGATGGATCCTTTTGTGAGAGGGCTCATGTTTTACTACGGGCTGGAATTTCATGACTTGGCTCCGGAGTCCATCCTCCATATCTCATCGTTCGTTGTTGTCTGCGAAGCCTTCCTCCGCACTACCCCTCACTTCGGTTTGTGGCTCAAAACCTTCAATGTGGAGCCGAAGATGATCGAGGCGGCAGGCAGAAGTCTTGAGAGGGGCTGTTATAAGTAAGAGGGCCAATGCTCCATGGCCCGAGGGCTCTTCAAGAGGAGCTTGGTTTGTGGCAGCGGAGTGGTTCTACATCACGCCCCGGGGCACCAAGCAGTGGCGCCACCGCCTTCGCTCGGGCCCTCCACAATGGTGGCGTCATGGGTCGACAAAGGGCTTGACTGGGGCCGTCAGGGCGTGCCACTTTTGCGAGGCCGCATTCGGGACCTCAAGAAAGGAGATCAATCTCGTTGTAGTGGTGCGAGTTATGCTGATTTGGCGCTATCTCGCCTGCAAGCGTCATCCCCTCCTTTGTGGAATTCAATCCGAAGGACCGCGAGCTCTTCAACACTTCATGGGTGCGACACACGTGGAGATGTATAAACTGTTCTTCGGATCACAAGAGATGTGTCCGGACTTGACCGAGGACGTCGGCCTAAGCTGCAATCGCCCGGATACTCAAGTAAGTAGTCCTGTGTCCGGTCGTACCCTCCGTTTATTTATCATAGATTTGCCCTTTAACCCGCTATCCCTCGAACAGGAGTGGATAGTGAAAGCAAAGCTGATACGGTGTCCGGCCCCCCTCCCTGAGATCACATTGGATCCCGTGTTAGTCAAGATGTTGGAGGTTATGCCTCCCGAAGAGGGCGAAGGGGAAAATAGGAAAATTACCGCCTCTGCTGAGGAGGCTCTCAAGAAAGGGGGGATCGAGAATCCCTCCCTCCAGGGGGGAAGAGGACCGCTTCCGGAGATCCGGAGGCCAAGGCCTCCAAACGGGGGAATAAATCTGCACCGGAAGGTCCTGTGCCAGGAGAAGCCCCGGCTGCACTGTCTCCCCAAGGGAATCAGCCCTCCAGCGAGTCGTAAGTAGGAAAAGGGGAGTTTTGTAATAAGGGACGTCCCTATTTTCATTTCTGATGATAACCGAAGTCTTTTCCTCGTAGTTCGGATCTCCGCCCTTCTCAGCTGAGCTCATCTTCGGGGGACCTTCGTCCGGAGATGATGGAGAGCGAGACGCCTCCATCTGCCGCGCCATCAGGCGGGGCGGATGACCCTGAGGTGTCGTCGCGGAGGGTCTCCTTGAGTCCGGCGGGGCCGGAGAGTTCGGCGCCAACTGGTGCACGGCCGGAGGAGCTGAAGGATCTGCTCGAGAGGGCGTCTATCTCAGAAGATCACCGTACATTAATGAGTATGGTGATTCAAAGAATTTCATTCGCTTTGAGGCGGGTTGCATGAGGCCTTCAAAAGTTCTTGTGAGGGTTTGAGGTGCGTAAAATGACATACCTTTTGACAGTTTTGCGTAGAGTCGCCTGTATAGATAGTAGCCCCGAGACTCGATGCGTTGTCGAAGTAACGGCGTGCGAGGATCATAATCTCGATGTTAAGATGTCGTCGTTCCTATTCGGGGCGGGCGTTCGGTGTGATCGGATGATAGAGTTGCCGAACCAGGCGGCAATCGGGCGTTGCGGATCACGGACATCGCTATTGGTCGATAAGCGACTTGACGAGTCACAAGGTGGGTGGTTTCTCCGTGGTCACTGGTAAGGGAGCTGATGCCCATGCCTTACAACATGTATGCTTGATGCAAATGGCGCCCGCTATGGAGGACCTTCGGACAGAGCTTGCTCGAGCCAAGGAGCAAGCCAAAAGGAGTGATGCGGATGCCTCGAAGGCAGCCGAAGAGCTAAAAGCCGAAAAGGCTGCTCCTTTGCCGAAGCGAGGAGGAGATGGCGGAATGGCCGTGAAGTGAAGGATGCTACCGACCGCTATGAGGTTCTTGAAAGAGAACCCGGCGGAGCAAGAGGGCTGAAGAAGGCCACCGCCGAAACCAAGGATGCCGATTACGCAATGCGGGCTATAAAGGAGGAGTTGCGTCGGGCCGAGACATTGCGGTGGAAAGCCCTTCTGCTGCGTGGGAAGTTCACGGATCCGAGTATGCTCGGTTGGGCGGTTGTGGGGTGCGGAGGATCCTTATCTGAATTTGGCGGCAAGTGCGGCGGGCCGCGATCGTGCACTTCGAAGCCAAAGGATCACGAAATGGAAGAGTTTTTGGTCTCAATTCCATAGTCGGGCGTCCCCTTCCGCTAACCGATCGGTTGGCTGAGTGGGCTGAGCTGAATAGGCTGTCGGACTTGCCATGAAGGATGTCGTGGCTCATCGTGGCGGAAAGGCCCAAGCGAAGAGTTATTTTGGCTTAGTGCAGCAATTCCTTGATGCGTTGCCGCATATCAAAGGCGATGAAGCGGTCGGCATGCATACGGGTGCACGGATGGCTCTCCCGTGTTAAAACATCTTTGGCGAGATGGATGCCACCGGCGTTGCATCCGGGATTCGGACAAAAGCCGATTGCCGCCGAGCACTATTTTGAGGAAGTCTGCGGGCGCTCGTTTAGTAAAGTCGCGGTGCTCAAAAAGCGTTATGTTCAAATGGCGTGTATGATTTGTAAAACCATATTTATAATATAAGGTCTTTTTATACTTGTGCGTTCAAGTATTGAAATTTCTCTGTCGCGGCCGTTAATGTATATTTATATATAACACGAAAGATGGCGATCTTGACTTATTACCCACGCACATGGTGCGGGGTGTTTGCAAAAAGCGCATTTTCACACTTAATCCAACGTCTTGGTCTGTGAAGGAGGTGGTAGCGTAACAAGCGAAGCAACCGGACTATAATGCTTTATCCCTTTCACTTAGCCATAGGAGTTGAAGGTGGGGCTACGATATAGCCCACAGAACCGCGCTCTTCGAATTTGGAGCGTGTGTGCTGACCGAAACAGTCCTTCATCAAGCGGAGAATTCTAGACATTCACGTAGTCGATCGAGTGGTTGACCGATCTCTCGCTATATCATGACGATCGGTTTTCGGCTTTCTCTCTTGAGGTGCTCGCCGAGCTGAACAAGGGCACAATCGCGATAGTTCTCCACAGTGCAGCGTTAGCCGATAATGTCTGAGCGTAAGGCAGCAAAACACGGGCCGGGCAAACCCAATATTTGACCAAAGACATGATTGAGCTGATGCATATAAGGCCTAACTTTCGAGGCGCGAACACTCCCTAAGGTATTCGGTCTTTATGAAAGCAGGCGAGCGATGCCCTAAGCCCCTAGTGCCCAGTGCACGCTAAATCTTCCGCGCTGCCAATGCCAAAACGTCGACCTCCTCCTCGGTTATGGTAAGAAACCGGGGATGTGTATCAACAAGAGGCGATAAAAAGCTTTACGCAGGTCTTAATCGAAAAGAATCCTTGCGACGGGTCCCTGCTTGCGTCTGCGCTGTGTCTCCATTGTCTTTGTATCTGGGCGGGTGTAGAACGTTGTTCATCTGTAAAAGAAAGAACTTAGTTTGAAAAAAGATCGTCTGAAAAATGTATTTAAAAGCAGTATGATTTAAGAAATGAATAAAATTGAGCTTTATTGGCTCTCATTCTTCGTTAAATGCAGCCCCTTGTAAAGGGGGCGCGCTAGGAAGCCCTTATTTTTTTGTACCAAACTTCGTCTAACCGTGTCCGGGGTCTGAATGACCTGTTTTAGGGGCTTTGATTAGCAAGGCCGGATTAGTGTGCGGCTGTCGAGGCAGTCTCATGTTCTTCCAAGGTCGAGGAACATTCGAAGTTTCCCTTAAATGAGATGATACCACGTGGACCGGGCATTTTAAGTGTGAGAGACGCGTAATGCGGTATTGCGTTAAAGCGGGCGAAAGCTTCACGTCCCAATAGTGCTTGATGGCTACTTTTGAATGGGGCGACATGGAAGGTTAGCTTTTCGCGACGGAAGTTGTCAGATGAACCGAACATGACTTCTAGTAGTAAGTGGCCCGTAGAATTGGCATAAGGGTCTGGCGTTACTCCTTTAAAGGAAGTGTTGCTATGGCGAATTTTGGTAGGGTCTATCCCCATTCTGCGGATGGTGTCCTGGTATAGCAGGTTTATATCACTGCCGCCGTCCATTAGGACTTGTGTAAATTGTAGTCCGTCGATTATAGGATCCAATATCAGAGCAGTCCATCCTGTGTTTCGAATACTTCTGGAGTAATCGTGATGGTCGAAAGTAATTGGTTTTGACATCCAATCTCCGGATTCCGCTGGGGTGGACCGTGCGGTGCTTACTTTAGTAGATGCCGCCCTATTTCTCCTTGTTATCACTTGAAGTGAATTCACTATTTTGACTTCTTGTGGGAAGTTCTTTTGTTATCCGGCACTCTGCTTGTGGGGTTCGTCATCGTCCTCGCTTGGTGTGTCGAGCCCCTTGTGTTCGGCGTTAAGTCGGCCGGACTGCTTGAAGACCCAACAATCTCTGTGGGTGTGGTTTGCAGGCTTCCCGGGTGTACTGTGAATTTGACATATCCTGTCCAAGATTTTGTTTAGGTTGGATAGCTCGTCCTTTGTTGTCCTTAAGAGGCGGTGTTTTGTTGTTCGACATGAGCTTTTGAACCAGCGTTGACCGCCGTGTTCTTGGGGCCATTTTCTTTAGTCGGCGCTGGTCTTTTCTGCCGTGGTTTCATTTCCATCCCGACCTCGGATGTACTTGGGTCATTGGTCTTGCATCTTGCCAGCCAGCTATCTTCTCCAGCATAAGCGGGTCATGAAACTTGCTAGTGCGGTCATTGTCCTTGGCTTTTCTTGGCGAGGTGTGCAGCGAAACCATTCGTCTCGGACGTTATGTTTGAAGGCTGCTAAGGCTTGGCGTCCGAACGATCGACTATTTGGTTCTTTTGGTGAGGAACTGTTCGAAATTCTGGCTGACTCTCCGGGCTATTGAGTTATATGACTTAAATCGTCTGCGTCCGGAGGGCGGACATAAGTCCCCTGAAAATTTGCTCGAAACGCATCCTCGAGCTCTTCCAAACTTCCAATGGTATTTTCTGGGAGGCTTTTGAGCCAATGCCGAGCTGGCTCTTTAAGTTTGAGGGGTAGGTATTTCATGGCATGGAGATCGTCTCCTCTAGCCATATGTATGTGTAGGATATAATCCTCAATCCAGACTCCAGGCTCTGTTGTTCCGTCGTATGCCTCTATGTTTACGGGTTTGAATCCCGCTGGAAATTCATGATCTAGTACCTCATTGTGAAACATAGGGGGTGTGCGGCGCCCCTGTATTTAGGTGTTCCGTTATTTTCGAACACTCGACGTGTTGTGTTGCTCCCTGGAGCCTTCTTTCTTGGCCCATAGATGGACCTGACCGGGCCATCCTTTTTGCGAGATCCTTATGTGGATCGTGTGCGGCTTGTGTCTTGGCGCCGCTTCTGTTCTTAACTTGTCATCTGGTCGTCTATCCGACCAGGTGACTCTTTGTTTTTTGATTGTGGGGCTCTCGGCCTCCTCATCAAATTCGAGCAACAACTTGCGCTTGGGTAGCTCTTTGCTTGGTGGCTATCGCCGTGTTGTCTGCGGTCTTGAGTACTTTGCTCCATCTCATTACGAGTCGTCTTCCGCTGTCTTGAGCTTCATACCTTCTTCAAACTTCTTGCGGTGGCAGAGCCTTTGTGGAGGTTCTCATGCTCGGTGATGTGTTCGGCGTGAGATCGTGCGGATATTGTTTTCGCCGGGGATGGGTTGCTCGTCCAATTCATCCTGTTCGGACGGTTGCTTTGTGGCATGTTTGTCGTCCACTGGTTTGCCCTGCTCTTCGGCTGGGTCTGTATGGGTGTTGTTGTTATCGAGGCGGGACTTCGGGCGGCGTTTGCGTCGCTGTTTTGGTTGTTTTTCGAGGGAATTATTCTTCGTCGCGTCCCGTTGTTCCTCGTTATAGCTTCCTTTTGGTGTATCCACCATGTATACATCGTGAGTTGAGGTGGCTTTCCAGTGCTCCATAGGCGCTAGTTCTTGGTCGTCTCCGGCGTCGTCGTCCATATCGTCGATGTCTTTGGAGTCGAAGTCCAGCATGTCGGTTAAGTCGTCGACAGTGGCTACGAAGTGGGTGGTGGGTGGGCTTTGAATTTCTTCGTCGTCCGCATCCCAACCGTCCTGACCGCAGTCCGGCCAGGGGTCTCCTGACAAAGAGAGACACTTTAGCGAATTCAGGATGTCGCCAAAAGGCGAGTGCTGAAAGATGTCCGTAGCGGTGAACTCCATGATCGGTGCCCAATCGGATTCTATTGGTAGGGGCGCGGGAGGTTCGGAGTTCGGCGAGGAGTCCGGCACCTCGGAGTTACGAGCTTCACAAGGGACAAAATCAGTATTCGGCTCCATTGCCGTAGAAGTAGCAGCCCCCGAGGCGGTGTCTAGCCACCCGTTCTCGATCGGCGCAGTCGGCTCCGAGTTAAGGGTCGGAGAGGACTCTTGTGCGGCCTCCAGGGCACTGTCCGGCAGCAGAGCTAGATCATGCCCATCGTGGCGATCTGGTAGCTCTGGTGTGGCTCGAATCCGTCGAAGATCAAGTCTCCGCGGATGTCGGCCGTGAAGTTCAAACTTCCAAATCGACTGATGGCGGGCGTAGCTTTCAATCTGCTCGGATGGCCAACTGAATTAGCCCAGATGCAAAGCCGCCGAATCTGAAGATCTGTCCGGGAGAAAAGTCTCACCTGGACGCGTCGTTATTGATGATCGAAGGAGCCATCGGGCCTATAGGTGACGACATAGAGGAACTCTCAATGAAAGCACCAATGTCGGTGTCAAAACCGGCGGATCTCGGGTAGGGGTCGGATTTGTGCCTCTAGGCGGATGGTAATAGGAGACAAGGGACACGATGTTTTACCCAGGTTCGGGCCCTCTCGATGGAGGTAAAACCCTACTCTGCTTGATTGATATTGATGATATGGGTAGTACAAGAGTGGATCTACCACGAGATCAAGGAGGCTAAACCCTAGAAGCTAGTCTATTGTATGATTGTTGTTCGTCCTATGGACTAAAACCCTCCAGTTTATATAGACACCGGAGAGGGCTAGGGTTACACATAGTGGGTTACAATGGTAGGAGATCTACATATCCGTGTTGCCAAGCTTGCCTTCCACGCCAAGGAAAGTCCCATCCGGACACGGGACGAAGTCTTCAATCTTGTATCTTCATAGTCTTGGAGTCCGGCCGATGATGATAGTTCGGCCATCCGGACACCCCTGTCGGTGTACTAAAGTAGGGGTACCTTAGTACCCCGAACTTGTCTGCAGGCGATTCGCCCCCCAGGCAAGGCTGCATGGGCGCCCGCCCCTCCGTCATTTCCACTTACTGCCATTCAAAAACAAAGTGTCAACCTAGAAGACAAAAAGCCCCGGCAAGAGGAGCTTGCCGGGAAGAACAAGGCCCCGGCAAGAGGAGCTTGCCGGGAAGGCCAACCAAGGCGCGTCCAGAAGACTTGCCGCGACGCCCGTAGCGTCCGGCAAGGCCCTCTACGACCGGCAAGCTTGCGGCGCAACAAGAAGAAGGGCGCGATAAGGCGCTGCAGCGGCAAGGCGTCCACCACACCAAGCTCCAACGCGCAACGGCGTGTCACCCGGGGCCATCCGGAGCACGCGTGGCGGTATTTGTCTTGGCCGTCTTGATGCGAGTGTAGCGGAGCTGACAAGGAGGCCATCGTGGAGAGCGGTGGCGCACCTATGATCGTTTCCTTGCCTTTGTTAGGGCGACGAGACGGGCATTAAATGCCTTTGTCCCCGCCGTCGAGTTAGGTAGGGACCTTTGTTGGACCTTTGTTGTACCAATCTGCGTTTTACTCTTTTACCCCCTCTTTCTGCGTTGCCACATCGGTGACCCCTTAGACTATAAAGGGAGGCCCATGCGCGCGTAGAAGGGGTTCGGTCCATCGACACATCGGCACCACAATATGCTCGCGCTCTCGGCGAGGAACAAATACAACACAAAGCAGCGATGGGAGTTTTATCTCTCGGAGAGCTCCGGCTGGGTAAAATCCCCCCGCGTGTGTGACCTCGATCTGCTCTTCGTGCGGCCCTCGCCCCCCTGCCGGACCAGAAGGGGCCCCCTGCCCCATAGGTGCTCGCTCCCCACGGTGGCCGCGACATCTTTGGCGCGCCCGGTAAAGGCGTCGAGGTTATCTTGAACTGATCCGGTCTCCGCGCTACATCGACATCTTCGTCAACATGCCGCCAAGAAGAAGGCTTGAGTAGCCGCTCCGTCTGCGGCTGTCCTATCGCCACCGAGCAAGCAGCGATAGGGCGGGCGCCGCGGAGGAACGGGCGCCGGTGGCGGCACTCACGTCGTCACGAGTCAAAGACAAGGCTCCGCAAGCTTGGCGTCTGGATACCTGCGCCCCTCTCGGGAGGTGCAAGATCAACAACGCCACGGTGCCCCAGCACCGTGCTCGCGATGGAACAAGGCCAAGCTGGTGGGTCACAGGCGTTCAAGACCAGCGTGCCGGACATGTTGGCGCAAGTGAATCTGATCGCCGGACGGGTGTTGCTCCTTCAATCAATTGGGAGTCCGAAACACGTCCGTTCCTCGCGCCGCTCGTCCCCACCGCCACCCAAGACCCGCGAGAGGAAGCGGCGAGCCCAGCTGCTCCTAGACTACCCTCGGCGCCACACAAGATTGACGGCGGAGGATGACCATTATAGCCTCATCGGCCGCCCAACGGCGACAAGCCCAGCAACCGGCGCATCGGCCCGGCAAGCCGCCCGGCAAGCCGACGCCGACAAGACCGCTAGAGTGCCATTTCCATGCACTCCCTGCCACGAAGGCCAAGATCGCCGACTCACGGGCCAACCCCGCGCCGACTCCACTGCGTCGTCGGACCCGCGAACTTCGCCCGATCAGCGCCAAGTTCTTCAAACGGCGACGAAGACGCTTCGTACTCGCGCCGAGCGCGAAGAGAAGCGGCGTCAATCGACCAGCCTTTGGGCCCTTGTCGGCGATGCATGCGCCCGGAAGAACGGCGACTTGTCGTGCAGCGGCGAGTTGCCTGCGTTCACCGTGAGCTGCGGCAAGTCGATGGCCCATACCAAGAACTTCAAGCGGGCGTGCGAAATGCGATGGCGGGATACACTGTCGGAGTTCCTCGGCGTCTACACCATCGCGGTGCGAGCTGCGGGCGCACGAAAGATCCTCGCCAACTACTTCCGGCGGTGCTCAAGCCGCGTCGAGATCTTGGCTCATGCACTTGTCGGACAGCTCCATCTCTTCGTGGGCTGACACTGTGCCATCGGTTTGTGGCGCCTTCACGGTGACCACAAGCCTCATAGCTAGAAGCGATCTGCATCTGCTTCGCCCGAAGGAAGGAGAGCCCTTGCGCAAAATACATCTGAAGATTCACCAGGTGCGGCGTAACATCGAGCGTCCACCTGCGCGGTTATCGGTAGCGTTCCACGAATGTGCGTAACGCGGGATGAGGAAGAGATGGCGATGTGCAAGATCGAAGATGTCGGCGAGCTCTATGCTCGGCCGACAAGTGCGCCCGTCTTTGAGCAGGGAGAAGCTCCCGGAGAGAATGTAGGAGTAGAGGATCGATAGTGAGGACACCGCTCGGCAAGAAGCGGAACCGGGGCGGAATAATAGAAAGAAAAGGCTAAGGATGTGCTAGTTGTTGAGCAGTCCGGCGGAGGCGGCTCAGACAAGGCCAAAGTCGCGACTCGGAGGCTGTGGTGGCCACCGACAAGCGGGGCGGCTCCGGCAAGCAATATTGCAAGATCCATCGCACCAAGGGCCATGATCTCCAAGCATGCAAGAAAGTCGAGCGGATGGCGAGCTACTGAAGCTGAATATGGCGCCGCGACAAAGAAGGCCAGAAGGTGGCGGAGGATCCGGCAAAGCTTCCCGCCCGGGAGGCGCGCAGCAAGCCCAAGCAGCGGCAGGAGATAGACCTCCCGGGGCCGTGACAGCGACGAAGAAGAAGATGAGGATGATGAGATGGATGAGGATGAGGCCCGATGATCAAGAGTTTGAGGCGGCGGAGGTTTTGTGCATTGTGGCGGTGCTTCTCTGCACACCTCGCACCGTCAACTCAAACAACGGGTGCGGGAGGTGAGCGCGCGAGCCATCGGTCGAATCGCGCAAGCCCTGAAGTGGTCCAGCCGCCCATCGTCTTTGATGTTGAGGACCACCTGATCGCATCACAGCGGTCGGGTGCTTGCCGATGTTGGTCTCACCAACTATCCGCAACCTCAAAGTCACGAAGATGTTGGTTGTGGCGGGGCGGCTGAAATCTCATCTCCTCGCGGTGCTCAAGAAGCTCGGATCCCGACAATGAGCTCGAGAAGCTGGTACTTTTCAAGGGATAAATCCGGGAAGGAGCAAGCGAAGGGAAAATCCGCTGCCGTGACATTTGGCGGTGAGCTGAATTCAGAGACGAGAGAGTCACATTTGGCGTTGCTGATTTCCGTTGCCATACAATGGGATACTCGGCCGTCCAGGCGCTTGCCAAGTTCATGGCAGCCTCACACTATGCTTACAATGTGCTCAAGATGCAGTCCGATAAGTGTTATTTCAGTCCACGGTGACAAGAAGGATGCACTTATCTGTACCGACAAGATCTACCGGGAAGCAGCAGCCGCAGCAGAACACAAGCTACTTGCCGCTGAAGCTCCCCGGGGGAATAAGAAACTCAAGTCCGGCAAAAGTAGCTCTGATGCCCACTCCGGCAAGCGCACCTCTTCGGAGTGCTGCGCTACCGTCGAGGATGCACCATCGAGCTCCACCGGCAAGTGCAAGAAGGCAAAGATAACTTCACCAAAGACCAAGAAGGTGGCCGCCAAGGAGGACGGCACTGGTGGTACCTTCACCATCAGTGCCACGCTTGACCCTAAATAGGAAAGCGCGCTCGTTGCTTTCCTGCGGGCGAATGTCGATGTGTTTGCATGGCAACCATCGACATCCCGGTGTTCGAAGTAATTGAGCACCACCTTGCCGTCTGCCCTCACGCGGCGACCCGTCAAGCGGTCGAAACAAGCGATGGGCGTCAAGAGTTCATTGCGAGAGGAGATCAAGAAATTGGAAGCGGCGGGCCTGGTGCGAGGAGTACTCCATCCAGCGTGGTTAGCCAATCCGGTGAGTCGTGCGCCAAGGCCAGCGGGAAGTGGAGGCTTTGTATTGACTTCACGGATGTCAATAAAGCACATCCTAAGATCCATTTCCCTTGCCGTGCATTGACCAGTTGTCGACTCCACGGCAAGATGTGATCTGCTTTCATTCCTTGATGCATACTCGAGGATATCATCGAGATCTTCATGGCGAGAGGAGGATGAAGAAACAGCGTTCATTACTCCATGTAGCACGTCTTGCTTTGTGCGGATGCCTTTAGGACTAAGAATGCTGGTTCAACATTTGCAAGAGTAGTCGATCATGCTTTTGAGACACGACTACGAAATGTAGAAGCTTACATGGATGACATAGTGGTCAAGAGCAAGAACAAAGAGACCTGGTCGAGTTTAGATGAGACTTTTGCAAATCTGCGCAAGATCAATCTCAAGTTGAATCCCGAGAAGTGTGTGTTTGGAGTCCCTTCCGCAAACTTCCGGATTCGTTTATATCTCGAGAGGATTGAAGCCAATCCCGACAAGATTAAAGCCATCGGCGGATCGAAGCCCGAAGCGAGTCAAGGATGTCGCAGCTTGCGGCTGCGTTCTGCTCTCGGCGGTTCATCTCTAAATCTGTCGGCCGCCCTACCCTTTTCAAGATTTTGAAAAAGGCACGTCAATGAAATGGACTCGAAGCGGAGGCTGCTACTGCGAGACTTGAAGAAATACATCCTCTACTCCAACACTTGTCGCACCTAAACCACGGGAGAAGTTCTTTGCTATATCTGGCGGCAACCAATCAAGTGGTTAGTGCTGCGTTAATTGCGGAGAGAGAAGTAGATGATGAGCCTGGCGCGGTGAGGAGCTCGCCATCGACCAATCACCAAGTCGTCATACCACCGGCATTTAATGCACTTATCCATCGCAGACCGCATCATTGTGCGATGTGATCGCTACGAGTTGTTGCAACAGGACGATGCCCCGCGGCAATCGGAACCATTCTCGATGATTGGGGTCATGCTTGAACATCTCTCAACATCGCTGCTCCGAACGGTGAAGTTGAAGTTGAGGCCTGGGCGCCACCATGAAACCGCTAAATGGCCAAAGCGGGCTCCTCCTCTTGCAGAGGGCGATGTGACTGGCGAAGGAAACTACCACCGCCTCTAGAGTCCGCATGCCCGAGCCAAGGATTCGGTGGTGGCGATCGCCACTTACGCCATTCGGCGACTGTGAGCGCCCAGCCGCTGCCACGCACCACCCGGTCTCAAGTAGCTTGGTGAATGACGCTATGATTGGCATCGCAGATCCAGACCACTCCGCCTCCACTGCCCCACTTGCTACGGAGTCGGCCAAGTACACCTTCATGCCCATCCGGAGGTCCAGCGATTCCACCAGCTGCTGGCTCCCTTCTCGACCCGGGAGAGAAATAGTGACGAAAAGAGCAGAGAGGTGCGAAACCGCCATTGTCGAACGGCGCTGGGTGAAGTCGAGGAGATGAAACCCATAAGCGCTCATGATGTCGCAAAGAAAAGAGGAAAAAGGTGGGTAGAGCCCACAATAGAAGAACACAGGAAGAAGTAGTACCACCGGCCACTTTTCGACTTGGAAGCTTCAATGAAAGCACCTGCGCAGGCGGTGCGCCGTCACAGGCCAACCGAAGAGGTAGAACTCATTCCCGGTGAGCTCGAGGAAAAGACTTGCTTCAGCCACGAGGCCTTCCAATACTTGCCGACTGAGCCTTTGCGGCTTGCAGCCTTCAGCCTTCGTACCCTTCCGGTTCGAGCCAAGCGGCGTAAGCAGGAAGAAGGCATACAGCTTACGGGCGGCGCACGCTTTCGCTATGGAAGTAACGGCGAGCTAAGGAAGGAACCGCAGTATGGCGGGGAACGACTTTCTAAGCTTATACCACTATGCTGACCGTTCTCACGACGCCGCGAATGACGTGCCAAGGTTGCTAATGGGGGAACGCGGTGGAAGCGGAGGGTTTTGTGTGGACCTCAGTGCCAGATGCCTGCAGTAATCGCTTTGGGCCTGGCCCAACAGCTGCAGACTGTAGCGGCCAGTGCCCGGCCTTGCTGTGTGATCAAAGTAGGGGTATTTTAGTACTCGAACTTGTGCACGGCAGCGCCTCAAGAAGGCTCACGGGCGCCCGCCAAGACCTCCGCCATTTACATTGCCATTCAAAAACAAAGTGTCAACCAAGAAGATTAAAGCCCCTAAGAGGAGCTTGCTGAAGAACAAGGCCCCAGAAGAGGAGCTTGCCGGAAGGCCAACCAAGGCGCTGGCCCAGAGACTTGCTACTGACGCCTGGGGTCTCCTAAGAAGGCCCAACGACTCAAGAAGCTTGGCCTGCTCCTCGAGGAGAATCGCCTTCAGTTCTTTGGCGAGCTGCTCGCTACAAAGAAGCTTCGCCGCTACCATAGCCACAAAGTTAATGCCGAAGCTTGAGGAAGGCGACCTTGTTCTTCGGCGTGTTCAGTCCGCCAAGAATTCCAACAAGTTGGCCTTGAAGTGGGAAGGCCCTTATTGGGTGAAAGCGAGTCACTAGGCCCGCGCTGTCCGCTTTGAGACCGAGGATGGCATTCGGTGAGCAACTCTCGAACATAGAACATCTTCGTAAGTTTTACCCATAAAAGCGCGGTTGCGGACCCGTTCGGCAACCACCTTTATACAAGCCTTGTTACCGCCGCATGTAACCCTTTGTACAAAGCGGGCGCAGCTCCCGTGCATAAATAAAGTTCACGTGCCTCGCACATCTTGTCAAGTTTAATGCATCTTCTTTTCTTTTGCATCTATATCGACACTTTGTGCAAAGACACACCCCGTAAGCAATAGCTTAACTTTAAGGTTCCATATCATTATTTTCTCTTCTTTCTTCCCAAAAAGAAGATTCCTCCGCCCACAAGTTCACCGGGGGGGAGGAGAAGATAAAGGTGTGGACTAGGCGTCGTTCAAAGGAATCTAACCTTGCCGGGGCGAGGACGACAGAAAAGCTAAGTTGCCAAAGTTTGAGCACAGTCAGTTTTAAATTCTTTAAGTTATATTCCTTGAACGTTCGTGCCTTGTATGGAAAACCTGTGCGCGGAGGAATCGACTCGCGGCTAAGTTGCGCCCTTGAGTTGTTTTCGAGTCCGCTCAACAATACAAGCGAGCTGCAACTAGGCCCGACAAGATTTCTTGCCAGAGGCGGCACCGCCAGCGGGCTGCTGATGTTCCGCACCCGGCAAGTGTGCTCGCGTCGGCAAGTTCCCTCAAAGCGTAAGGCAAAAACATGCAAGGGATGTAACGGAGTAAAGGATATAACATAACGAGCGTTGCCCAGAATAAAGTTATATTACAAAAATGACTTATTGTGGCACTGACTAGATTGTCCTCATAACTGAAAATGCAGCGGCAGGGAAGAGGAAGAAGAAGGGCGGCCTAATCCACACGATCGCCGTCGACCCCCCTAACTTCGTTGATCTTGTCCACGATGGGTGCGACGATGGCTTTGAGCTCTTCAAGATCGGGCATCCGCCGGCAGCTTCTTGGTGATCGCGGATGAAGTCGGCGCCGGGATTCTGGAAGAGGATCTTCACCAACACCTTCTCCAGACCTTGTGCAGATCACGCGACTCATTGGCCACCGCTTGGGATCCTTTCCGGAGCTGCCGGAGAGCCGCCACCACATCCTTGAAGAAAAGCGTGAGCTTGGCGCTGGCTGAGATTTCCCTCGTGGGTACCCGAAGCCCGCTAAGTCCACCCTTGACTCCTCGTCGATGGCGCTTGCGATGTTGACGAGGCCCTCCGTCTAGAGCTCCACCGTGGTCTTGAAGGTGTTCTAGGTCTCCTCGGCCCTTGTCAGCAGCTCCTCGTTGCCCTTGAGCTCTTTCCTCAAGTCATCCTCTCGCTTCTTGGCGGCGTCCAGCGTCCCGCCAAAGGCTGACAAATTTTCGATTCAGATCAAGACTTTTCGAGTCCTTGGCGGCGTTCAGCTCCTTGATCTTCTCGGCGAGCTGGGCCTGCAGATCGCCATGGGCGCGTGCATCTTTCTCACGCTCGCGCTGGAGTGCGGCAAGCTCGTCATTCTTCCTTGTCATGTCCGCCTCCAGCCGCGTCACCCTCTCCTTTAAATCCTTCTTGGCGGCCTCAGCGGCCGCGGCTGCGTCCTTTGCCTCCTTGAGCGTCCCGGGCGCTGCTCTCGTGCCTCGAGCTCCTCCTCGTGGCTATCCAGACCGGCTTTCTTACATGTCGGCTCACCTTCCCGCTGGACATCTCCTCGGCGGCGAGCCTCTCTTGCTCCTCGGCTTGACCTTCTCCAAGATAAACGCCTCCTTTGCCTTGCCCAGATCGCCTTCTCCTCTGCAATGGATCGGAGGGCCTCCCAGTTGCGGTCCCGAGCTCTTGCGATGTTTCTCTATGTCAACTCCGCTTGCTTGCGACAAGCGCTTCCAGACTCGAGCTTCGCTTGTCGGGCGCAGTAGAGTGACACCAGCTTTGAGCAACTACTCCTCCTCGGACTCGCCACTGCCGCTGCTGGCTTGTCAACCATCACAGCCCAATGAGGCGTGTACCTCCCCATCAAATTCCTCTCCCTCGGCCGCCACAGAGCTCGACGCCCGAGGAAGCTTGATGTACACGCCCGGCCTTCAAGTAAGCACTGGTTGGGGCTCCTCGGGCCGATGCCACATCCGCGCGGAGGGGTCGGCGGTCGGTGGCGCCTCGCGCTCAAGCGTCCTCCGGGTCATTAATACGGGCGCCAGATCCCTCACTGCCTCGTGATCGCCAGTCTGGCAGCTTCCTCGTCAGCGCAGCTCATCACGCCGGCCTCTTCCTCGTCGGCAGCGGCGTCCCCCTCGGTGTCGCACAAGACGCCTCCTCGCCGGTGGCCTCAGTTTCCATCGGGTCCCCAAGAGGAGGATCTGAAGACAGGAAGAGGAAGGAAAAGTCAAGCAGATACCCAAAAGGAAGAGAAAGAAGATCAGCAGAACCCAAGGGAAAGTTTCCAGCAAGGAGGGTCACCTATGCTAGGCTCTGTGATCATGGGCTCCACCACTGAGGGCTCGCCGGTTCCACCCCTTGCCGGAGATCCCCTCCTTGTCGGGGAGTGCTCCCATATCGGGGAATCGGCCCTTGGTGGCGTAGTTGAAGCCGACGACACCTCCGGGTCGGCCTCCGATTGCTCCTGGTGGGCTTGTTCTGCTCCTATACAAATGAGTCAATAATCAAGATGTCAGCAAAAGAAGAAGCACCCGTGCGCGCCCCACAACGGGAAGTGAACCAAAACACTTACGCTGGGGGCTGTGCTGGGGGCTGCCGCGAGGAGAAGGGATCGGGTCCGTCAAGGTGGTCTCGCACGTACCCTCCGTCGTCACGGCAGGATCATCCCCGATGTCGACCACGGGGATCTTGGCCCTCTTCGCCGCCCTCTCAGCCAGAGTCCTGAAAAGAAACAGAAGTTCAGGGAGAAGCAAATTAGATACAAGACAAACAAAAAAAAAAGACAAGTTGTGACGCCCCCGATTTAATCGTACACTAATCATGCACGCAAACGTGTACGATCAAGATCAGGGACTCACGGGAAGATATCACAACACAACTCTAAAAGTAAAATAAGTCATACAAGCATCATAATACAAGCCAGGGGCCTCGAGGGCTCGAATACAAGTGCTCGATCATAGACGAAGTCAGTGGAAGCAACAATATCTCGAGTACGTACATAAGTTAAACAAGTTGCTATAAGATGGCTAGCACAAACCGGGATACAGATCGAAGAGGCGCAGCCTCCCGCACAGGATCCTCCTAAACTACTCCCAGTCGTCGCCGCCACCTGCGCACGTAGTAGTAGGCACCTCCGGTGTAGTAATCGCCATCGACGGTGGCGCCTGCTCTGGGCTCCAGATCTGGTTGCGACAACCGTAAAGAAAGGAAAGGGGGAAAAGGGGAGAAAGCAACCGTGAGTACTCATCCAAAGTACTCGCAAGCAAGGATCTACACTACATATGCATGGGTATATGTGTAAAGGGCCATATCGGTGGACCGAATGCAGAATGCCGTAATAAGAGGGGATAGCTAATCCGTCAAAGACTACGCTCGCAGCCTCCGCCTTCAAAGATGTAGAAGAGAGTAGATCAAGTCCTCAAGTAGCATCGCCAAGTAGCATCACCAAGTAGCATCTCCAAGAGCATCGCATAGCATAATCCTACCCGGCGATCCTCTCCTCGTCATACTCGCTAAAGAGCGATCACCGGGTTGTATCCGCACTTGGAAGGGTGTGTTTTATTAAGTATCCAGTTCTAGTTGTCATAAGGTCAAGGTACAACTCCGGTCGTCCTTTACCGAGGGACACGGCTATTCAATAGATTAAACTTCCTGCAGGTGCACCACATAACCCAACACGCCGATCCCATTTGGCCGACACACTTTCTGGGTCATGCCCGCCTCGGAAGATCAACACGCCGCAGCCCCACCTAGGCACAACAGAGGTCAGCCCGCCGGTCTAAATCCTATGCGCCGCAGGGTCCGCCCATCGCCTGAAAGCACACACCTGACGCTTGAGTAGGGCGGAAGCGAAATGCACCTAGCAACCTCCATTACAAAGGAAGTTGCGTTAACGCAGTCCAATCCGGCAGCGCCGTCGTCACGACGCCAAGAAGGCTTCGGTGATACCACGACGCCGGATACCCATAACTACTCCCACGAGATGGTTAGTGCGTATAGACCAAATGGCCGACTCGGATCAAATACCAAGATCTCGTTAAGCATGTTAAGTATCCGCGAACGCCGATCACAGCCCAGCCCACCTGCCTCCTAGGTGGTCTCAACCTGCCTGCCGCCTCCGCCATAAAGTAACAATGGGGGCGTCGGAACCTGTGCCCACCTCTACCGGATGGAGCCACTCCTTCTTTCAAATTTCATCGTAATCACTTATGGTACTCAATGAGTCAATTCGACTTTAGTCACCATCTCAGATAGTATGTATGTATGTATAGTATATACCCGTGATCACCTCCCGAGTGATCACGGCCCAATAGTATAGCAAGGCAAACCGACAAGAATGTAGGGCCAATGATGATAAACTAGCATCCTATACTAAGCATTTAGGATCATGCGGTAAGGTATCAATGATTGTAGCAACAATGACAAAGCTATGCAATGTAATAGGAGTAGTCAACAAGAATATGCTACACTACTCTAATGCAAGCGAAGATAGAGGAGAATAGGCGATATCCGGTGATCAAAGGGGGCTTGCCTGGTTGCTCGCAAGAGAGAGGGTCGTCAACTCCGTAGTCGTCTTGGCAGCAGCAGCTATGTCGGTCTCGTAGTCTATCGAGAGAAGAGGGGAAGAAACAATGAATACAATGCAAACAGATGCATATCGATGCATGACAAGACAAGTAACGATGCTAGGTGTGCCTAATCGCGGTAGTAGGTGATACCGACGAAGGGAAAACATCCGGAAAGTATTCCTTGTTCGCATTTTCGGACGGTGAACCGGAGGGGAAAGTTACGTGTTCAAGATGCTAGGGGTGTGTCGCAGACGAACGGTTTATGATCCGGATTCGCCTCGCCGCTCGAGCAACTTTCATGTTGAAAATAATTTAATCCGAAGTTACGGATTAAAAGATATGATTTTCTAAAGATTTCGTGAATTTAATTAATTATTTAATTTAATTCGAAAATGGATTTATGACATCGGCATGATGTCATGTCGATGTCGCATCAACGGAGTCGATTGGTCAACTGACCAAAGGGCCCCATCGTCGGTGACACATTTTAATTAAACAATTTAGTTATCCTAATTAGTATTAATTAGGGGTGGGCCCCATTGTCATCGACTACTAAATTAACTAATTAATGTATCAAAGTTAATTAGGTAACTAATGTGTAATTAGTTTAATTAGTTGGTCAATTTAATTAATCACAATTAATTAAGTTAATTATTTCTTAAAATAATTATTTTTATTTTTATTATATATTTTTTTACTTCTTTTCAGTATGTGGGCCCCATAGCCGCTGGCTATTGGGGAGGCTAATCTGGCCATGCTACTGCCACTGGCGCGATTCGCGCCCGACTTGGCGCAATGAAGGCAAGGCCCGGCGTGGCAGCAGAGGCCACCTGGCGTGTCTGTGGCCACGGCACCAAGGTGGGCGGTTGAAGCGGAGTAGGGCGCGGCACGGATTTAGCCAGCCAAGCAACAACAGAAAGCAGAGCGCGGAAGGGACGCTGGCGCGGCGGCAAGCGTCTGGCGCCGTGAGCGGCGAGCCATGGCCAGAGGGCCGGGCGAGGAGGAGGAGGAGTTGTTGGGGCCTCACCACGGGCCGTGGGGTCTAGGCAGCGGTGCTCGGGAGGAAGACGGGACGCGACGCCGGGCGAGGAGGAGATCCCGCGATGCAGGAAGGCGACGCGGCAGTGGACACGTTGTGGGCGCTGATGTCGATGGGCGACGAGGCGCCGGCGATGGGGCACATGGGACTGACGGGTTGGTCTTTGTGGACGCCGAGCGGCGGGTTCGGCGTGTGGCTGGGGATCAGATCAATGGCGTCGTCCATTACCCGATCCAGATCGGATCGGGAGGAGGAGCGAGGGGTTGTGGGTGAGCGAGTGGGGGGGTAGCAGATAGGGTTCGGTCGGGGTGGGGTTAAGGGAGTGGGTTGTGGGGCGGTTGGGCAGGGAAGCCGGGCGGCCTGGCTGGGACATGGCCCAGTTGGGCCGGGGGTTCTCTTCCCTTTTTCTTTCTTTCTTCCTTTTCTTTATTTTTCTTTTCCTTATTCTGTTTTATTTAATTTAGGGCATTTAGGTATTTTATAAAATCGTGTCTTCTACACCATAATTACCCATGTCATTTTTGGCACTGTTTGAACATTTTTTGTTTCAACTTCTAAAAACTTTTGTTGTTTGCCATTTTTTTTTTATTGATTACTGGATCGACTTTGATCTAACAATAGATTAGCAGCAGTAACCGAGGTGACGTGACAGCATTAGCATGGGATCACTGTAGCTTAATTATCCGGGCGTCACAATTCTCCTCCACTACAAGAAATCTCGTCCCGAGATTTAGGAGGGGAGTAAGGGGAAAGTTCTGGTTACGGTATTCTAACGGATCTTCTCGGTCTTGGTTGCTCTTCTCGAAGCGGTCGATCCATTATGTTAATGTCTTCATTTCTCTGCTTCAGGCCATCATGATGTAGTACACATCCTTTCTTCGGGATCTTCATCGTACTTACGGAAAGGATAAAGGGTGGGCATTCCGGGAGTACGGACCTCTACAAGGTCGACTACCTGGTCGATAACATCGAGGAAGATGGCGGAAGTAACTCTCGAATTTAAACCTAAGAAAATATCGAGAGCAAGGTAAGAAGGTATTATGTTAAGTTTCAAGCGGCAGACAATCGTTTGATGCCTGAAACAGGGCGTGAAAGGGGTTCAAAGCAATGGGGATAAGTATTGTGTCTGATAGCAGAACTGGTGATCACTCGGAAGGTGGCTCGTAAATTACTTAGGAGGCCACGCGCGAGGAACAACCTTGGCAACAGGGGGTTTACCGGAGAGTCGGGTTTCGATCCTGCGGAACTGTGGGTTATGGGCCCACCATGTGGTTCAAAGTAGGAAGGGGGGCCGACATCTTGCACGGTCACGATAGTAAGGCGTGTCAGAGGGTAGCCTATCAGTTATGTCGGCAACAACGTTGGTACCAAGGACGGGGAACGAAAAGAGCAATTTTCCTGCTTGTTGAACGAGGCGAACCAATTGGCAAAGTTATCACCCGTCGGTGGTTACCGGAATGTCACCAACAATAGTAACAGGATCTTACAGACATGTAGTGGTACAACAAGGTGCCTACCTAAGCGAGGAATTATCTCTCGCTTAGTTAAGTCAGCGTACAAGAGAGGTTAAACAAAACAATGGAAGGGGAAATGTGTTTACACACATTTTACAAGGGTATATCCTTTCCAAGGACAAGCGGAGAATGATATCCTGACAGGATATAATGTAGAAAACCCAGTAGGTAAGGGGAGAGAAATTTCATGACATTACCCATACAACGGTGTTTGGATAGTTCAGCAAGAAACAATTAGCATTGGGCTTCAAATGTTCTGGTTGAAGAACGGAGTACCATAGACATGCTTCGAGATAGCATTGATATGGTCTTCAAGCAAGGATCGGACTTGGATAAACAAAGGATTCATCAGGAACAACCTAAAAAAATAGGTCTCACAATTTCCATATGGAAGAATGGTTAACCTTGCTAAAAAGGAATCTATAACAATAGGGCCTTTGGCCAGGGGTGCCAAAAAAAAGACACCACCTTACCGGGTTATGTAGAGACCAATGCTATAACTCTTGGGGATATGTCCCAACCATCATATCTGACCGAGATTCAGATCTGATTGGTGTCAGGATACCTCAGACTCAGGATGTCTGAGAAGAAAATGTGCAACACAAATTGACGAGATGACATTGTAAGATTCTCGGAAATGAACTATGGAAGCGAATTCCGAAACAAGAGTTCAACATTAAACCAAGGAGAAGACGAGGAGCTGGCTGATGGACTCGGCGACTATTCATCGAGATTAACAAAAGATGGATTTCCACAATGATGTGAACAAGGTGGCAACACTTGTCAGATCAAACGATATAATGATGTATGCTCGATGAAAACATACACAATTAAATATTGGTTGAAAGGGCACCAAATATGGGCTGGGTTGCACGCACCAACGCCGGAATGGAAATTTAGCAAACAGCACACTACATTGGAATTATTGTCCATTAACTCTGAAGTAGCAAGGTTGCTAGAGATATTAAATTCTCATAACAGAGTTCACTCAACACAGGGACCAAGAGAAGAATTATGATGGTGAGAAGCATCACTGTATCAAGAATTCCTTAAGAGGTGGTGAAACTCTCACGACATTCTTGACATAAAAGATGGCAATACTCCAATGTTAAAGAAGAACAATTGCTGGATAGCAAGGAACCCAAGGTATAACACAAAACAAGAACAAGTTTGTGTTAGAGGAAAGGTAGTAGAGTGGTCGATGATAACACTAATCATCGAGGGCAAGGATTGTTTTTCTCATCATGAATTCCATTGATATCCTGGAAGAGCTCAGAATGTTGATGATGAGCACGACACATTTGTCGAGAGAATTCATGAAGATGTAATCAATTGGCGATGACATCAAGTCAAAGGAATGATGAAGCAAAAGGTTATTGAAACCATGGGTACGACAGAAACTCCAAAGCAAGCTTGTTGTCCAAAGCGAAATGATATGATGAGGAAGATCGACGTAAGCTTAGCTCATCGTCAAAAATTTGTGCTCCGAGAAGGACCCGGTAGCACAGTTAAAAATTAGCAAAATGATATAGCCAATCAGGCTAGGAATGGCGTGATCGGGTACAACTCGTAAGTAAAGAAGATTACTAAAATTTGTTGAACCGTAGTGCGGACTCGGTTCAGTTATCGGTGTCTTTGAGTGTTTAATAACTCAAAGCCCGTGAAAAATTGGAATCAGTGAGGATGTAGTACTTGATGGAGAACTCATAAGAAGTTATGCAGTCCCGTGATGATCTCGAGATACCGGGGTGTAATACTCGACGGAAGATCAAAGTAAAGGTTGGACGGGTGTATTGATCCACAGAAGACAAGTGCTTGAGCTTGTCCGAGAAATTGGATCAAGGAAGAACAATATGGTCGGAAACCACGATTGCAAAAGACCAAATCCCAGATATAAGATGAAATTATATCAAGGGGATAATTATTGTTTACGAGAAGCTTACATGACAAGATCTACATCGTGTCCACGGGCATGAACACAAAGTTCAAGGTCGACTCCCACTTCTTCAATGCATAACCTTTCATTTTACTTCTCGCTTTTGATGAAGCTATAGTGTAGAAATTTTACCTGGCAAAACAACAGAAGAGTATGACTCGTGAAACTTTCGAGTCCACACATATTAAGGAAGGTATAGGTTCAACCCATCGGGGCATCGTGGAAATGTATAGCACAAGCTTCAAGAATAAATATCACCAGCTCGAAAGCAAAGCATGGTTGGCAAAAATCAACGAATAGGATTTACTAATGGCATTATGTATCAGGGAAGAATTCACAAGGCGATTAAATATGAAGGACACTGCCGAATTATAATCCAACAAAGGATCTAACAGTCGATAGCGGAGCTGATGTGAGCATCGGTACACAACCAGTTGAAGAAAGAATGTGAAGGCATTGGATTACAGAAGCAACTGGCTAATTCAAAGCTCACATGTAAAAGAATTATGATTTCCAAATCAAAGGATCAGCAGCAAAGTTCTGATTAGGGATGGATAAGTTGAATAGCCTTAGGGGTACAACCGACGGCAATTGGATTGGTTAAGAACCAGCTCATATCCAAATGACTTCTGAGCTAGGAGGATGAATTCTAGGATCTGATTGAGGATTGCGAGCATTCGCAACATATTGAATCAACGGACTCAAAATGATAATGACAAGGTATGCCATTATGACTACTACACTTAAGGGATTAATCATAATGAAAGCAAACAAGTAAGCACCTGGTTGGGGCTCCTCGGAGCCCGATGCCACATCCGCGGCGGAGGGGTCGGCGGTCGGTGCAGCGCCTCGCGCTCCTGCGTCCTCCGGGTCATTAGTACGGCGCCAGATCCCTCACCGGCTCCTGCATCAGCAGTCCTGGCAGCTTCCTCGTCGGCAGGCTCATCAGCGCCGGCCTCTTCCTCGTCGGCAGCGACGTCCTCAGTGTCGCCGCGCACGCCCTCCTCGCCGGTGGCCTCAGTTTCCATCGGGTCCCCAAGAGGAGGATCTGAAGACAGGAAGAGGAAGGAAAAGTCAAGCAGATACCCAAAAGGAAGAGAAAGAAGATCAGCAGAACCCAAGGGAAAGTTTCCAGCAAGGAGGGTCACCTATGCTAGGCTCAGGATCATGGGCTCCACCACCGAGGGCTCGCGGTTCCACCCCTGCCGGAGATCCCTCCTTGTCGGGGAGTGCTCCCATATCGGGAATCGGCCCTTGGTGGCGTGGTTGAAGCCGACGACACCTCCGGTCGGCCTCCGATTGCTCTGTGGGCTTGTTCGCTCCTATACAAATGAGTCAATAATCAAGATGTCAAGAAAAGAAGAAGCACCCGCGCCGCCCCACAACGGAAGTGAACCAAAACACTTACGCTGGGTCAGTCTTTGGGCTGCCATGAAGGAGAAGGGATCGGGTCCGTCAAGGTGGTCTCAAGACGCACCCTCCGTCGTCCGCGGCGAGATCATCCCGATGTCGACCACGGGATCTTGGCCCTCTTCGCCGCCTCTCACCGAGTCCCGAAAAGAAACAGTTCAGGGAGAAGCAAATTAGATACAAGACAAACAAAAAAAAAAAGACAAGTTGTACGCGCCCCGATTTAATCGTACACTAATCATGCACGCAAACGCAATGCGATCAAGATCGAGGACTCACGGAAGATATCACAACACAACTCTAAAAGTAAAATAAGTCATACAAGCATCATAATACAAGCCGGGGCCTCGAGGGCTCGAATACAAGTGCTCGATCATAGACGAGTCGTGAAGCAACAATATCTGAGTACGGACATAAGTTAAACAAGTTGCCATAAGATGGCTAGCACAAACCGGGATCAGACGAAGAGGCGCAGCCTCCCGCCTCGATCCTCCTAAACTACTCCCCGTGTCGTCGCCAAGACTTGCGTAGTAGTAGGCACCTCCAGTAGTAATCGCCATCGACGGTGGCGCCCGCTCTGGTTCAAAGATCTGGTTGCGACAACCAGAAAGAAAGGAAAGGGGGGAAAAGGGGGAGAAAGCAACCGTGAGTACTCATCCAAAGTACTCGCAAGCAAGGATCTACACTACATATGCATGGGTATATGTGTAAAGGGCCATATCAAGGACCGAATCTGCAGAATGCCGTAATAAGAGGGGATAGCTAATCACGTCAAGACTACGCTTCGCAGCCTCCGCCTTGCAAAGATGTAGAAGAGAGTAGATCAAGTCCTCCAAGTAGCATCGCCAAGTAGCATCACCAAGTAGCATCTCCAAGAGCATCGCATAGCATAATCCTACCCGGCGATCCTCTCCTCGTCGCCTGTTAAAGAGCGATCACCGGGTTGTATCCGCACTTGGAAGGGTGTGTTTTATTAAGTATCCAGTTCTAGTTGTCATAAGGTCAAGGTACAACTCCGGTCGCCCTTTACCGAGGGACACGGCTATTCAATAGATTAAACTTCCTGCAGGGTGCACCACATAACCCAACACGCCGATCCCATTTGGCGGACACACTTTCTGGGTCATGCCCGCCTCGGAAGATCAACACGCCGCAGCCCCACCTAGGCACAACAGAGAGTCAGCCCGCGGTCTAAATCCTATGCGCCAGGGTCCGGCCCATCGCCTCGAGCACACACAAGACGCTATGAGGGCGGCGGAAATGCACCTAGCAACCTCCATTACAAAGGAAGTTGCGTTACGCAGCCAATCCGGCCACCCGCTCGTCGCCGACGCCAAGAAGGCTTGGTGATACCACGACGCCGATACCCATAACTACTCCCACGAGATGGTTAGTGCGTATAGACCAAATGGCCGACTCGGATCAAATACCAAGATCTCGTTAAGCATGTTAAGTATCCGCGAACGCCGAACAGGCCCAGCCCACCTGCCTCCTAGGTGGTCTCAACCTGCCCCTGCCGCCTCCGCCATAAAGTAACAATCGGGGCCGTGAACCCAGCCCACCTCTACCGGATGGAGCCACTGTCCTTTCAAATTTCATCGTAATCACTTATGGGTACTCAATGAGTCAATTCGACTTTAGTCACCATCTGTATAGTATGTATGTATGTATAGTATATACCCGTGATCACCTCCCGAGTGATCACGGCCCAATAGTATAGCAAGGCAGACTGACAAGAATGTAGGGCCAATGATGATAAACTAGCATCCTATACTAAGCATTTAGGATTGCGGGTAAGGTATCAATGACTGTAGCAACAATGACAAAGGCTATACTGTAATAGGAGTAGTCAAACAAGAATATGCTACACTACTCTAATGCAAGCAAGATAGAGGAGAATAGGCGATATCCGGTGATCAAAGGGGGCTTGCTGGTTGCTCTCGCAAGAGAGAGGGTCGCCAACTCCGTAGTCGCATCTTGGCAGCAGCAGGCTTGGTCTCGTAGTCTATCGAGAGAAGAGGGGAAGAAACAATGAATACAATGCAAACAGATGCATATCGATGCATGACAAGACAAGTAACGATGCTAGGTGTGCCTAATCGCGGTAGTAGGTGATACCGACGAAGGGAAAACATCCGGAAAGTATTCCCTGTTCGCGATTTTCGGACGGTGAACCGGAGGGGAAAGTTACGTGTTCGCATGCTAGGGTGTGTCGCGACGAACGGTTTGCGATCCGGATTCGCCTCGCTGCTCGAGCAACTTTCATGTTGAAAATAATTTAATCCGAAGTTACGGATTAAAAGATATGATTTTCTAAAGATTTCGTGAATTTAATTAATTATTTAATTTAATTCGAAAATGGATTTATGACATCGGCATGATGTCATGTCGATGTCGCAGTCAACGGAGTTGATCGTCAACTCGACCGATGGGCCCCACCGTCGGTGACACATTTTAATTAAACAATTTAGTTATCCTAATTAGTATTAATTAGGGTGGGCCCCACCGTCATCGATTACTAAATTAACTAATTAATGTATCAAAGTTAATTAGGTAACTAATGTGTAATTAGTTTAATTAGTTGGTCAATTTAATTAATCACAATTAATTAAGTTAATTATTTCTTAAAATAATTATTTTTATTTTTTATTATATATATTTTTTACTTTTTTTCAGTATGGGGGCCCCATAGCCGATGGCTATTGGGGAGGCTAATCTGCTGGCCACTGCCACGGGCGCAGCTCGAGCGCTACCGACTTGGCGCTTAATGAGGCAAAGGCCACATGCAGGCTGCAGAGGCCACGGGTGTCTTGTGGCCGCCACCAGTGGTAAGGCGGTTGAAGCGGGAGTAAAGCTGGGGCGATTTGCCGTGGCGCAAGCAGCCTGCATGTGAAAGAGAGCTTGGGCGGGACGCGGAGGCGGCGGCGGCGTGCAAGGGCGCCGGTGAGCGAGGCCATGGCCAGAGGGGCCGGCAGGGGAGAGGAGGAGTTGCCTGGCCTCACCATGGGGCCGTGGGGTCTAGGCGGCGGTGCTCGGGAGGAAGACGGGACGCGACGCCGGCGAGGAGGAGATCCCGCGATGCGAGGAAGGCGACGGTGGCAGCGACGCTGGGCGCGTCGATGTCGATGGGCGATTTAACGGCGCCGGCGATGAAGGCACGGGGACGACGGGTTGGTCTTTGTGACGTCGAAGCGGCGGGTTAAGGCGTCGTGGCATGAGGATCAGCCGTGGCGCTGGTTCATACTTCCGATCCAGATCGGATCGGGAGGAGGAGCGAGGGTTGTGGGTGAGCGAGTGGGGGGTAGCAGAGTAGGGTTGGGCCGGGTGGGGTTAAGGGAGTGGGTTGTGGGGCGGTTGGGCGGAAGCTGGGCCGGCTGGTAGGACATGGCCCGCTTGGGCCGGGTTCTCTTCCTTTTTCTTTCTTTCTTCCTTTTCTTTATTTTTCTTTTCCTTATTCTCGCTTTTATTTAATTTAGGCATTTAGGTATTTTATAAAATCGTGTCTTCTACACCATAATTACCCATGTCATTTTGGCAATCGCTTGAACATTTTTGTTTCAACTTCTAAAAACTTTTGTTGTTTGCCATTTTTTATTGATTATCGGATCGACTTTGATCTAACGATAGATTAGCAAGAAGAATCGAGGTGACGTGGACAAAGATTAGCATGGGATCATTGTAGCTTAATTATCCCAGGCCACACAAGTGCAGAAGGAGAAAGCCTTACTCCTCCTCATCCTCCTCCTCTTCATCGCCATCGAGCTCGGCGGAGAGGTCGAACTCAGTACCCTCTCGGCGCGACGCGGCGGAGGAGTAGGCTCCCTCGGCTTGCCGAGAGCTGCGGCAGATCGAGCATGGCAGCCCGGAAGACCCGCCTCGATTGCAGTACAGCTCGGGACCTCCCGCTGCAGCGTTATTTGTCATGATGGAGCGTGTCCCACGGCTCCGCGGCTGGACGGCCTCGCTCCTCGCCAACTCTCCAACTCGACGGAGACGCCTTCTCGGTCGGAATTGGGGCCGTCTTGGGCTCCGCCATGCAAGTTGCTCGAGACGGCTGGCCGCCGCGCCCTCAGCGGGCTCGCTCGCTCCGACCTTGGCCTCCCCTTCGCCCTCGGCCCGCAAGATCTTCCCGGTGGCAAGGCTTGCCGCCACCGTATCCGCCTCGCTTAGCGTAAAGCCAAACTTCGCCCATGGCCATGCCGCCGCCTCTTCGGCCCTGCTGGCAATATACGCCAGCTCGTTGGAAGTTGTGGCGCGGGTGAGGAGCTTCTGCTCATCGGACTTGACTGCCACCTCCACCAAGTCGTCGAAGAATTGCTGCACGACCTCGGCAGCGGGCTCTATCCAATTTGCACTTATCCCATGCGAGTCGCACTCTGGCATCATTGTGCAGATGTGATCGCGCTGGGAGTTGTTGCACAAGGGGACGATGCCCTGCGGCAACTGGAACCATTCTGGATGATTGGGGTCATGCTTGAACATCTCCCTCAACATCGCGTCAAGCTCCAGAACGGTGAAGTTGAAGTTGAGGCCTGGGCGCAGCCTCATGAAATCCGCCGGGCCGCTAAACAGCCAGGCGGGCCTCCCCCTCTCTTGCAGAGGGGCGATGTGACGGCGAAGGAAATCCGCGCCCACCGCCTCAAGTGAGTCCTGCATGCCCGAGCCAAGGATTCGGGTGGTGGCGATCGTCGGCTTAGCGCCATCTGGCGACAGAGCGCCTGATCGCTGCCACGCACCACCCGGTCTCAAGCGATTTGGTGAATGACGGCGGATTGGCATCGCAGATCCAAAGACCACTCCGCCTCCACTCGCCCCACTTGCTACGGAGCTCGCCTGTCAAGTACACCTCCTTCATGCCCATCCGGAGGTCCAGGCGATTCCACCAGCCAGTGGCTCCCCTTTCTCGACCCGGGGAGAGAAATAGTGACGAAAAAGAGCAGAGGTGTGCGAAAACCGCCATTGTCAGAACGGCGTTGGGGGTGAAGTCGAGGAGATGAAACCCATAAGCGTTCATGATGTCGCAAAGAAAAGAGGAAAAAGGTGGGTAGAGCCCACAATAGAAGAACACAGGGAAGAAGTAGTACCCGCTGGGCCACTTTTTCGACTTGGAAGCTTCAGCGGAAAGCACCGGCGTGGCGGGTGCGCCCGCGTCTGCGTCAACCAGAAGAGGTAGAACTCCGTCCGCAGCGCCTCCGGGGTGAGCTCGGGAGGGAAAAGCACTTGCTTCTTGCGCAGCGCCTCGAGCTCCAGCGCCTCGGCCGACTTCGCAGCCTTTGCGGCCTTTGCAGCCTTCGCAGTCTTCGCAGCCTTTCCGGTCTTCGGAGCCATGGCAGAAGCAGCAGGGGGAAGGCGAAGGCGACGGCAGCGACAGCGACGATGGGCGGCGGCACGCTGCTCTCTTTCGGCTATGGAAGCGGTGGGGAACGGCGGAGCTTTCGAAGGAAGGAACTGCAAGTGGCGGAAGTGGGGGAACGACCCTGTTTCCCCTGCTTATAAACAGGGGATGCGAACGTTACGCATTTCCCGAAATTAAGTGCTGACCACGTTCTCCCCCACGACGCCGCAATCGACGCGTGCCGTTGCGGGGGAACGCGGTGGAAGCGGAGTGGTTTTGTGTGGACCCAGCCGCGCATGATGCCTGCAGATCGCTTTTGGGCCGCCCAACAAATACGGCACCGTGTATAGGCCAGGCCCGGGGCTCCTGTCGGTGACTAAAGTAGGGTACCTTAGTACCCGAACTTGTCACGGGCAGGCGCCCCCCCAAGCAAGGCTCACGGGCGCCCGCCAAGACCTCCGTCATTTCCACTTACTCGCCATTCAAAAACAAAGTGTCAACCAAGAAGACAAAAGCCCCTAAGAGGAGCTTGCGGAAGAACAAGGCCCCAAGCAAGAGGAGCTTGCCGAAGGCCAACCAAGGCGTCCAGAAGACTTGCCGCGACGCCCAGCGTCAGTAAGGCCCAACGACCGCAAGCTTGCGGTATAAGAACAAGAAGAAGGGTCACAAGACGCTGCCAAGGCAAGGCTACCACCTGCACCCAAGCTCCAGCAAGACCTAACGACGTGTCACCCTGTAATATCCCAGAGCACGTGGCGGTATTTGTCAGGCAGTCTTGATCGAGGTGGCTGAAGGAAATATGCCCTAGAGGCAATAATAAAGTTATTATTTATTTCCTTATTTCATGATAAATGTTTATTATTCATGCTAGAATTGTATTAACCGGAAACATAATACATGCGTGAATACATAGACAAACAGAATGTCACTAGTATGCCTCTACTAGACTAGCTTGTTAATCAAAGATGGTTAAGTTTCCTAACCATAGACAAAGGAGTTGTCATTTGATTAACAAGGTCACATCATTAGTTGAATGATCGATTGACATGACCCATTCCATTAGCTTAGCACCCGATCGCTTAGTATGTTGCTAATGCTTTTATCCATGACTTATACATGTTCCTATGACTATGAGATTATGCAACTCCGTTTACGGAGGAACACTTTGGTACTACCAAACGCCACAACGTGGCTGGGTGATTATAAAGGAGTACTACTGTGTCTCCAAAGGCGGATGTTGGGTTGGCGATTTCGAGATTAGGATTTTTCACTCCGATTGTCTGGAGAGGTATCTCTGGCCCTCTCGGTAATGCACATCACTTAAGCCTTGCAAGCATTTCAACTAATGAGTTAGTTGTGAGATGATGTATTACGGAACGAGTAAAGAGACTTGCCAGTAACGAGATTGAACTAGGTATTGGATACCGACGATCGAATCTCGGGCAAGTAACATACCGATGACAAAGGAACAAGCGTATGTTGTTATGCGGTCGACCGATAAAGATCTTCGAGAATATGTAGGAGCCAATATGGGCATCCAGGTCCCGCTATTGGTTATTGATCGGAGACGTGTCTCGGTCATGTCTACATAGTTCTCGAACCCGTAGGGTCCGCACGCTTAACGTTTCGTTGACGATATAGTATTATATAAGTTATGCATGTTGGTAACCAAATGTTGTTCGGAGTCCCGAATGAGATCATGGACATGACGAGGAACTCCTAATGGTCCTGAGATAAAGTTTGATATATGGGATAATAGTGTTTGATCTCGGAAGGGTTCGGAGTTCACCTAAGGGGTTCGGATGTTTCCCGAAATGTTTGGGTGCGAGAACACGTTATTTGGGCCTAAAGGGAAAGCCCACAAGGTTTTGGAAAGCACAAAGGAAGTTTTGCGAGTCCAGGGCCGACGCCAGGTCCCGGTACCTGGGTCGAGACGCCGAACCTGGCGTCGCCCCGAGTCCGAGAAGGACTCTTGCCTTTCGGGTGAAACCGACTTTGTGGAGGCTTTTACTCCAAGTTTCACCCCAAGGCTCAACATATAAATAGAGGGTAGGGCTAGCACCAAAGAGACATCAAGAAACACCAAGCCGTGTGCGGCAACCCGTCCCCTCTAGTTTATCCTCCATCATAGTTTCCGTAGTGCTTAGGCGAAGCCTGCGGAGATTGTTCTTCACCAACACCGCCACCACGCCGCCGTCGTCTTGCGGAACTCATCTACTACTTCCGCCTTGTCTTCTTTGGATCGAGAAGGCGAGGGCGTCATCGAGCTGAGCGTGCGTAACTCGGAGGTGCCGTGCGTTCGGTACTTGGATCGGTCGGATCGTGAAGACGTCGACTACATCAACGCGTTGATAAACGCTTCGCTTAGCGATCTTCAAGGGTATGAAGATACACTCCCCTTCTCGTTGCTATACATCACCATGATCTTGCGTGTGCGTAGGAAATTTTTTGAAATTACTGCGTTCCCCAATAGTGGCATCCGAGCCAGGTTTTATGCGTTGATGTTATATGCACGAGTAGAACACAAGTGAGTTGTGGATGATATAAGTCATACTGCCTACCAGCATGTCATACTTTGGTTCAGTTGTATTGTGAGATGAAGCGGTCCGGACCGACATTACGCGTATGCTTACGCGAGATTGGTTTCACCGTTACGAGCACTCGTGCTTAAAGGTGGCTGGCGGGTGTCTGTCTCTCTCACTTTAGTTGAACCGAGTGTGGCTACGCCCGGTCCTTGTGAAGGTTAAAACGGAGTCTATTTGACAAACTATCGTTGTGGTTTTGATGCGTAGGTAAGAACGGTTCTTGCTAAGCCCGTAGCAGCCACGTAAAATTTGCAACAACAAAGTAGAGGACGTCTAACTTGTTTTTGCAAGGCATGTTGTGATGTGATATGGTCAAGGCGTGATGCTATATTTTATTGTATGAGATGATCATGTTTTGTAACCGGTTATCGGCAATGGCGGAGCCATATGGTTGTTGCTTTATTGTATGAAATGCAAGCATACATAATTGCTTTACTTTATCACTAAGCGGTAGCGATAGTCGTAGAAGCAATAGATGGCGAACGACAACGATGCTACGATGGAGATCAAGGTGTCGCGCCCGGTGGCGATGGTGATCATGACGGTGCTTGAAGATGGAGATCACAAGCACAAGATGATGATGGCCATATCATATCACTTATATTGATTGCATGTGATGTTTATCCTTTATGCATCTTATCTTGCTTTGATTGACGGTAGCATTTTAAGATGATCTCTCACTTAAATTATCAAGAAGTGTTCTCCCGAGTATGCACCGTTGCCAAAGTTAAATCGTGCCCGGACACCACGTGATGATCGGGTGTGATAAGCTCTCGTCCATCTACAACGGTGCAAGCCAGTTTTGCACACGCAATACTCGAGTTATACTTGACGAGCCTAGCATATGCGAGATATGGCCTCGGAACACGGAGACCGAAAGGTCGGCGTGAATCATATAGTAGATATGATCAACATAAGATGTTCACCATTGAAAACTACTCCATCTCACGTGATGATCGGTTATGGTTTAGTTGATTTGGATCACGTGATCACTTAGATGACTAGAGATGGCTGTCTAAGTGGGAGTTCTTAAGTAATATGATTAATTGAACTTAAATTTATCATGAACTTAGTACTGATAGTATCTTGCTTATCTATGTTTGTTTGTAGATAGATGGCTCGTCTTTGTTGTTCCGTTGAATTTTAATGCGTTCCTTGAGAAAGCAAAGTTGAAAGATGATGGTAGCAATTACACGGATTGGGTCCGTAACGAGGATTATCCTCATTGCTGCATAGAAGAGTTACGCCTGGATGCACCGCTGGGTGCGAACTGCTTCTTGATGCAACCGACGACATTAAGAACGTCTGGCGAGCAAAGTTGATGACTACTCTATAGTTCAATGTGCCATGCTTTATGGCTTAGAACCGGTCTTCAACGGCGTTTTGAGCGTCATGGAGCATATGAGATGTTCCAGAGTTGAAGTTGATATTCCAATGAATGCCCGTATTGAGAGATATGAAGTCTCCAATAAGTTCTATAGCTGCAAGATGGAAGAGAATGGGTCATCGGTGAGCACATACTCGTAATGTCCGGGTATTACAATCACTTGACTCAACCGGGAGTTAATCTTCCTGATGATTGTGTCATTGATGTAATTCTTCAATCACTGCCACCAAGCTACAAAGGCTTCGTGATGAACTATAATATGCAAGGGTTAGTAAAGACTATGCCCGAGCTCTTCACAATGCTAAAGGCTGCGGAGGTAGAAATCAAGAAGGAGCATCAAGTGTTGATGGTCAATAAGACCACTAGTTTCAAGAAGAAAGGCAAAGGGAAGAAGAAGGGAACTTCAAGAAGAACAGAAGCAAGTTGTTTGCTCGGAGAAGAAACCCAAGTCCGGACCTAAACCTGAAATCGAGTGCTTCTCTGCGCAAGCGATAGTCACCGAAGCGGAACTGCCCCAAGTATTTGGCGGATAAGAAGGATGGCAAGGTGAACAAAGGTATATGTGATATACATGTTATTGATGTGTACCTTACTAGAGCTCGCATAGCACTGGTATTTGATACTGGTTACATTGCTAATATTTGCAACTCGAAGCAGGGACTACGGATTGCTTAACACCGGCAAAGGACGAGGTGACGATGCGCGTGGGAAATGGTTCCAAAGTCGATGTGATCGCGGTCGGCACGCTACCTCTACATCTACCTTGGGATTAGTTTTAGACCTAAATAATTGTTATTTGGTGCCGGCGTTGAGCATGAACATTATATCTGGATCTTGTTTGATGCGAGGCGGTTATTCATTTAAATCGAGAGAATAATGGTTGTTCTATTTATATGAGTAATATCTTTTATGGTCATGCACCCTTGAAGAGTGGTCTCTTTTAATGAATCTCGATAGTAGTGATACACATATTCATAATGTTGAAACCAAAAGATGCAGAGTTGATAATGATAGTGCAACTTATTTGTGGCAATCGCCGTTTAGGTCATATCGGTATAAAACGCATGAAGAAACTCCATCTTGATGGACTTTTGGAGTCACTTGATTATGAATCACTTGGCACTTAAGAACCGTGCCTCATGGGCAAGATGACTAAAACCCGTTCTCCTGTACTATGGAGAGAGCAACAGATTTGTTGGAAATCATACATACTGATGTATGTGGTCCGATGAATGTTGAGGCTCGTGGCGGATATCGTTATTTTCTCACCTTCACAGATGATTTAAGCGAGATATGGGTATATCTACTTAATGAAACACAAGTCTGAAACATTTGAAAAGTTCAAAGAATTTGAGTGAAGTTGAAGATCATCGTAATAAGAAAATAAAATTTCTACGATCGATCGTGGAGGAGAATATTTGAGTTCTGAGTTTGGTCTACATTTGAAACAATGCGGAATAGTTTCAACTCACGCCACCGGAACACCACAACAGAATGGTGTGTCCGAGCGTCAGAATCGCACTTTACTAGATATGGTGCGATCTATGATGTCTCTTCTGATTTACCGCTATCGTTTTGGGGTTATGCTCTTGAGGCGGCCTCATTCACCTTGAATAGAACACCGTCAAAATCCGTTGAGGCGACACCTTATGAACTATGGTTTAGCAAGAAACCAAAGTTGTCGTTTCTTAAAGTTTGGGGATGCGATGCTTATGTGAAAAAGCTTCAACCCGATAAGCTCGAACCCAAATCGAGATGTGTCTTCATAGGATACCCAAAGGAGACATTGGGTACACCTTCTATCACAGATCCGAAGGCAAGACATTTGTTGCTAAGAATGGATCCTTTCTAGAGAAGGAGTTTCTCTCGAAAGAAGTGAGTGGGAGGAAAGTAGAACTTGATGAGGTAATCGTACCTTCTCCCTTATTGGAGAGTAGTTTATCACGTAAACCGGTTTCTGCGACATCTACACCAAATAGTGAGGAAGTTGATGATGTTGATCATGAAACTTCGATCAAGTTACTCTGTAACCTCGTAGATCAACGAGAGTAAGATCCGCACTGAGTGGTACAAGAATCCTGTTCTAGAAGTCATGCTACTAGATCATGATGAACCTACAAACTATGAAGAAGCGATCGTGAGCCCAGATTCCATAAAATGGCTTGAGGCCATGAAATCTAAGATGGGATCCATGTATGAAAACAAAGTATGGACTTTGGTTGACTTGCCGAGGGACGGCAAGCAATAGAAAACAAGTGGATCTTCAAGAAGAAGACCGACGGCACGGTAATATTCTCGTCTACAAAGCTCGACTTGTCGCAAAGGGTTTTCGACAAGTTCAAGGGATTGACTACGATGAGACCTTCTCACCAGTAGCGATGCTTAAGTCTGTCCGAATCATGTTAGCAATTGCGCATTTATGATTATGAAATTTGGCAAATGGATGTAAAAACGCATTCTGAATGGATTTACGGAAGAAGAGTTGTATATGATGCAACCGAAGGTTTTATCGATCCAAAGGGAGCTAACAAAGTGTGCAAGCTCCAATGATCCATTTATGGACTAGTGCAAGCATCTCGAGTTGGAATAAGCGCTTTGATAGTGTGATCAAAGCATTTGGGTTTATCTGAGACTTTTGGAGAAGCTTTGATTTACAAGAAAGTGAGTGGGAGCTCAGTAGCATTTACGATATTATATGTAGATGACATATTACTAATCGGAAATGATATAGAATTCTGGATAGCATAAAGGGGTACTTGAATAAGAGTTTTTCAATGAAGGACCTCGGTGAAGCTGCTTACATATTGGGCATCAAAATCTATAGAAATAGATCAAGACGCTTAATTGGACTTTCACAAAGCACATACCTTGACAAAATTTTGAAGAAGTTCAAAATGGATCAAGCAAAGAAAGGGTTCTTGCCTGTGTTACAAGGTGTGAAGTTGAGTAAGACTCAATGCCCGACCACCGCAGAAGATAGAGAGAAAATGAAAGATGTTCCCTATGCTTGACCATAGGCTCTATCATGTATGCAATCTTGTGTACCAGACCTGATGTGTGCCTTGCTATAAGCTTAGCAGGAGGTACCAAAGTAATCCAGAGTGGATCATCGACAGCGATCAAGAACATCTGAAGTACACGAAAAGGACTAAGGATATGTTTCTCGTATATGGAGGTGACAAAGAGCTCATAAATGGCAGTTACGTTGATGCAAGCTTTGACACCGATCCGGACGATTCTAAATCGCAAACCGGATACGTGTTTACACTAAGCGGAGGAGCTGTCGGTTAGTGCGGTTCTAAACAAAGCGTCGTGGCGGGATCTACATGTGAAGCGGAGTACATAGCAGCTTCGAAGCGACTAATGAAGGAGTGCGGATGAAAGAGTTCATATCCGATCTAGGTGTCATACCTAGTGCATCGGGTCAATGAAAATCTTTTGTGACAACACCGGAGCAATTGCTTTAGCGAAGGAATCCAGATTTCACAAGAGAACCAAACACATCAAGAGGCGCTTCAATTCCATCCGGACTTGGTCGGTGGGAGACATAGAGATTTGCAAGATACATACGGATCTGAATGTAGCAGACCCGTTGACTAAGCCTCTTCCACGAGCAAAACATGATCAACACCAAGACTCCATGGGTGTTAGAATCATTACTATGTAATCTAGATTATTGACTCTAGTGCAAGTGGGAGACTGAAGGAAATATGCCCTAGAGGCAATAATAAAGTTATTATTTATTTCCTTATTTCATGATAAATGTTTATTATTCATGCTAGAATTGTATTAACCGGAAACATAATACATGTGTGAATACATAGACAAACAGAATGTCACTAGTATGCCTCTACTAGACTAGCTTGTTAATCAAAGATGGTTAAGTTTCCTAACCATAGACAAAGGAGTTGTCATTTGATTAACAAGGTCACATCATTAGTTGAATGATCGATTGACATGACCCATTCCATTAGCTTAGCACCGATCGTTTAGTATGTTTCTAATGCTTTTATCCATGACTTATACATGTTCCTATGACTATGAGATTATGCAACTCCGTTTACGGAGGAACACTTTGGGTACTACCAAACGTCACAACGTGGCTCGGGTGATTATAAAGGAGTACTACGGTGTCTCCAAAGGCGGATGTTGGGTTGGCGTATTTGAGATTAGGATTTGTCACTCCGATTGTCGGAGAGGTATCTCTGGCCCTCTCGGTAATGCACATCACTTAAGCCTTGCAAGCATTTCAACTAATGAGTTAGTTGTGAGATGATGTATTACGAACGAGTAAAGAGACTTGCGTAACGAGATTGAACTAGGTATTGGATACCGACGATCGAATCTCGGGCAAGTAACATACCGATGACAAAGGAACAAGCGTATGTTGTTATGCGGTCTCGACCGATAAAGATCTTCGTAGAATATGTAGGAGCCAATATGGGCATCCGTGTCCCACTATTGGTTATTGATCGGAGACGTGTCTCGGTCATGTCTACATAGTTCTCGAACCCGTAGGGTCCGTGACGCTTAACGTTTAGCTGACGATATAGTATTATATGAGTTATGCATGTTGGTAACGAATGTTGTTGAGTCCGGATGAGATCATGGACATGACGAGGAACTCCGGAATGGTCCGGAGATAAAGTTTGATATATGGGATAATAGTGTTTGATCTCCGGAAGGGTTCGAATTCACCTAAGGGGTTCCGGATGTTTCGAAATGTTTGGAGTGCGAGAACCGTTATTTGGGCCTAAAGGAAAAGCCCACAAGGTTTTGGAAAGCGCAAAGGAAGTTTTGCGGAGTCGAGGCAGTCCTGGCGTCTGGGTCGAGACGCCGGGAACCTGGCGTCGCCCCTGAGTCCGAGAAGGACTCTTGCCTTTCGGGTGAAACCGACTTTATGGAGGCTTTTACTCCAAGTTTCGACCCCAAGGCTCAACATATAAATAGAGGGTAGGGCTAGCACCAAAGAGACATCAAGAAACACCAAGCCGTGTGCCGCAACCCCGTCCCCTCTAGTTTATCCTCCGTCATAGTTTCCGTAGTGCTTAGGCGAAGCCTGCGGAGATTGTTCTTCACCAACACCGTCCCACGCCGTCGTGCCGCGGAACTCATCTACTACTACCTTTGTCTTCTTTGGATCGAGAAGGCGAGGACGTCATCGAGCTGAGCGTGTGCGTAACTTCGGAGGTGCCGTCGTTCGGTACTTGGATCGGTCGGATCGTGAAGGCGTCGACTACATCAACCGTTGATAAACGCTTCGCTTAGCGATCTTCAAGGGTATGAAGATACACTCCCTTCTCGTTGCTATACATCACCATGATCTTGCGTGTGCGTGGGAAATTTTTGAAATTACGCGTTCCCCCGACGATGTGGCGGAGTGACAAGGAGGCCATCGTGGCGACGGTGGCGCACCTAACGATCGTTTCCTTGCCTTTGTTAGGCGACGGACGGGCATTAAATGCCTTTGTCCCCGCCGTCGAGTTAGGTAGGGACCTTTGTTGGACACTTGTTGTACCAACCTGCGTTTTACTCTTTTACCCCCTCTTTCTGCGTTGCCACCGTCGGTGACCCCTTAGACTATAAAAGGAGGCCCATGCGCGCGTAGAAGGGGTTGATCCATCGCTACATCCAAGACCACAATCGCTCGCGCTCGGCAGAACAAATACAACACAAAGCAGCAGTAGGAGTTTTATCTCTCCGGAGAGCTTCGAAGCTGGGTAAAATCCCCCCGCGTGTGTGACCTCGATCTGCTCTTCATGCGGCCCTCGCCCCCCTGCCGGACTAGAAGGGCCCCCCTGCCCCATAGGTGCTCGCTCCCCACGGTGGCCCGCGACAACCCCCTAGTCCAGGACTCCCTCAGTTCCCTTCGGCCTCGATCACGCATCTTACTGAGAGCACTTCCGACCACTCACTTCTGCTCGTGGAACGTGGGGAGGCTGATGTACCACGTACAACGAGGACTTTCAAGTATGAAATTATGTGGGAGCAACATGAGGGTCTAAAACAATTTGTTGCGGAAGGATGGTTAGCCGAAGCACCTTGCACTTTGGCTGAACAACTAAAGCAGAAACTACGTAACCTTTCGCAAGGCCTTGTCAGATGGAGCAAAGACAACTTTGGAAGTGTTAGGAAGGAGATAAAACAGCTGAAGAAAGTACTTGAGGAGCTGCGAGGGGACCCGCTGAGGATTGCACCATCCCATGTTGAACTCAAAATCAACGAGCGGATGGTTGAGATGTACCATAGGGAAGAAATTATGTGGCGCCAGCGCGCACGGATTCAGTGGTTGTTGGAGCGTGACAGGAACACGAAATTCTTCCATCTCAGAGCTAGCATAAGAAGGAAGAAAAATCTGGTCAAGGCACTACAAAACTCACTTGGGGTGATTGTCTCTGACCCGGCTGAGTTAAGGCAGATGGTCAACTCCTTTTATAAAACACTGTATGCAACGGAAGGGGTCCACCAGGTGGAAGCAGTGTTGGAGCATGTCCCGCGGAAAGTAACAGAAGAGATGAATGCCTCCCTTTGTGCTCCATACACTGGTGATGAGGTCAAAACAGCATTATTTCAGATGTTTCCAACAAAAGCCCCGGGGCCGGATGGATTTCCCGCTCACTTTTACCAGCGACACTGGGATATATGTGGTGAAGAGGTCACCAATATTGTTTTGAGGATAGTCAGAGGGGAAGAGAGTCCAGAGTGCATCAATGACACAGTTCTAGTTCTCATCCCAAAGGTAACTAACCCCACTGTTTTGGCTCAATTTAGACCTATAAGTCTTTGCAATGTTCTATACAAGATAGCTTCAAAGGTAGTTGCAAACAGACTCAAAATTATACTGCTAGATATTATATCTGAGGAACAGTCTGCGTTCGTGCCAGGGAGGCAAATCACTGATAATATCATATGTGCCTATGAGTGTTTGCACTTCATGAAGCGTCCACGATCAAAATCTAACAGCTTTTGTGCTCTGAAGTTGGATATGATGAAAGCCTATGATAGATTGGAATGGAGCTATTTGAGAGCGATCGTGACAAAACTTGGTTTTGCAGAGCAGTGGATCAATACTATAATGGCCATGGTATCTTCAGTTTCTTTTTATGTTATGCTGAATGGAGAGAGACTTGAATCTTTTAAACCGACCAGAGGGATTCGGCAGGGAGACCCAATCTCCCCCTACTTATTCTTGATTGCAGCAGAGGGCCTATCGTGCCTCCTGAAATCCAGTTCTCAGCCATCATCTTTGTCAGGTATTAAGGTGGCCCCATCGGCGCCATCGATTAATCACTTGTTATTTGTAGATGACAACATGTTGCTTTTCAAGGCCAGCGTAGAGGGATCAGCTGCAGTGTCAAACCTACTGAACACTTACTGTAGAGCGTCAGGACAAAGGGTCAACCATGACAAATCATCCATATTTTTTAGCAAGGGTTGCCCGGTCCCTGTCAGAGAAGAGGTGAAGAATCAGCTACAGGTCCAGAATGAATCTTTATCTGAGCGGTATTTGGGGATGCCAACTGATGTGGGTCAGTCAAAGAACGGGACTTTCAAATATTCGAGGGTCAGGGAGTGGGAAAAGATCAAAGGGTGGATGGAGAAACTATTATCGGCTGCGGGAAAGGAAGTGTTGATCAAGTCTGTAGCACAAGCCATCCCGGTCTTTTCTATGTCCTGTTTCAGATTACCACGGGGCCTATGTGACAGCATCACATCAATTATCAGACAATTTTGGTGGGGAAGCAAGCGTGGAAAAAGGAAGCCAAGCTGGGTGGCATGGGACATCATGACAATGCCAAAACATATGGGAGGCCTAGGTTTTCGTGACCTGGAGATCTTTAACCTCGCTTTACTTGCACGTCAGGCTTGGAGAACCTTAACTGATGATTCATCACTAGCTTCGAAGATCCTCAAAGCAACGTATTTCCCACATTGCTCATTACTTGAGGCAGAGGTGGGATCTCAACCATCACAGATTTGGAGAGCTATACTTGATGGCCGGGATGTTTTGTTGCAAGGTCTAGTCAGGTGGATAGGGGATGGAGAAACAACGTCTATTTGGGATCACAACTGGATTCCAAGGGATAGCTTTAAGCGCCCCATCACCTCCCTCGTCCCGAACCCACCTACGCTGGTGAAACATCTTATTGATGCCACTACGGCTACCTGGAAAGAGGAGATGATCAGTGCTGTTTTTACCCCGTTTGATGCCCATGAAATTTTAAAGGTTCCTCTATGCACTCGTCGAGTTGATGATTTTTGGGGTTGGCATGAAGAAAACCATGGAAAGTTCAGCGTTAGGAGCGCGTATCGTATGATACTAAGGACAAAAATCCATCAGGAAGCTTGGTTAAACGAATAAGAAGGTTCATCGCATGTCCAGCATGAGAGTAAGCAGTGGAGCAGCATTTGGCATATACAAGTTCCGTCCAAAGTCAGAATGTTCATGTGGAGACTAGCGAGACAGTCCATGCCAACTGGCGAGCTCTTGAACCACCACAACATGTCATCAGAAGTGAGCTGCAACCTATGTGGGGCAAGAGACACATGGAGGCATGCTCTCCTCACTTGCCCGATGTCAAGCAGTGTCTGGGCGCTGGCTCCAGAACACCTAGTCGAAACCCTGGCACAGAAGGAATGTTCTCATGAATGCTCTAAGGACTGGTTGTTTCACATACATGAAATAATGAACAAGGAAGACTTTGTGAGGACAATTGTTACGGTGTGGGCAATATGGAGCGCGTGGCGCAAGGCGATTCACGAGGCCATCTTCCAATCACCAGTGATAGTTAACGACTTTATCACAAGGTTGATTTCGGAGCTACAAGAAGTCCATACACCGAAGACAAAGACGACTACCGCAAGGACATCCAGGCCGACACAGTGGCAGCCGCCGGTGGTGAACTGTGCAAAAGTAAACGTAGACGCGGCGGTTTCTCGTCATGGAGGGTATGGGGGTAGTGGCAACCATTAGCCTTGATGCAACGAGTAGTTTTTTGGGAGCTTCAGTGCTAGCCTTTCGACACCTTGCCGATCCTCAAGTGCTTGAAACACTGGCTGTGCGTGAGGCACTTGCCCTTTCTGATGATCTTTACTTAAGGCGCATTCACGTGGCCTCGGACTGCAAAGGTGTCATAGAAGATATCCAGAAGAAGAATACTCCCAGCTATGGAGCAATCATACACGAAATCTTAGATCATTCAGCGTCTTTTGATTTTTGTAATTTCAGTCACGAGTTTAGGAGCTCAAACTTTGAAGCTCACAATCTTGCAAAGCATGCACTCTCTCTTGGTGGTGGCCGCCATGTCTGGTTAGGGCACCCCGGAGATCTTCCATCCGTCCCTGTAAACATTGTGACGACTTAATAAAGCTTTGCAAGTTTGTCTCAAAAAAAATGTGCTAATGTTGCAGAAAGAGTTAAAGACACTACAGGTGCCCTAACTTGTCCGATGCGGTCAATTTGGTGCCTAAACTCAAAAAATACATGAAAGTGGTGTCGTAACTTGTCTGGGCGTTCAAATACAGTGCCTCTGGAGGCATGCTGCCACATTTCAGTGGTTGCAGATATTAATTAATTCTCACAAAAAATACCCCTTGATTTTAATTAATACTCGCAAAAAAACCAGGAAGTGGCCACGGTCTGGATTGCGCTTAATTATCAGCAAGCAGTTTATATAGATGATTGCATATATCGTTGTGCATATGCTTTTACCGGAGTAATTTTATTTTTATTTATTTCCAAGTTACTATCTTGTTTTTCTTTGAGTGAAGTTTCTGTTTAGTTTTCATGATACATAAATTTTTCCATATGAAAAAATAAAATAATTATCAATATGAAATTTTCTTTATTTTATATCTCTATTCTGTTTCCATTATTGTGTACTTTGAAGAGATAAACATGAACTTTTTCTAAAGTTGACGTCGAATTAAAAAGTTGAACGTATATTAAAAACACAGTGAGCATTTTTTTGAAATACACGTTCACGTTCATGTTCATTTTTCATTTTCATATTATTTTAGAAAATGCTCACCACGTTTTTTGAAAATGTTTAATGTGTATTAAAATAATATTGTGTAATATTATTCTTAAATTTCTACAAACACGCTTAACCTGTTAGTACATTTCTAGAATTTACTATTGTCACACAATAATATTTTATACACGTTGAACAGTTTTCAAAATACAATAATGTCAATTTTATAATTGTGCATTGTAATAGAATGAAGATACACAATAATTGTTCGTGCTTATGGTCCTCAATGAGGATGCATAAATTTACACAATAATTTTTAATATACGTTCAACCTTTTATGTCCACATAAATTTTAGAAAAAAAATCATGTTTATCTCTTCAATGTACACAAATAATGAAAATAGAATAACGATATAAAATAAACAATAATTGCATATTGATAATTATTTTATTTTTTCATATGGGAAAATTTATGTATCATGAAAATTATACCAAAACTTCACTCGGGAAAAAACGAAGCAGTACTTCAAAAAAAAACTGTAGAAAACATGTGCAAAGTGATAGGTGGAATTGTGCATATAAGTTGCTAGCTAGCAGTTAAATGTAAACCAAAGTGTGGCCTCTTGATCCGCTTGTTTGTTAGGCAACCAACAGGTGTGTGGTTCGAATTCCCTTCCTGCCAACTTGTGTTTATATTTTTGTGAGAATTAATTAAAGTACATGCGCGTTCCAAAAAAACAGTGTGTATCTAGGGCCTGTAACGATATTTTCCAAGAATTAATTAAAGTCCAAGGGTATTTCTGTAAAAAAAACTACACACACAACTTAGAACGCGCCCGCAGCCACTGACATGTGGCGCAGCGACACACTGGCATGCCACACTGGCACTTGATACGACATCAGAGGCACCGTATTTGAACGTCTAGACAAGTTACAGCATCACTTTTGTGTATTTTTCAAGTTTAGGCACCAAACTTACCGCGCCAGACAAGTTAGGGCACCTGTAGTGTATTTAACTCTTGCAGAAACATTTTGCAATATAGATTGTGTTGCATCAGAGGTTATGTCCATTTTTTTTCAACAGAGATCATGTTGCATAAGTGACTCGAAGTTCTTTTCGCCACAAATCATGTTGCCATTTTTGTTGCAACAATGATCTTGTTGCAAAATGACTGCATATTTTTTTTGCAACAATGACCATGTTGCGGAACTTTTTGTAACAAAAATCATGTTGCAAGAACTGTTTTCGTGGCAGCGCGATTGTTGTGGCTAAGCTCAAGGAGGCGGCTACCATGGACGTCGTTGCTCCTTCGGGACACTGGCGGTGTTGGACGGCGGGGGACCCCACCTTCGTAGTTTGCAACGTTTGGCGGTGTAGTTAGTTGTGTGCCGTGCCACTCCGTCGAGCGCAGCAGTGACCGCGAACCCCGTCGTGCTTCCTCGCTGCTGGCCACCGAGGCGCCAACCATCGTTGTCCATATTTCCCTGGCTTCCACGACAAATACGCAACCCAAATTAGCGCCTGATCTCACAACAACGCACAAGAACACCGATAAGAGATCGCGGGAGTAAGGCTTCGTTCTGCAAGAATCGAAGGGGGTTTCTAAGGAAGAAGATGACTCGGTGGTGGAGAACATGTGAATGATGTTTTGTTGGGTTAAGGATGGGTGGGCCCCGCATGGGGCACGCGTCACGTGCTAGCGGCGGCGGACCCCCATGCTAGATCAGCCGGGTGATCAAAATCATTTCCTGAATTTTATTCGTGCACTTCCTCATGGAATTATTTTTTCTGTTTTTCGGAACGACAAAATATTTCTGCTTTGTGGGGAATACATGAGGTATTTTGGTTTGGCACTGTTAGCGTAAACCTAATCGGTATCAAATTACGCTGTTAATGCAAAGGGAATGGGGGGAAATGGAAACATGTTTGTTTCATCGTAGGTAATGGAATCAGGTGGGTTAGCTTGGCGGCTGCATGCAGCGAGAATCTTGGCAGCTGAATGCGGCGAATTATAGATTTTGGAAAGAAGAGAGTTGGGAGCTTCATAGGCTGGAGCACCCCAGAGTATCACATCAAGATGCACGAGCAACAATAGTAGGCGCCCGTGCCGGTGATGATGGTCCCGATGGATGGAAGCAACATCGAGCTAGAGATGGAGACTCTGCTCAAGGTGCCGGCCTACATCTTTGGGGTTAACAGGCCGAGCATGGTGCGGAAGGTCGTGCTCACCAACGGTACACGGCATAGCAGTAACTCTTATCCACTCATGGACCTATCTGACTCCATCTCTTCTTCCGACATGGATCGGAGCTCAACCATGCCCGCTGGTGCCTTCGCACTTGTAGTAGCAACTAGAGAGAGGGAGCGAGGGGGTGTCTGTGTTGGACGATGTCCTGACCAGCGCGGGTTCCATCATCGTCGACGAGGTAACGTGGTTCTTAGTCGTGCTCGACCAAACTGAAGGAGAGAGAGATCAGCAACGATGAATCTGGTTGAGAAAGGAAGCGTTTTACTGAGGGAGATGGGCGTAGTCAGATTTGGCCAGGGACATTATTCGATTACACAGGATCTGATTTTGGCTAAGCTCAACCAAAGAAAAACTAACGTAATTAGGCCCACTGTTATCGGGTTATGTTACAAATCTCTGAACCAAAGACCTACTAATCCATTGGATAAATGCCTCCGCATAACCCTTGACTTTTATTAATAAGACGAATGTCTACTCTGCATGGTTAACAAGCATTTTCTAAATCATCTATACCTTCTCATGAGCCTTCTGGACAAGATCATGAGCCCTTCTTCCGATGGACTTACGCTCTTAGGTACTTCTTCCGTCGCATAATATAAGATCGTTTTCGATACTAAACTCTAGTGTCAAAAACAGTTTTTTATATTATGAGACGGAGGAAGTAATATATAGTGAATTTAAGGAATAGCACTGTACGGAGCCACCCACCTCAATGGTGATTGAGGCTACCTCAATGCGTCCCTAAAAAATAAGCTATTGTGCATGCAAAGACCCAGCTTTTTTTTTTTCGAACACCCAGCTGACGCGCAAGAGAGGGGGCGGTTTTTTTTTTTGGAGGGGGGAGAGGGGGCGGCTAAAGGGAAAGGAAAGCAGAGTTACCTCGAATGCCTTCAGCCCAATACGCCCATAGCCTGTGGGCCTTCGAGCGGCTAACAAGCCCAGGCCCATATTCTCGAAGCTACCTTCCTAGGGTTTCGCTTCTTGTAACCCCCCAGTGCGCTCCCCTTTCTCCCACACCCCCCCACTCCCCACCACAAAACCGCCGCCGCCGCAGGAGGAGGAGAAGCAGCAGGCGCGAGAAGGAGATCTCGCGAGGAGGCGACCGACCATGAGGGCCAAGGTAACCTCCCAATCCACACGCTCTAGTCCCTGGACACCTATCCTGTTCGGCCCCTAGATCCATGCGACGACCGCCATAGTTTTGTTTCTTCGTTCGTTTGTTGCTTTCGTTCTTTGCCGAGCGGGGGCTATGATTACAAAGAGAGAGGCTCGAGTGGCTCGAATTCCTGGGAAACCCTATCGAGCCGTCAGATCTCGCCGTCTCGCGCTCGTGCCCCCCGTTGCTGCTGCGGCTGCGACGGGGCGAGCGACTCTAGCCGGTACGGGATGGAACGCGAGGTGCCGCCCGACGACGCCTGCGGCGGCGGCGGTGGCGGTGGCGATGGCGGGGCATGTTTTGTCTCGTGTGACCTTAGATCGATCGATGTATCGTGTGGGCTTAGGTATCTCGGCGTTCTGGTTCTCACGTACCGTGCTCGCGTTGCTCGTCGTGCTTGCGCGCGCGTGCGTGGGTCGTCTGTCTCGTTTGGGTTTCCCTGCCACGGTGAAGGTCGAATACACTTGATATGAGCCCTCGGGATGTGAATTAACAATTTACTGAAGTACTCTATTGGTGTTCGATTATGTACGTTGGTGGTTGGTCCTTTGTGGTCGTCATGTTGGTTCAAAACCTGCGAATTTCTTCTGTGGTTATGATGATTTAAGTAGTAAGATGAATTGGCTTATCTGGCTGTAGTTTCACATGTTTAATGTGTGTTGTAGACTCGTTAAATTTTGTATGTTGCAGACAATCTGCTTGCTGCTTGCTATTGAACATTCCTTTTGGCCTTAGCAAGTGATATTGAACATAATTGCCAGCATCCAAGTAGACGAATGGTATTACTCCCTCCGTTCCTAAATATAAGTCTTTGTAGAGATTTCACTATGGACTACATACGGAACAAAATGAGTTAATCTATACTCTAAAATGCATCTATATACATCACTATGTTGTCCATAGTGAAATCTCTACATACTTATATTTAGGAACGGAGGGAGTAGATAATTGACAAGCTCGAATGTTGAACTGCCATATTGTAGCAGATGCCGTTTTTCAGCGCATTTCAGTTAAACTGTTCACAACCTGTCTCAGAATGGGGCAGCTGATTGATTTGTTGCCTTGCTTTTGGTTGCTTCTGACTTCTGTTTACCACTGAGGTTAATGGCATTAGTTGATTATTTTTTTGCAAACAGCATGCCTGGAAGGCACCCTTTTATTCTTGTATCTATCCAGTAGTTTGCTGGTAGCTTAAAGTGCTTATATGCCTGCCGGTTCTCTATTGAATAATTTATGTTATGATGTATCCTTTTTAACTTGGTTTATCTCTTTCAGTGGAAGAAGAAGCGCATGAGGAGGCTGAAGAGGAAGCGCCGAAAGATGAGGCAGCGATCCAAGTAGGCTGATGGGGGTGGTGACGGCGTGCTGTAGCTTGCTATGTGTGTCTTTGGCTGCGGCTGACTGCAGATGTACTTGCTTGGCATGGCGGCGCCATTCATCTCATCTGTCAACTCGTTTATTCCAGAAACCTGCACTTTAGTAGGCCTGTTATCGTTGCTTTTAGTTGTATCAGGAGTTCTGCTATCATGACCGATCTACCGAACCGTATGAACTCTGTTTTCGAGCTTTATTTGCTGCTAATATTCGGCCATCAAGTATTTTATGCATTTGCTTGCATCGGCATTATTGTCTGGATGCTCTTATCTGTTGATTACTGCTGCGGGTAGAGTTTGATTTGCCGGGTGATGCCACCTGCTTCTTGATGGTTTAGGATTAGGATTTTGATCCCGGATGGCAGCCTGCTCTGAATGTGTTGGAATGGATACATCCTGCTTTGGATGCTACAAGTCCTGCTTTGGCACTGAATGTAGGTGAACTTGATGTAGGTGCTCATAGAATGTGAAGTTGGAGCACCATTTTCAATTGTGTAGTTCATCTTCCTACATAGGTTAGGCAAGCAAGGAAATACTCAAGAATATCCAAGATGATAAGAGTGAAATACTAGATGTATAAGGTGTCAAAAAAGATATGCGGAATTTTGTTCGTTGAACTCAACAATACTTGGTCAATGACAAGATTACTCAAGATTTGAGTGTGTGGTAATCTTGTGGAATGTAGATCATCCAAGTACCTGCAAGGAGTTAGATGCAATACAAGGAGGCAAATGTGTCCAAGACATATGATCATCATCATAAGAGAAATATCAAGGATTAGTCAAGTAGGCTCATGCCTTGCATGCATCAATGGAGTTTTCACTCCAAGTTTGAAGCATCAATGATGTTCAACTCACTCCTTAAGCGACAAAACACTTTCTCATCAAGAGGTTTTGTAAAGATATCGACAAGTTGTTTGTCGATCTGAACATGCTTAAGATTGATGTCACCCTTGGCAATGTGATCACGAATAAAATGATGGCGAACTTCAATATGTTTAGTTCGAGAGTGTTGCAGGATTGTGTCAATCGTGCAACACTCATGCAACATGAGCAAAGCAACAACAAGCCCAAGGATGCGTTGACGTGGATACAGTTATTGCTTTGGATGCTGCAAGCAGGTCATTTTGGGTGTCCTGCGCAAGCAACATTTCAGATGAGCTACATCGGAGCAACATGATACGCTCTATATTATGTCGATGTACATTTGTATGTACCCCGTCCAGCGAATAGTGTACATTTGCCTTTAAAATTTGTCCACAATTCTATATTTGTATACAAAAGAGTGTATTTTCATATTTTAAATATACTTTCAGGTATAACTTTTTTTTTTATCTCATCATATGGTAATCAAGACCAATAATATTCTACATATGTTTTTTTTTAATTTTTACATGTACTTACAATGTTTTTGGCTACATATGATCTTTTTAATTTTTTTAATTTTTACGTGGACTTGCATGATGGCTGTGAAGAGATAACAAATATGTCACGTACCCCTTAAATTTCCATTCTCTACCTTTAAAGCCCCGAATTGTTAGCTTATTTTGGGGTTGGCTAATTAAAAAGTGAGAGATGGTGGCTTGCATCTTTCCCCTTAAATTTCCATTCTCTACCTTTAATATCCCCAACCAAATAAGTTGTTAGCTTATTGGGGTTGGCTAATTAAAAAGGTGAGAGATGGTGGCTTGCATCTTTTCCTTGTATTTTTTACTTCACTCATAATTTGTCTTCAAAATTTTATATGTACACCTTTGCTGGATGGAAGGAGTAATCTGAAATTTCTCTAAAAAGAGATATTTAGGAATAGAGGGGACGCCACAAGCTATTGCAATACAACATGTATGCAGCAAATGAAATCTCAAACTTGCTAACTTTTTTTTCTCGCGAGTATGCCTAGACCTACCATAACTTTATAGAAGACATAATGCCAATTACAAGAAGCTATCGCTCGCTGCAAACAATGAACGTAGTACACACACCACACCCCGGTAAGACCAAATACAACTGTCATCGCAAAGCGGCTACAAACAAAAGCGCTTATCCTAAGCTGATACACAACACCGTGTCACGATCGACACCAGATGCCTCCGAAGACCACCCTTCCATAGGGCTTCTCCTGATGCACCACCCACTTTAAATGCCTAAGAGGAAGAGGCAAGGGATGGCAAGACTCGATCCGATCTGAGGAAGACATCGTCTTGGACACACTGGTGATGGGCGTGCACAATGACGCCGAGGATCAGGAAAGGACCGCGGGTGAGCACCGGAGGACAACATCTAGAAAGTAGCCATGTCTCCAAACACCATGCTCCCAATAGAGGAACGTCGAGGACACCGTTATCGTGCCGATCCAACTCCGAATCAAGTCTTTTCGCCCGGAGACAATCACCAACTCCAATAGAGCGAGGGAAATGACAAACGCGCCTCGGCGACGCCTCCAAGGAGGAGAATGACAACCACAGGTGCCACTGCCGCCGACCCAGCAAAAGCGAAGCAAGATTTTTCATCCGCACGCCGCCCATCTCCACACCTCGACGGACTTGGCGAAACCGTCCAACTATCCACAAACCGCCGCCACTGCAGCACCTTATTGACGTAGCCGCAAAACTGAGGGCCGGCGATTGACTACCCGCACGGCAAGGGGAAAACTCGGCCACACCACCAACTCCAACTCCCATCCTAGACGGAGAACCGCAGTCACCCCATTCCTCCGGCAAGGTCCAGAACCATGCGTGACGGTCGTTGCCCACTCCAAGGGACGGCCTTGCGATGGTTAGACCTGCCTCACCACTCCCAAGCCGGCACCGCCAGGAGGCATCGTTGCTTGCCACACTGCATAGGGGTAACCGGTCCCTCGCTGCTCGCCAGAACTTCAATCTGCCCGAGCCATCTCAGCGCCGTCACCCGCCTGATAGTGGGCTCATGCTGCTGCTGGAATTTTGTCTATTTGGGCCTAGCCCAATAACAGTTTCAGAAATTTCTAATAAATCCTAGAGGCCCACGCAGCCCATTTGTACAAGGCAAGAGGTGGAACTAAAGTTTAGTCCCACATTGCTAGTCTAGAGGGAGTTGGACCTCTTTATAAGGGAGGCTCCTTCCCCACTTGTATGAGCATGAGAACAAGAGGGACATCCACGCGCGCTCCTCCTCCGTCGCCCGCCTCGCCACGCCATGCCACGCCTCGTCACGGCCGCCCCCGTGGGTGCGGAATGAGCCGAGCCGATGTCTAAATTTTGCCACGCACTACTGGGTATCTGAAAGGTCACTCGGGAGCTGAAAAGTTTTTCTTTGTAGTGGACATTGAATCTGAGCGCTGCACCCTTGGCTGCTGTCTGCTCGTTTCGTCTCCCTCGTTCCTTGACTCCGGCGCTACCCTCTCGCCTCCTTCTCTTGCGCCTATAAAGGGAGGTCGCTCCTCTCGGCGAGCAGCACGAACTTCTCCTTCCTCTGCCATTGGTTCCAATCTCGAGCTGCTTCTTGTCTTCCTCATCCCGGCTTGCGGCGTGCACCACGAGTCGGGACAGTAGGCCTCCGAAACCGCACCTATTTGAGTCTTGTACGGAAGAAGGGTGATAAGGTTTTTGGGGAGCGCTTTGCGCGACTACTGACTTCTTCGTCACGGACGCCACGGACGCCGACGACTACTTCCCCAATGACGACTACTTCCCTGACGTCGACAACCTCCTCGACGACATGGAGGACACCGACCCCAAGTCCAGTGCCTCTGCTCCGACTGCTGTCCAGTACGTGTTCTTGTTTTTCCTGTTAGAGGTTCTGCCACAGTTCCTTGGTTTAGTGTTTGCCCTACACATGTTAGGATCTACCCTACTCATGTTAGGATCTACCTCATATACGCATCTTGATCTACTGTCTGCTCGAGAGATGATCGGTTCTAGCTCATATATGCAGATGTTATTTACCTACACTTTCTCAAATCGCATGACTTGTTTTATCACTGCTATACTAGTCATGATTTATCTACTATTTCTGTTAATAAAATCATTCTGTAAATTGCTCATATTTCCAACAGCTGCTGCCTCCAGTCAGCTCCACCTCCACTAGCGCGCCACCGCACCGCTGCCCGTCCCCGCCAGACCCGCCGCTCCACCATGCCCCTACCATGCTCCAGTCGCCTCCCTCACTTCCGGCCAACCCGGACCTGCTCGAGCACCGCCCGATGAGGTGCGCTGCGCCGCAAGCAGCCAACCCACACCGTTGTGACGCGCCACGCCCGGCTAGCGAGCTGCCCCGCCTCGCTCCACCATCTGCCCGAGCCTCACCCGTCCACGATGCGTCGGCCTTGGAGCAACACCGACAAATCGAAGGAGGAGACTCCCACGACCCCCACTCTAGGAGAAGGCGAAGCAGACCCCACCGCCACCGGGACCGCGCGGGCTTTGCCTGACGGTGGTGGTGGGAAGGATAGGGAGAGGGGATCGAGGGGTCGGTGGCTAGGGTTGTGCGTCTGGGTCGCCCACGGGGAGGGAGGGCACGAGGCCGAAGGGGGAGGGGGACATCCTGGCCTCCGCCATCTTGACTTGGCCATGATCTCGGCTCACCAATGCCCCACCATCACCGGATGTGGTGATCCCCTATCCATCCACATCCTTTGGACACCAACTTGTGAGCTTTGGAAGGCTGGCATGAGAGGCTTTTGTGATTAAGAGCAAACTGATGGAGCGATTTGCCCTACTGATCCAGAGATGAATTAGTTAGTTGATCACTTGATCGTGAATCATTTCCCCATACTTAGAGCCTATTTGGGAACCCTTCATGCTACACAATTCCTCGATTCAACACTCTCAATCTCAATTCCACACTTCTCGTTCAAGTTTGAAGTTTGATCACTCTAACCACGTTCGCTCTCGCTCGACATAAGTTTTCCTTCAGCTGGTCGAGGACCATGGAGCGGCTCAAGGAGGGAGAGGAGGTCGAAGGAGCTTCTCGGCCGTCGGCGAAGACTAGTTGCCGCAGTTGAAGACGTGGCGTTAGTCGCTAGAGGTGAAGACCTCGAGTTGACGAGTAGTCCCAAGGTGATGTCGCATGGGTGACTCGGTGAGAGAATCCAGATGAGAGTGTCGGCAGAGAGTGGTGTCGAAGGTGTTGTGGCAGTAGGTGTTAGGTTGCCATGTTACCTATCTGGAGAGGAGGGAGTCGAGTCGGGGCCAAATTATTTGGCCGGGGTTGGATGGCCTCCTTGCAATTGCGGGTAATGATATTGAACTCCGTGTCCGCTTCAAATTAGAATCTGAAAGTTCTTTGTTTCGCAAATTTTACTCGGTCCGTGACTGATACGTCTCCAACGTATGTATAATTTACGAAGTATTCATGCTATACTTACATCATTTATATATGGTTTAGGTACACTTATATTATTTTTCTGGACTAACTTATTAATTTAGTGTCCGGTGCTAGTTCCTATTTTTCTTGGTTTGGTTTTAGCAGAATATCTATGAAGGTCAAATTAAATGCCAATTTAACACGATTTTTATGGGCCAAATGGACCACTAGAAGCTTCCGGAGTCAACGAGAAGAGGCCCGAGGGCCCCACAAGGCTAGGTGGTGCGACACAGGGGGGTGGCCGCCCACAGGCTTGTGGGCCCTCTGACACCCTTTGGTGTGATTTCAATGCTACAATTTCATATAAATACGAACCCTCCGTCGTACCCTCAGAATAATTATTCCACCATTGCAAGTTCCTGTTTAGCGACGATTCCATCTGGAGGACTTTCCTGACAGTCTGCTGGAGGGGGTACCGATCCGCGGAGGCTGCTTCATCGACCTTGCTGCCTCCATGGTGACATGCGAGTAGTTCATCCTTGGGGCTGAGGGTATCACTGCTAGGGAAAAGCCTAGCAGTAGCGTGTGTATTAGGTGTATCAGTGGCGCGGGGCATCGCGCTCTCGATCTGGCCTATCTCTAACATGTATCGATGGCGTCTTGACCCATACTCTTGCTATACATGGATAGCGATGTGACTTTTGCACAACACGCTCTTGATAATATCTGCATCGCTTTAATCTAGAGCACGCTCTTTGGTAAGGCGCTCTTTGCTAACTCTACTCCCTCGCTCTTTATTAGTTTTATTAGTTTTTTTTCTGCATATTTTTTTGTATTTGAACAGGCTTTATACAATAATCTTTAGCATATCATACACATAGAAATGTAATCATAGCATCAAATCATGTCATCATCATAATCATCATCCAACACAAAGTGGTCTCTCGTCATCATCTCAAAAATAGCAATACAAGTTCTTGCAACTACATCGTCATCCATCTAAACAATGATATCTGCGAGAAGAGCTATCACTATGAGTGAGGCGGAACTATCACGATACATGAGTTCGTATCCCTCTCTTGCACTAAGCGTGAACCTAAACTAACTCTTGGTACATCGCTCGAACACGAAAACCGGTACACAGGGCGGACACTCCGACCACTCGTCGTATACTCCTGGCATAGCACTTCTTCGCCATCGATGATCTATGCACCTGCATCGTCACATGAGTCGATGATATGCAACATATATAGTTGAGCAACAGAAATAGAAAAACTTGGCAAAAATAGAAGCAACATAACATAAGCATAAATAACAAAGTTCATCGTACCCAAAATGCCCTATTAGAGTGATCTTCGCTAGTCGAGGAGGACGATCTAATTACATCACAAATAAAGTTTCATCGTGCATGTAACGCCCTCGATGCGGCTATATCTCCCACGTGTCGAAGCACGACTTAGAGGCATAACCGCATTGAAAGCAATGTCGCAAGTGAGGTAATCTTCACACAACCCATGTAATACATAAGGGAAAGAGATACATAGTTGGCTTACAATCGCCACTTCACACAATTACATGAATAAAGCATTACATCATCCAAATACAATCAAGGTCCGACTACGGAACCAAAATAAAGAAGAACCCCAAATCGACAAAGGTCCCGATCGACCCCAAGCTGGGCTCCACTCTTGAACAACTAGAGCGAAACAACACAAAGGGCAAGATCTTCATCGAGCTCCTCCTTGAGCTTAGTTGCGTCACCTTTCGATAACATAGGCACACGCAAACTGGTTTTGGAAGTATCACGGTGAGCCACGAGGACTCGACAATCCCATTACCATGGGTATCAAGACTAGCAAAGCTTAATGGGAAAGGAAGGGGTAAAGTGGTGAGGTTGCAGCAGCGACTAAGCATATATGGTGGCTAACATACGCAAATGAGGCGAGAAGATAAACAAAGGAGCGTCGTGAAGCTAGCAATGATCAAGAGGTGATCTGAACACCTACTTCGTCAAACATAACCCGAAACCGTGTTCACATCCGGACTCCGCGAGAAGAGACCATCACGGCTACACCGCGGTTGATGCGTTTTAATTCGGATCAAGTGTCAAGTTATCTACAACGGACATTAACAAATTCCCATCGCCACATAACTGCTGCACGGCTCTTGAAAGTTTATACCTGCGGGGTGTCCCAACAGCCCATGACAAGCTCTCGCGATCATCGAAGAATAGACCTTCACCGGGAAGACCCGATCGGTCTCGGAATCCGGTACATCAAGACATTTCGACAATGGTAAAACAAGACCAGCAAAGCCTCCGCTGTGCCGACAAATCCCGATAGGAGCTGCACATATCTCGTTCTCGGGGCACACCGGATGAGCAAGGCGTCGGGTTGGCATAGACCACTGGTTGCCAGGCGCCGGACATCGCTTCGGTTTGGACCAGCACTTAGACAAGCAACGGCCGGGGGGCTAAAATAAAGATGACCCTCGAGAGCGACTCCCAAGGGAAAAGGTAGGTGGTGGTGAGGCAAATGGTAAAAGTCAATGTTGGGCCTTCTTTGGACAAGTTTTATTCAAAGCGAACTGTCGGGGGTCCCATAAATCACCCGACCGCATAAGGGGCGCAAAATCCGGGAACATAACACGGTATGGCGGAAACTAGAGGCGGCAAGAGTGGAACAAAACACGGGCATAAGGCCGAGCCTTCCACCCTTTACCAAATATATAGATGCATTAATAATATAAAAGATATTGTGATATCCCAACAAAATCCTGTCCACCATGGAGAAATCTTCAACTTCACCGCAACTAGCAGCGCTATAAGAGGGCTGAGCAAAAGCGGTAACATAGCCAAACAACGGTTTGCATAGGAAAGGTATCAAAGGTTAGAGGTTCATGGCAATTTGGGAGGCTAACAAGCAAATGATAGGTAATGATGCATAGCGATAGAACGAAGCAACTAGCATAGCAATGATAGTAGTGAGATCCAGGGTAGCGGTCATCTTGCCTGAAATCCCGCAAGGAAGAAGAACGAATCCATGAAGAAGACGAACGGACGTGGTCGAACGAATCCTCACAACTCCGGAACGAAACCGAAGCTAACGAGAGGAACAAACCGGAAAGAAGCAAACAACATAGTAAACAACCATCACATAAGCATGGCATGATGCACAATCAAGTATGATGCATGTCCGGTTTAATGAGGCATGGCATGGCATGGCAAAGTGCAACAAACAACACTACAAATTAAGTGGAGCTCAATATGCAACGAGTTGCATATTGTCGGAACACCACATTCAAGTATTTAGTTCTCTCTTGTTTAAGCTACCCAACAATATTAAATGTTGATTAACATGGCAAGGGGTGAAGCATAACAAAACTACCTAACTAGGCAAGTTTAAATGAGGCCGGAAGAACAAACAACAATTCCGGAAGAACCTCATATGCAATTTATGAATTTGCTACTGTTCTGCCCTAAACCATATTTTAAAGTTGTTAAACAAGAAAATAAAGTGGACCATGTTAATCTAGGCATTTTTCCACCCCATTTACATATAAAGTTTATTTAAAATGGAGCTACGGTTAAATAATTATGAAATAAATCATTTTAGCATGGCATAGGAGCAAATTAATGTAAACAACATTTTAAACATATTAACATGGGATGAATGTGGCATATTGTGAAACTAGATAAAATTCTAAGCATTTTACATGTTTAAATCATTTTAATCCGATGCACGGTTGTGAAGTTATTATATGCATGATGTTGAAGGACTTTTACGTAAAGCAGTTAATTCATTTGGATAAAGGCTAAAATCACAGATCGAGGAAAAAAGCGTCTGGGGCGAATCTGTTGGCCCAAGAATGGAAAGAAAAAAAAAAAAGGCGCTGGGGCTGCTCACATCGGCTGCAGGAGGCTGGAAGGGGCGCTGGGCGGTGGCCTTGCCGGGCCGTGGCCCACATGCACAGTGGAGGAGGCCCACGGAGGTCAGCGACCGCAGAGCGAGATCAGGGCTTCTCGATCCGTCCCGAGACGGCGAGTCGAGCGAAGGAGCCGGAGGGCAGGAACGGCACCGGAGGCGGATCCGGGCGATGTGATGGAGGCAGCCAGTTCTGCAGTGGGGGTGGCGGGCCAGGCGATGGCGAGCTCACGGCCAGCGGACCTTGCGCGGGGCGTCGGGAGTGGGAGGTCGAGAGGCGGGGAGCAGGCGGCGACGGAGCTGGGTTCCGTGGCGGCGACGACCTTCCATCGAGGCGGCGAGGCGATGGTCGGCGAGGGCAGGCGGCGGCGTTCGTCGGCGGCGGACGCCTTGGGATCGGGAGCTCCTCTCCCGATCTGGAGCTTAGGCGCAGGCCAGCCTTGATCCGGGTCCGGCGGGCCGCCCGATGGGCTCAGCGGGCCAGCGTGGCTGGGAAGGTGGAGGAGGAGGAGGCAGTGTGGCGGCCTTGTGGAGAACACGGAAAAAAGAGGAGGAGGGGGGTAGGGGCGACCAGTTTGGAAGGAGGGGAGTTTAAATAGGAAAGGGGCTAGGGTTTGGGGTTTGAGGGTTTGGAGCCCTCCGATCTCGTCAGACGGCACGGATGTGAGAGGGTATGTTGGACCTTGTGGGTTGTGAGAGAGGACTTGGGCTGAAGGAGAGAAGGGAAGAATTGCGGCCCGCACGTTTCGAGATCTGAAAACGTCAACGATTAAACCGACTATCTGTGACTATATGTTTAACGGTTGGGCTATCAAATGAGCTCCGAATGTGACGAAACTTGACAGGCGGCCTGTCTACACTATAATAAGACCGCATGACAAGTTGCAACCCATTCCGAGAACATTTTTATGCCACTTATAAATTAATATTTGGAGGTGCAGCGGTAGCGCGTGCAGTGTGTCCGCTCGAAGCGGACAACGGAGAGAACCGGCGGGACCCGAACGGATGCAAGTTTTGAAAAACATGCGGATGAAATGCAGATGAAGAGATGGCAAAGTGCAACACGCAAGCAAATGACTTGGCAACGACGGCGAAAAACTGGCAGACACCTGGCGCAACGAATCCGGGGCGTTACAACACTCCACCACTACGAGAGGATCTCGTCCCGAGATCTAGGATGGCACCGGGGGGAAAAGGAAGAGGAAGAGAAGAGGTAAAACTAAGTTGCTTCTTTGACCAATGAGTGAACCCAAAGAACCTTGAGAGGTTGAGCAAAATGAAATGTAGAAAACAACGGAGATGAGCAAAGTTGAAAACACTCCGTTAGAAAAGAGGAGCAAGGGATACAACGAGAACCAAGAGGTTTGGTGATAAGATAGATATTGAAACCACTCCGGTTAAAACTAGATAGAGAAGGGGTAAGATTGATATAACTTGGGCAGCACTCCGACTGAAAGAAGAAGGAAAACTTGATAAGATGAAAAGCACTTGAAGAGATGACACAACACTCCGGTTAAATGGATAAGAATAAAAAGAACACGATGCTCACAATTCGAGATGATGAGTGAAAAGAGCAACATCACAATGCCTCCGGAAGAAAGAATAGAAGATAGATCATAGGAATAACAGAATGTGGGAGAAAATGCCAACTTCTGCCACAAATGAGCTTGGAAATCATCCTTGCAAAGAAGAATCGAACGGAGATGTTGGAAAATCAACAACGAGAAGCACAAGCTTGTGTTGGGCTTATGGAAAACATCCTTGCAAAGAAGAATCGAACGGAGATGTTGGAAAATCAACAACGAGAAGCACAAGCTTGTTGTGGGCTTATGGAAAACATCTCAAAACTTGAGGTGAAATTCTGCCACTATCAAAATCAATTGCTTGCTTGAGATCAATGAAGAGATGAAAAGTACTTCACCAAGATGATAGAGATATAACTTGGATCATTGATAAGCACCACAATTAGCAATATTCCTTAGGGAAGGCTTTAGGTGAAATCTATACCAAGATAACTCCAATGAAGAGATTGACGGTTGAAAAGATCTCTTGAACAAGAGAAAATGATGGATTTATATATGTCACTCTTGAAAACTTGTGAATCATGAAACGCGAAGGGAAAATTATCAAGAATGACCTAACACCACCTTAGAAAATAAGGTAGAAAGAACCGCACTCCGGATTACCATATGAAGAAAGCTTGAGCTCCTTAGGAAAGAATCTCGATGAAAACTTTGAGAAGGGAATAAATCCTTGATGAACCATCATGTAGAACCTCCATGAAGAACTCCGGTAAACAAAAGGAATGAAAAGAAAGAGAAATTGAAAACACAAGGTGAATCCTTGCAATGATTTAGATGGATCTCCGTGATAATTAGAGCTTGGAACTCCGGGAAAAAGAGAAGATGAAAAAAATGAAACCGAGAATTTATTCATCATGAACAAACTTCGAAAGAAAGATGAATCACTTGTAATCAAGAATTTATTCGTCATGAATAATTTCCGGAAGAAAAGAATTAATCACTTGGATGAACAAGAATAAGAATTATGTTATGCTTATCCTTCACCAATTTAATTGATGATAAGCAATGGATTTGGCACACTACTTATTCTCGTAGAAAGGATTAAGAGAGATATAGCGCAAATTTGAGAAGGTATTGATGGAACCACCGGTGTGATTTGGAAACAACGAATGGATGAATGAATTGATACGATGACGAAGGAAGAGAAATCTTGAATGAACCACCGTAAGAATTGAAAACAAAAGTAGCAAAGGCACAATTCACCGGGACGAATTGGAAAACGAATGAAGATACTTGAGGGGATTTAAATACATGAGAACAAAGAGAACATGAACTGATTAGAGGATATTCGATTGATGCACCGGAAAGATTTAGAGAACGATAGCTACACACTGAGAATGAAGAATTATGACATGATGGCCTTCGGAGTAAAAAAAAGGAAAGAACTCACGAAATGCTCCGGATGGAAAGAAAAGAGTTGTCTCAATCGAAAGCAATTATGAGAGGATGGCATCAAGCTAGGACCATGAATCTTGAAGAGAATAGAGCAAGATTAAAGAGAAACTCTTCTTCGGTCTTCAAATGATGAGAATGACAACGAGAAACACCACCAAGAATTATTGAGGCACACCGGAAGAATCAAAAGTGAAGAGGTTGAGCCAACTATGAAAAGAATTTGAAAGATCTTGGAGAAAAGCATTTGACTAATGATAACTCATTCTTACGTCAAACTTGGAGAAGAATTTAGGATAGGTCTGGGAAAATAGAAGAGTCAGGTAAGATCCTGGGAAAATACCTGTGGGTTAGGGCCCACTGAAAATAAAACACCGTTGGAAATGATTTAAAAGAGATGTTGCACCGGTTGAATTAAATGACTTGAATGAGATACCAATCTCGAAAGAGCTTGAACGAATGCAAAGTGGAAACACGAATCTTCGAGATATCTTGAGCACTCCGGAACAAATGGATAGGAAGAAGTGAATGATTAAGAGGCGCATCGGTATTAAAAAGCATTAGAAATGAGGAAAGGAATATGATGAATATCGAAAGCTTGAATAGGATCCACCGGAGAAGAAACAACAATGAAGGATGATGGACTTGAAACTGTTGAGCATCTTCATGGGAAATCACCGGATAAGGACATTGAAAGAAAAGAATGGAGAACTTCACAAAAAAAATAAAAGGATACTTGGTAAAGAAATCTTAGTCCTTGAGGAAAAAGGGTGGGAGGGCGGGAAAAACAAAGACAACTTGGGATGGATGAAACAAACACCGTTGAGAAAACTTAGATTTGATCTTGCGGATGGGAAAAATGATGGGATCCACTTGAAGAGAAGCACACCGGTTGGAAAAGAATTGACATGACAACCTCGATTGTCGAGAAGGATTGGTATTCACATCGGAGTATGAGAACACCATTTCGGAAAGGTATGGAATCAACACTTGACTTCGAAGCAACTCAAATACCACAAATAAAACAAAACAAAGGATTTGGCTTGCAGAATAAGCCGGAAAAATACATATGATAGAGATTTACCCAATCCCATATCATGCATCTGTCGGAAAGATATTCTAGGAGCTACTTGAATTCCCACCTATAAAACTCCCAAACTTTACGGTTATGCAATGCGGTGTTGGGGATACGAGGAAGCAATATATCTCACCCAAACTAACAATACCTACATCAAGCAGTATCCATCCGTCAACACATAACCAAGAAACCTTGAAATCGTGTACCTCAACCTTGAAAAGCATCACATTATACGAGTCATGGCAATACTCCGTACTCACCTCGATCTTGGGTTAGCGGGGTTATCTCACCAACAAGCGCATAAAAGAGATTTTCGATGTCGGCATACTAAACTCGGTATTCGAGACTGCAGCGATAAAATTATGGCGACAACACCTCGAGCTCAACTCCCGGGACACCTCCACTAAAAAACCCTGGCGGACGGGAGGCACCAAGACAATGTTGTCATCATAAAACCATCGGAACGATTCTAAGATACCAGCGTGATCCTAAAATTTTTTTAGTGAAATTTGAGAAGAGAAGAGTCAAAACTCTCGTCGGGAGACCTCACCAGGCGACGAAGGGACCGAGGAGTAAAAAAATTCTAACTCTCCGATATATATAATCCTAAATGACTCAAAACATTTTCTAGACACAACTCGGCCGCTAAAAGCGATCAAGCGGTGGGGCTCCTAAGGTCGGGAAGGCTCGATTACCAACTTATAGCGCCCTCGATGCGGCTATATCTCCCGTGTCGAAGCACGACTTAGAGGCATAACCGCATTGAAAGCAATGTCGCAAGTGAGGTAATCTTCACACAACCATGTAATACATAAGGAAAAGAGATACATAGTTGGCTTACAATCGCCACTTCACACAATTAGATGAATAAAGCATTACATCATCCAGATACAATCAAGGTCCGACTATGGAACCAAAATAAAAGAAGAACCCCAAATCGACAAAGGTCCCGATCGACCCCAACTGGGCTCCACTCTTGAACAACTAGAGCGAAACAACACAAAGGGCAAGATCTTCATCGAGCTCCTCCTTGAGCTTGGTTCGTCACACCTTTCAGTAACATAGGCACACGCAAACTGGTTTTGGAAGTATCTGGTGAGCCACGAGGACTCAACAATCCCATTACCATGGGTATCAAGACTAGCAAAGCTTAATGGGAAAGGAAGGGGTAAAGTGGTGAGGTTGCGCAGCGACTAAGCATATATGGTGGCTAACATACGCAAATGAGGCGAGAAGATAAACAAAGGAGCGATCGTGAAGATAGCAATGATCAAGAGGTGATCCCGAACACCTACTTCGTCAAACATAACCCGAAACCGTGTTCACTTCCGGACTCCGCGAGAAGAGACCATCACGGCAACACACGCGGTTGATGCGTTTTAATTCGGATCAAGTGTCAAGTTATCTACAACCGGACATTAACAAATTCCCATCTGCCACATAACCGCGGGCACGGCTCTCGAAAGTTTATACCTGCAGGGTGTCCCAACAGCCCATGACAAGCTCTCACGATCATCGAAGAATAGACCTTCACCGGGAAGACCCGATCGGTCTCGGAATCCGGGTACATCAAGACATTTCGACAATGGTAAAACAAGACCAGCAAAGCCTCCCGCAGTCCGACAAATCCCGATAGGAGCTGCACATATCTCGTTCTCGGGGCACACCGGATGAGCAAGGCGTCGGGTTGGCATAGACCACAGTTGCCTAGGGGCGTCGGACATCACTCGGTTTGGACCAGCACTTAGACAAGCACGGCCCGGGGGCTAAAATAAAGATGACCCTTGAGAGAGCGACTCCCAAGGGAAAAGGTAGGTGGTGGTGAGACAAATGGTAAAAGTCAATGTTGGGCCTTCTTTGGACAAGTTTTATTCAAAGCGAACTGTCGGGGGTCCCATAAATCACCCGACAGCGTAAGGGGCGCAAAATCCGGGAACATAACACGGTATGGCGGAAACTAGGGCGGCAAGAGTGGAACAAAACACGGGCATAAGGCGAGCCTTCCACCCTTTACCAAATATATAGATGCATTAATAATACAAAAGATATTGTGATATCCCAACCAAAATCCTGTCCACCATGGAGAAATCTTCAACTTCACCTGCAACTAGCAACGCTATAAGAGGGGCTGAGCAAAAGCGGTAACATAGCCAAACAACGGTTTTCATAGGAAAGGTGTCAAAGGTTAGAGGTTCATGGCAATTTGGGAGGCTGACAAGCAAATGATAGGTAACGCCGCATAGCGATAGAACGAAGCAACTAGCATAGCAATGATAGTAGTGAGATCCAGGGTAGCGGTCATCTTGCCTGAAATCCCGCAAGGAAGAAGAACGAATCCATGAAGAAGACGAACGGACGTGGTCGAACGAATCCTCACAACTCCGGAACGAAACCGAAGCTAACAAGAGAAACAATTCGGAAAGAAGCAAACAACATAGTAAACAACCATCACATAAGCATGGCATGATGCACAATCAAGTATGATGCATGTCCGGTTTAATGAGGCATGGCATGGCATGGCAAAGTGCAACAAACAACACTACAAATTAAGTGGAGCTCAATATGCAACGAGTTGCATATTGACGGAACACCACATTCAAGTATTTAGTTCTCTCTTGTTTAAGCTACCCAACAATATTAAATGTTGATTAACATGGCAAGGGTGAAGCATAACAAAACTACCTAACTAGGCAAGTTTAAATGAGTAGGAAGAACAAACAACAATTAGGAAGAACCTCATATGCAATTTATGAATTTGCTACTGTTCTGCCCTAAACCATATTTTAAAGTTGTTAAACAAGAAAATAAAGTGGACCATGTTAATCTAGGCATTTTTCCACCCCATTTACATATAAAGTTTATTTAAAATGGAGCTACGGTTAAATAATTATGAAATAAATCATTTTAGCATGGCATAGGAGCAAATTAATGTAAACAACATTTTAAACATATTAACATGGGATGAATGTGGCATATTGTGAAACTAGATAAAATTCTAAGCATTTTACATGTTTAAATCATTTTAATCCGATGCACGGTTGTGAAGTTATTATATGCATGATGTTGAAGGACTTTTCTGTAAAACAGTTAATTCACTGGATAAAGGCTAAAATCACAGATCAGGAAAAAACGTACGCGGGCCGAATCTGTTGGCCCAACAGAATGGAAAAAAAGGAGGCGCTGGGGGCTGCTCACATCGGCCTGCAGGAGCTGGAAGGGGCGCTGGGCCGGCTGGCGCGCTGCTGGGCCGTGGCCCACATGCCTGGTGGAGGAGGCCCACGGAGGGGGGGGTCAACGACCGCAGACGAGATCGGGGCTTCTCCCGATCCGTCCCGGACGGCGAGGTCGAGCGAAGGACGCCGGAGGGGGGCCGGGAACGGCACCGGAGGCCGGATCCGGGGCGGTGACAGCCGGAGGCAGCGGTTGCGGTGGGGGGTGGCCGGAGCGGCGATGGCGAGCTCCCAGCCAGCGCGGACCTTCTGTGAGGCGTCGAGGCGGGAGGTCGAGAGGGCGGGAGCAGGCGGTGGCGGAGCTGGGTTCGTGGCGGCGACCTTCCATCGAGGCGGCGAGGCGATGGTCGGCGGCGGGGACGGGCGGCGAAGGCGTTCGTCGGCAATGGGGCGCGCTGGATCGGGAGCTCCTCTCCGATCTGGAGCTTAGCGCAGCAGGCCGGCGCGCTGATCCAGTCCGGCGGGCGCCGATGGGCCAGCAGGCCAGCGTGGCTGGGAAGGTGGAGGAGGAGGTGACAGGTGGCGGCGGCACTGTGGAGAGGCACGGAAAAAGAGGAGGAGGGGGGGTAGGACGACCAGATTTGGAAGGAGGGGGAGTTTAAATAGGAAAGGGGGGCTAGGGTTTGGGGTTTTGAGGGGTTTCGGAGCCCTCCGATCTCGATCGGACGGCACCGGACGTGAGGAGGGGTATGTTGGACCTTGTGGGTTGTGAGAGAGGGACTTGGGCTGAAGGGAGAGAAGGGAGAATTGCGGCCCGGCACGGTTTCCGGATACCGAAAACGTCCGACGATTAAACCGACTATACGCGGCTATATGTTTAACGGTTGGGCTATCAAATGAGCTCCGAATGTGACGAAACTTGACAGGCGGCCTGTCTACACTATAATAAGACCACATGACAAGTTAAAACCCATTCCGAGAACATTTTTATGCCACTTATAAAATAATATTTCGGAGGTGCCGCGGGCGCGTGCGAGTGTGTCTGGCTCAGAACGGACAACGGAGAGAACCGGCGGGACCCGAACGGATGCAAGTTTTGAAAAACATGCGGATGAAATGCAGATGAAGAGATGGCAAAGTGCAACACGCAAGCAAATGACTTGGCAACGACGGCGAAAAACTGGCAGACACCTGGCGCAATGAATCCGGGGCGTTACAGTGCATAACTCAAAGTTTCGTCATACATAAAGTATAGACTAAACGGACACATTGTCATATATCGACAATCACAACATGTCGTACCATCCATCCAAGTCAGGGAGATAGTCCCCGAGCTTTGTGAAAGGCTTCAGGCCGAGACTCTGAGCGGCTACGCGTGTTCGGACGTCTTCCCGCGACATTTGCCCTTCCTCGTAGAATAACCCTATTTTTTCGAGGACCTTCTTCATGATGTTTTGGGCAAGTTTGCGTTGGATGTGATAGAACTCAGCTCGAAGCCGGTGATCCTCGATATCTCCTATGTTCCTTGACCATTGCAGAATATGCCATTGCAGAATATGGGCATTGTCGTGGTACTAAGTCTGACAGTAAGAGTAGGGGGTACGTATGAGGAGGCAAGGCCCTAGCTACGGCGAGGTTGTACACACGAGTTTACGAGTTCAGGCCCCTCTCGGAGGAGGTAAAAGCCCTATGTCTCGGAGCCCTGAGGCGGTCGACTGGAATATGGGTGTGTTACAAGGGGGCGAACCCTTGTCCCAGAGGAGGGGGGTGGCTTATATAGAGTGCGCCAGGACCCCAGCAGTCCCCCATTACAGGGTTCAATGTAAATTAAGATAGGGCGTTACTGGTAATGCCAGCTAGAAAGTGCTATTAATGATCTTTAAGACTATGGAGTGAACGCCTGACCGTTTCCGTCCTAAGTGACTCCAGGTCTTTTGTACTCCAAGTGGTTTCTTGTATGGTCGAATGACTTCATCTTGGTCAAGTGAAATTGGGGGTATCCGAGTGAGGTGACTGGTCGAGTGGATTGCACTCCATGGCTACTTCAGTCGGTATTTCTTGCTACACTTTGAGTGTCTTCGATTCTAGGGTAGTGACCTTGGGTAGGGCATATTGGTCAGGCCTATGACCCTACCCTAGGTCCATGGCATCGTCATTAGCCCCCCAATGGATTGAGGTCCGAGTGAAAAGAGAGTTGAAGTTGACCCTGTCTTGACTCTTATGCATCATAAGCATTCTTACTGAGCTCGAGGTTCACACTGAAACTTCGACTTCATTTCAGTCGCCTTGATCGATTCAGAGGTCGTCGAGTGAACTTATGCTGGCAATCTTTGAGTGTTGATATGGTGCGAAATCTTTGGCGCAATTGGTTACTGCGGTTCCCGGATCTCAGGGGATTCGATGTAACATCCCAAAATTCTAAATTTTGGAATGTTATAATAAATAGATAGATTTGATCGATTGAGTCAAATTCGAAACTTTTGAAAGTTAAATGAGAGGGAATAAAAGGACTTTCCCAAACTTTCATTTTCTTTTCTGATCTTCATGAATTCAAATTCTTTTCACCACAAAACCCTGGAGAGAAGATGACATGACTTCTTCCATTTATTTAAATGACAAGGGGTGTTGAAAATATTTGAATATCATTTGGAAAATATTTCCAACCCAGGAACTTTATGCAACTCAATGATTTTCACGAGCGAAGATAAAATGACTTCTTCAAAACATATGAAATATGATTTGGGAGTTTCAATGAATTAAATTCAAAGTTCTTTTGAATTTATTTTTCAAATTGGAGTTATTTGAGTTTTATTCAAATTATTTTTCTCCAAAAATAAAATACATGGAAAATAGGGTACATGATTCCCTACATCAGAAAATTAGAGAGAAATATTTGAAATTATTTTGGTATTTTTAAAATGATTTTTCTGGATTTTACTAAGGCAGTAGCACTCTTTGAATTACTTGAATTTTTCTAGATTTTATTTGACTTGACAAAAATGTCCACGTTGTAGAAAATCTTTTTCTGAAATTTTGATATATATTATGCCTAGATTTCATTTCTTTTTATTTTTTCGTTTCTGTTTATTATCTTGTGTTAAAAAAAACTTTCCCCACCGGGCGGGCCCGACTCCTCAGCCCAGCCCAGCCAGCGGCGTCGCTTCGCCCCGACCTCGGACTCCGGCGCCAAGCCGCCACCACTGCGTCCGATCCAAAGAACGCCCACCGCCTCGCCGTTGCCCCCACGCCTCCACGCCTCGTCCCCTTCATAAATCTGAGGCGGCCCGGGCCCGCCTTCTCTCTCCTCCTCGACGCGCCACACTTGCCGGAGCCGCCGCCGCCGACGAGATCCACTGCCGCCCCCTCCCGCATTTCGCCGCCGCCTCGCCGGAGTTGCCGCTGCCGCCGAGCTTCCTCGCCCTCGCCTCCTCCCCTCGACAGCCGCCGCCGCTGCTCGACATCGCCGGCGCCCGCGCCGGAGTTCGTCGCCGGCCGGATGCGCTCCGTCGCCAGAACCGCCGGTTTCTTTTCCGGTCCGGTAATAAACCACCCCGGTCTTTTAGGATTACGGTTTTTGATTTAAAAACTCAGATCGGTTATTTTTTTAGCTAGATCTAATTTAATGAATGTTTTCTGTTTAGTTAGTTTTAGTGAATGTTTTCTTTCTGTAGATCTGTGTAGCGAACGTTCGTTTGATAGGATTTTTCTTTTTCTTTTTATTTTTGGCCAGGGACACATCTGTGAATATTTTATTTAGAGATTAGTCCCTGATTTTCAAACAACTACAACTTTTTACTCGTTAGTCCAAATCCAACGAAACCAATGCCCACTTCTTCGTTATGATCTACTCTATCCAGTAAAATAACTTAAACATATTTTTGAAACTTTAAAATTTGAATTTCAAATAGTTTAGTATTTGAATCTTCTTTTGATCGTAACTTGAGTTTTATAACTCTATTTGAGTTGATTCTTTTTGCAAATCGAAGCTCTTGACCTAAACTTTCTGATAAGGAAAAATTCACATAATTTTGGTACTGTTAGAAATTGTTTTATGTTGCAAGAGTTAATTGCTTGGATTTGATGTTTTTTCCGAATTGTTCTTCGTTCTTTCCGATCTTTGGGTGATTGCTTATGTGTGGTTGCAATTGCTTGGTCACGATAGATTGACCGGAGTGTGACGAGTAGAACTATCAAGAGTTTTGAGTGCGAATCATCTTCATCAACATTTCAGGCAAGTTCACACTTTGATCATATCCCTTTTCATACCCAGTTTTTATGCATTAGTTTCAATCCTCAAACATTGCATGATTAGGATCTAATTAAATAAATTGTGGGTTTTGGGAAGTAGATGAGGTAGTACCTATTACCTGTTTTGTTTTCAAACCCTTGGGAGTTACTTCTACGTTTGCTTATTATGCCATGCTATACTAGTAGACGTGGATTGGGTGAGTGTATCCATGACAGATGTGAGTTTGTTTAATTAATGGTTTATTTAAGGTGGCAACTTAAACACACATCTGGGTGGATTGAGGCACCTGGTTCCCAGGACTTGCATGTTTTTCTTTGGACCGCCACCCAGGCTCAAAGGTATCATAAGATTATTCATGCTAGAAACTTCCGTGTGCAGCCACATGCTACTATGGGCTCTAGCATAGTTGACTAAGTCGTGCAAACTCTTACAGGGTAGACTAGCTGATGTCGGGGATGTAGGTTGGTACGGTCTACCTTTTACGTAAGGTGCAAGCGCTTCTGAAACACTATGTCTCGGTCATCCGTTTCTCAAACACCATGTAGTGCGAGAAACCAAACGGAGGAGATCGAGTCATGTGGGGAAAAGTGCGCAAACCTCTGCAGAGTGTATAAACTAATCATGATTAGCCGTGTCCCTCGTTATGGACATCTTGAGTATCTAGTATTTGGATATCATGTGAATCTCATCATGTTACTCTAATTAATATTGTTGGGTTGTTAATGAGTACTTTTAATTGGGATTGAGAATGCTGTCAACCATTCTCAATGTTTAACAACCACCATGATAGTTAAATAAATTTATTCCTTTTGCAGTAGGGAAAAATTGGCTTTACGCAAATCTGTAACCATAGAGCTTTCCACCAGCCAAATATGCATGTAGTGATAGCCTTTATTCTTCATTGCTCTATGGTGTGAATTTTCTAGTACATTCAATATACTGACCCTTTGTGGCTTCAACATCTCATGTTGCAGGATCTTACGACGAGTAAGTGATACGTTAGGGTTACGGTTTCTACACTCAACTTTGCCGTTGGTGTTGATGGGAATCCACAACCTTGTTACTTCTGCTATTTGGATTGAGGTAATAGTATTTACGTTACTTTATACATGTGATTTACCTCTGTTATAAATCCTCGAGTCTTGTGTGTGTCGACATACCGATCCGAGGATGACACTTAAGCCGAAGACTTGATCCATTCGGTCAGTCGCTACAAGATGGTATCGAGCACATGTTGACTGTAGGACGTGACCCTAGAAACTGGCAAGCCCATAGGAAATATTTTTCTCTACAACTTTCTTTTCAAAAGAATCTTTTACCTCTCTTCTCTTCTGAGCTTATTCAAATATTCCCTTTTAGTGAGACCATACCCCTTTCCCCTTTTGACCACTCGAAGATTCGACTGATGAGACCACTCCAAGAAGTACAAGGTATGAGACAACTAAGACCATTCGGAATGAAGAGGACTTTACCATACATTATGATAATGGAAACTACAACTGTTGAAGACTTCGAAGACTAGGAGAATATGAAGAATTTCCAGATTTGGTATGACCAAGGAAGGCTACACTTATGGAACTTGACAGACTATGGAAGTTGTCAATACCCGAGATCAAGGTGTATCGGAGAAAGACCGGAACATGGAGCATTAGAACTCAAAGTTCTGTCAAGAAAGCCCCAAGACAGGAAATATCAACTATGGAATGATAGCTCATGACAGAGACATAGTCATAAACATGGATATCCATGATGCTATCGCTCGCTCATGTTATTGTCACCGTGAGGTGTTAAGCACGCATCTTTCGGAAGAATTGCATGACAAAAGGGCTAATGGAGCACCTGCCAGCAAGATAACAAGTTTTAACCTTAGCTGGTGTATCACTAGGATCTGGAGTATTACATCAGGAGTTTTAAGATGGATTTGTAGGAAGCCGTATTTGACAAGGAGGCAATTCGTCAAGAACTCAGGAACCAGAAGCTGAAAGTAGACAAGCTGGAGGAACAAAACCTCGAGATACCGGAGATTTGTCAGGAACTGAAGGACATTAGGACCATGGTTCATGCCAAGGATGTTGAAACCCAGAAGTTTGGAATGCAACCCCAGAAATATTAAAGGATGTCATGAGAGACTTTGCGTCAACAGAGATGATTTGGCAAAAGAACTTGAGAAGGACAAGCATGATCAGAAGGAGCCACCGGAGACATGACCAAGACTTGAAGTGTTTGATGACGTTGAGATCTATAGACCATTAGAAGACCCAACCCCTGTTACATACTTACGTTAGATGCGACGATTGTGAGCTGTCATTTGTTTGTTGTTTTTCCGACAGCCACAATAAAATCTGCCTTTTCATAAACTTTTGTTTGTACTGTGTGCGTCCCTCTCGATCTCTCTTATCCCACCCCAAACCCATGGACCCAATAGAGGATGATTGGAGATGAGCTCCTATTATCTGGACCGATGAGTCAATTGGAGACGGACCGATGAATTCAGAACATGGAGGATCACATGAAGAATAACCCTATAGTCGGAAAGGATATGGCCCAACATGCTCTTCAATGCTTTGAAAGAGGTGCTGCAACTTTGTGGAGTATGTACCAAACCATCAATGGATGGCAAGGAGTAACCACTTGGAATGAATTTAAGTTGACCTTGCTAAAGTCTTAGCTTGTGTCCTAGAAGATGAAGCCTCATGGAAATGATATGAAGAAACTCTGTGCATGCAAGCTTTGTGGAGAAATAGGACACAACCATAATGAGCACAAGGATGAATGCCCTAATTGTGAAGGAAGTCACCCAGCTGAAGAATGCCCAACTAGGCAGATTACTTGTTTCTTGTGTGAAGGAACTACCCACTACCCTGCTCAGTGTCACATTTACCCTATGGTACAGAGAACCATCCAGCAGAAGAATGAAGCAATGAAAGGAGCCCTCATGGAAATTTTAGAAGAACCGGTGATCAAGGAAGATGCCGAGGACACACACAAAGGAAACATAATTAAAGCCTGCACCAAGTCATGCTATTCATGTGGAGAAGAAGGACACATCTCCCAAGATTGTCTGAATGGAGATCTGGTAGAATTCCCGACAGAGGAAGTAGAGTATGACCCACAAGAAAATAGAAGCCCTAATTTGAACAGAAAAATCCAGGAAGAGAAATAGATTGGATACCAAGAAGGACCTGAGTCATATCACTTGTTTTAGGTGCAAGGAGTCAGGGCACTACTTCAACAGTTGCCCAAAAAGGAAGCCGAGGACCCAAGGAGGCTATGTAAACTTCGAGACTTGTCAGAAGTGATATGTTTTCGTTGTAATGAAGCAGGGCACTTTGCCAGGGATTGTTCCAAGAAGAAGGAGACTAGTGCTAAATAGTTGAGTTAGCAGCAATGCAAATGTAGTAGTAGTGAGAACATCTCTTCTGTATTGAGATGATGAGTTGAGGCACGAAATGGAAGTGCAGGAGATTGTAATACTTTGAGAATCAATGAAGGTAGCATCATTGGTGCTGATTTGGATCTTATGAGTTGTTACTCTATGAAGAAAGATTTTGACCAATTTCGAGGATATGAGAAATATGGTCTATGGATAAGTTTGGAGCATTTTAAGGGTGGTAGTACCCATGTGAGGAGATTTGACCCCTGAAAAGGATAATGATGTTCCACGGAGTGGACCATGGACAAAATAAGTATGAGTTTTGTGTCGATATGATGGATACCCCCAAGAGCATGAAGGAAAGGAGTATTATTGGATATAAAGGAAGTATGATGTTGGAAATATGGAGCAATTGTAATTCCATGATGAGTCTGAGTAATCACGTCTTAGTTTGGTACAAATAGAAGGAAGAAAGACATTACAATTGGATGGATTTTGAGTATGCTAGGAAGATGGAAGTTGAATGTTGGAATAACGATCAGTTGCCCAGAGGATGAGTTCAAGGTTTACAAGTGATGAGATGGGCCATAACCCACAGGCCCCTGGACCTGCCAAGAATCAAGCACATTCTTGCTGAAGGAAAAAACCCTTGGAAGAGGATATGCCTTTACCCACCGACGATTTTATAGGGGCAACGCAAAACGTGAGTGTTGTGAGAAAACGATAGATGTTTGTTTGGCTTGTAGAATCAATGGATTTATCCGAACTTGGTTCGTCGACAAGAGAAATTTTGCAATGCTTGTGAGGATGACCGAGTGTTAGAATGCGAGATTCGCTAAACCATATACAAGATAATGATTTGGGTGCGGGATGGATTGATCACCATACCGACTTACTCTTATTATTCGCCTTGCTATGTGGGATGGTAAGTCTGAGTGACTTGCCTATAGTAGAGAGATGACGGTCAAAACCTTGTTTAAACCTTAGAATGGTATAAGTATTTCCCTTGTACACGGCAGTTGTTGCCAATCGTAGGATATACGGTGAGGTTCGGTCCAGACCCATTTCCTACAGGAGAAACCATAAACTGTTGACCACCATGAGATATCGATATTTGTATAGTATTGGCGCCAGACCCATCAGCTAAGAAGACCCAATCTCGGAATAACCGTACCAAGATGGAAGGACAGAAGTATTGAGGAAAGGTTATGCCACTACCGGAAGAGCCCAAAGAAGGAATTTTCCCGAGAACCGAGAAGACCGGCCCTGTCAAGAATAAGGATGGAGTATATGAGTATTGATGGGACCGTAACCATGTTTTTAAGGATGGTAGCATCCGAGACCTCGCATGATGATCGATGGATTTTGAGAAGACCCCGAACCTAACCTATTTCTTTCTAGCCTCTCCGAATCTCGAGGACGAGATTCATTTTAAGGATGGTAGGTTTGTAACATCCCAAAATTCTAAATTTTGGAATGTTATAATAAATAGATAGATTTGATTGATTGAGTGAAATTCGAAACTTTTGAAAGTTAAATGAGAGGGAATAAAAGGACTTTCCCAAACTTTCATTTTCCTTTCTGATCTTCATGAATTCAAATTCTTTTCACCACAAAACCCTGGAGAGAAGATGACATGACTTCTTCCATTTATTTAAATGACAAGGGGTGTTGAAAATATTAGAATTTCATTTGGAAAATATTCCCAACCCAGGAACTTTATGCAACTCAATGACTTTCACGAGCGAAGATAAAATGACTTCTTCAAAACATATGAAATACGAGTTGGGAGTTCCAAAGAATTAAATTAAAAGTTCTTTTGAATTTATTTTTAAAAAATGGAGTTATTTGAGTTTTATTCAAATTATTTTTCTCCAAAAATAAAATACATGGAAAATAGGGTAACATGATTCCCTACATCAGAAAATTGGAGAGAAATAAATTTGAAATCATTTTGGTATTTTTAAAATGATTTTTCTGGATTTTACTAAGGCAGTAGCACTCTTTGAATTACTTGAATTTTTCTAGATTTTATTTGACTTGACAAAAATGTCCACGTTGTAGAAAATCTTTTTCTGAAAATTTTGATATATATTATGCCTAGGTTTCATTTCTTTTTATTTTTTTCGTTTCTGTTTATTGTCGTTGTGTTTAAAAAAACTTTCCCCACCGACCGGGCGGCCCAGCTCTCACCAGCCCAGCCAGCGCGTCGCTTCGCCCCGACCTCGGACTCCGAGCGCATGTCATGCCGCCGCCGTGCCGTCCGTGATCCCAAGCCTCGCCACCCCCCGCCCCCACGCCCACGCCCCCTTCATAAATCTGAGGCCGGCCCGGCCCCGCCTTCTCTCTCTCCTCGACACCAAGCCTTGCCGGAGCCGCCGCGCCACGAGATCCACTACCGCCCCCTCCGCATTTAAATCGCCGCCTCGCCGGAGTTCTTGCATGCGCCAGAAACTTCCTCGCCTCGCCTCCTCCTCCCCTCGGCAGCCGCCCGCCGACATCGCCGACGCCCGCGCCGGAGTTCGCCGCCGGCCGGATGCGCTCCGCCGCCAGAACCGCCGGTTTCTTTTCGGTCCGGTAATAGACCACCCCGGTCTTTTAGGATTATGGTTTTGATTTAAAAACTCAGATCGGTTATTTTCTTTAGCTAGATCTAATTTAACTAACGTTTTCTGTTTAGTTAGTTTTAGTGAATGTTTTCATTCTGTAGATCTGTGTAGCGAACGTTCGTTTGATAGGATTTTTCTTTTTCTTTTTATTTTCGGCCAGGGACCCATCCGTGAATATTTTATTTACAGATTAGTCCCTGATTTTCAAACGACTACAACTTTTTACTCGTTATTCCAAATCCAACGAAACCAACGCCCACTTCTTCGTTATGATCTCCTCTATCCAGTAAAATAACTTAAAAATATTTCTGAAACTTTAAAATTTTAATTTCAAACAGTTTAGTATTTGAATCTTCTTTAGATCGTAACTTGAGTTTTATAACTCTATTTGAGTTGATTCTTTTTGCAAATCGAAGCTCTTGACCTAAACTTTCTGATAAGGCCAAATTCACATAATTTTGGTATTCTTAGAAATTGTTTTATGTTGCAAGAGTTAATTGCTTGGATTTGATGTTTTTTCCGAATCGTTCTTCGTTCTTTCCGATGTTTTGAGTGATTGCTTATGTGTGGTTACAATTGCTTGCTCACGATAGATTGACCGGAGTGTGACGAGTAGAACTATCAAGAGTTTTGAGTGCGAATCATCTTCATGAACATTTCAGGCAAGTTCACACTTTGATCATATCCCTTTTCATACCCAGTTTTTATGCATTAGTTTCAATCCTCAAACATTGCATGATTAGGATCTAATTAAATAAATTGTGGGTTTTGGGAAGTAGATGAGGTAGTACCTATTACCTGTTTTGTTTTCAAACCCTTGGGAGTTACTTCTACGTTTGCTTATTATGCCATGCTATGCTAGTAGACGTGGATTGGGTGAGTGTATCCATGACAGATGTGAGTTTGTTTAATCAATGGTTTATTTAAGGTGGCAACTTAAACACACATCTGGGTGGATTGAGGCACCTGGTTCCCTGGACTTGCCTGTTTTTCTTCGGACCGCCACCCAGGCTCAAAGGGATCATAAAATTATTCATGCTAGAAACTTTCATGTGCAGCCACATGCTACTATGGGCTCTAGCATAGTTGACTAAGTCGTGCGAACTCTTATAGGGTAGACTAGCTGATGTAGGGGATGTAGGTTGGTATGGTCTACCCTTTACATAAGGTGCAAGCGCTTCTGAAACACTATGTCTCGGTCATCCGTTTCTCAAACACCATGTAGTGCGAGAAACCAAACGGAGGAGATCGAGTCATGTGGGGAAAAGTCATAAACCTCTCTGAGTGTATAAACTAATCATGATTAGCCGTGTCCCCGGTTATGGACATCTTGAGTATCTAGTATTTGGATATCATGTGAATCTCATCATGTTACTCTAATTAATATTGTTGGGTTGTTAATGAGTACTTTTAATTGGGATTGAGAATGCTGTCAACCATTCTCAATGTTTAACAACCACCATGATAGTTAAATAAATTTATTCCTTTTGCAGTAGGGAAAAATTGGCTTTACGCAAAACTGTAACCATAGAGCTTTCCACCAGCCAAATATGCATGTAGTGATAGCCTTTATTCTTCATTGCTCTATGGTGTGAATTTGCCAGTACATTCAATGTACTGACCCTTTGTGGCTGCAATGTCTCATGTTGCAGGATCTTACGACGAGTAAGTGATACGTTAGGGTTACAATTTCTACACTCAACTTTGCTGTTGGTGTTGATGGGAATCCACAACCTTGTTACTTCTGCTATTTGGATTGAGGTAATAGTATTTACGTTACTTTATACATGTGATTTACCTCTGTTATAAATCCTCGAGTACTGTGTGTGTCAGCATACCGATTCAGGGATGACACTTAAGCACAGAGACTTGATCCATTCGGGTCGGGTCGCTACATTAAAAAATTTGGGGAAGCGCGCGAGGCGGAGCGCGCCGCAGTAAACGGGACGAATAGATAGGGGCGCCTCGATTTTTGCCATGTATCCGGCACGCAACTGTTGTAGAATTTGACAGGATCGGTCGGGCCCACAAAAGGCGTCAAGGCCGATGCATTTGCATAGTGCGCCCCTGTTCCCCTTCTTCTTCCTCTGCTTCTCCACCGCATCTTCCTCTACTCTCGACGCCGCCACCCCGCCCGTGCGCAGTCCGCCGCAATGGTGAAGGACAAGACGGCGGCCCTGGAGCGCGCGAAGAAAGCAACAGCGACGGCGAAGGGCAAGAAAACGAGTCGGGGATCGTCGTCAAGGTCCGGATTGCCGCCTGGCTGGATCCAGGGGGACTGGATTCGATCTACGCTCCGGCAAGATGATCTGGAGGATCTGGCCGTCGCGGGCTTGATCGCCGACGTGACCTGGAGGCTGTCGGGGGATGAGATCGAGCCTTAGCCGTGGGCGGGTGAGTGCGTCCTCCTCGCAACCCATGTCGACCGTGGTTTCTCCTTGCCTCCTCATCCTTTCTTCCGGGGTTTTCTGAACTTTTTCGGTGCCCAGCTTCACCATTTTTCTCCCAACACTATCACGTACCTTGCTGCATACGTTTCTTCATGCGAAAACTTCTTGGGTTGTAGACTGCACTGGGGTCTACTCAAACATATCTTTACTTGCCGTTCTCAATCTGTGAAGAAGGCAAACCCGACTGACGAGAGGACGCACGTGATCCAAATGTGTGGAGGTTTAGGGATTCAGATGAGAGTTAGGAGCACTTTTCCCCCCATGACACTTCCCGAGTTGGTTAGGGGATGGCAGTCGCCCTGGTTCTACTGCCAAGACATTCCGACCCCTGGTCAGTCGACCGATCTTCCCCCCTTCACCCTAGATCAAGTCCAGCAACCTTCTTCACTGATCGTGTCTGCAGCGGAAAAAGTAGAGGTGAACATGCTAGTCGAGCGGGTAGTCCAGTTGGCCCGTCAGGGCGTGACTGGCATGGATTTATTGGAAGTGTTTCTCAGTCGACACATCCAGCCACTCCAAGCTCGTGATCATTTGATGTGGATGTATTCGGGATCCAATGACACCGCTCGAGTCCACCCAGAGGAGATCACCGATGAGACGATGGCCCAGTGGCTGAAGGGCATTACTGGAAACAAAGACAACCCCAGCGGGTCCAGGAGAATCAACCCATTCGACACCGAAAACCAGCCAGACAAGGTCCGATCCTTATTACCGAGTGTCTTTCAATCTGACTTGTAACTTCTTGCCTTGCAGATTTATACCGAGATGTATTCGATACCGAACGGGGGGCAAGCCCAGGGGGGAGTGGAGAGCGCGGACGAGAGTGCCGACTGGCAGTCTCTCTCGATGATGATGATGATGATGAAGAGAGCGATGAGTCGGACGATGAAGAAGAGGTCGACTCACCACCCCGCACAGAGCACCGATCCAAGCAGTCTCACGATCCTGCAGGTGGGCGCAACAAGGCGGCACCTCCAAGCACACAAGTGCATAAACGCACTCGGACTTCAACTCCGGAGCCATATGAAAAGGTCGCTGTCGGTGTCAAAACCGGCGGATCTCGGGTAGGGGGTCCCGAACTATGCGTCTAGGCGGATGGTAACAAGAGAGAAGGGACACGATGTTTTTACCCAGGTTCGGGCCCTCTCGATGGAGGTAAAACCCTACTCCTGCTTGATTGATATTGATGATATGGGTAGTACAAGAGTAGATCTACCACGAGATCAAGGAGGCTAAACCCTAGAAGCTAGCCTATGGTATGATTGTTGTATTGGTTGTGTCCTACGGACTAAAACCCTCCGGTTTATATAGACACCGGAGAGGGCTAGGGTTACACAGAGTCGGTTACAATGGTAGGAGATCTACATATCCGTATCGCCAAGCTTGCCTTCCACGCCAAGGAAAGTCCCATCCGGACATGGGACGAAGTCTTCAATCTTGTATCTTCATAGTCTTGGAGTCCGGCTGACGATGATAGTCCGGCTGTCCGGACACCCCCTAGTCCAGGACTCCCTCAGTAGCCCCCCAAACCAGGCTTCAATGACGATAAGTCCAGCGCGTATATAGTCTTCGGCATTGCAAGGTGGGTTCTCCTCCAGATTTCGTGTGCTTGCCGAATAGTGTCCGGCTCCCTTACAAATGTTGTGCTCCTTGGCTTCCACGCCCAATAATGGCCCTCTTCCACGCGTCGCACAAATGCGAAAGGCTAGGGTATCTTTTATGTTTTACCTCCTAGCTGCGCAAATAACCTGCATATAAGAGAGGAAAGAATTCAGATCCAAACCACACCATCTTCCTTCCGCGAGTACTCATCGGAGCGCTTCTGACCAAAAATCCATTCCATCATGGACCGTCGACGCGGCTCCTCCTCTCGTGCTCCCAACCCTCCGCCAGGAGATTGGAGGAGATGTTCTGTCCCGCACAACGAGCTGGTGACGCTCCAAGCGGAGGGATATCTTCCTCCGGCCTTTATGGTCCCGGTTCGAGCCGGGCTGGCCACCTACAAAGGTGGGAAGCAAGCGGAGGCCATCCCAAGTCCCAATAAAGGGGAGCGGGTATGCTTTGTCCCCTATCTGATAATGGGGCTCGGATTTCCTGTACATCCGTTCCTCCGCGGGCTTCTGGAGTTCTACGGACTCCAGCTCCATCACCTCATGCCCGCCTCGATTCTGCATATCGCGGGCTTCGTAGCTCTTTGCGAGCTATTCCTGGGCATCGAGCCCCATTTCGCATTGTGGAAGAGGTTATTCTGCCTCGTACCCCGCTCTCACAAGGGGTCCATATATCAAGTGGGCGGTGCCGAAATATGGCGCATCGCCGGGACCGGATATCCATCCGGGACCCTAAGTAAACATCCAAGACCGCCTTCAGAATGGTTTTATGTAGAAGACGCTCCGCTGCCGGACCCTGTTCGGATTGGCCTCCCGGAGTTCAGCAATGCTCCTTTGAAGAAACGCCTGAGTTGGCGTCCGCGGAGCCCCCAGTTGGAGGAAGACAAGAGCGTCCATTATTTGATGGGCCGGATAAGGTTACTGGCCCATTCCGGACTGACCATGATTGGAGTCATGGCCACATGCATTATGCGGGGGGTGCAACCGCTGCAATACAGGGGCCACCCTATGTGGGATTTCAGCGGAGAGAATGATGCCACTCGTCATGGCCGCCAAGGGCCAGGATCGGCCGAAGATCTGGTGAAGATTCTGTCCGGCCTGTACAAGGGGGAGAAGGAGGACTTCCTCCAGATGAGCCCATTGAATGGGTTCTCCATGAACAACCCTCGAAGCTGGGTAAGCGGATGTTCATTTATCCGACCCACGCTTTCAAAGTTAAGTATCTTACTTCATGGTTTTGACGCAGGATCTGCGCCGGACTGTGGAGAGCATACATAGCCTGGCCCCACAGCCCGAGGATCCAGAAAGGTCCCTTGATCCGTCCTCCGAAGAGGATCCGAACATAAAGGTGGAGCTAATTGACGGGGTGTTTCACCAGCTCAGCATGGATAATGCTCTAGTCGCCATTACGGCTGATTACCCCAGCCTATCTCCGGCTCCCCAGGTGATTGTGACCAAGTCCCGACACCATTATTTCGTCCTTAGCATTTCGACCACCGTATACAATGGTGTCTCGCAGAGGTACCTTCAAGGCAGAAGCCAAACCAGCGGCCGCCAACAAGGGTCGATCCGCCCAAAGAAAGGGAAGAGGAGTACAGCGCGGATCGAAACGTTGCCGCAACGGTATAGCTCACGGTTGTTATTTAGGACGAAGTTCCTAGGAAGTGTTTGAATGCTCATGACCTTTGCAGGAGAAAGAGTGCCCGCGGATTGTGGGCGTAGAGGCTGCCAACCAAGCCTCGCCAACCGGCTCCAACACAGTGCGGAGGGGAGGCGGCGCAAGGCGTGAGCCGGATACTCCTCAACGGAGGACGCCGACAGATTGTCCGCCACCAGGTCTGAGGTGGAGAGCGCCATGAACCATAGGTGCCGCCGGACAGTTTTTCGGGACGCGTGCTTCTCCCCTGAGGCGTTGAATGCCTTTAACGCGGGGGACGCGCACCTCCGTGCTTCTCAAGATGGTTTGACCAGAGCCACAGAGCAGTTTGTAAAAGACATACGGGTAAGAGATTTTAATAGTTGTATATGCCAGTAGCCCCCGAGACTTAAAGTAGAGTAACTGATTTAAGGATCATTTGATATGCAGGATCTTACAAAGAAGAATAACCAGTTGTCCCAGGAGCTACAAGAGTGCAAGGCCCAACTCGAGGCCGCACTAGCTACCGCAGGAGGAAACACAGAGGCCCCTCCTGGTAACACATTATTTCAAAAAGATAATCGGTGTGCGGCGTGCGTGTAAGTCTGACAATGACATTGCAGGTGTTGCCGGACTAGATCCGGACAAGCAAGACCTACTGCGCCGGCTGAAGGCCGGCGAGAGGGTGCTGACGAAGGTGCAGCAGGAAAGGAACAAACTCCAGGATGCCCACGCCCAGCTTGGAGAAGAGCTGAAAGGTGTTCGGGCCGAGCTGTCTGGCTCCGTGAAGGAGAATCAGCGGCTTCGTCGCGGCATCTATAGTAAGTGCTTGAGCGAACTCTTTTGAAAAGAAGAGTTTGGCGAGGAAGTCAATTGACAAAAATATGTCTGTAGGTGTGCTCACAGGTCGCCCTGCAGAGGAGATGCCCGTATCACCGGGTGATCAACTTCCCGAGCTGGTGCAACTGCTAGAACGAGTTCGGCACGCGATGAGCGGCGTCGTCCAGGCTTTATGGCCGTCCCTCTCCCTGCCCGAGGGCCTTGGAGAGCTTGCGGAGAAGCTTCAGGGAGCGCGGCAGTGCTTCCGTTTATGGAAGATTTCGACCTGCCGCCAAGGTGCCAGGGAGGCCTGGGCCATGGTGAAGACGCGGTACAAGAAGGCGGATCCCAACCACATGGCCGAGGTCGGACCTGTGGGGCCCGATGGGAAGGAGATCCCTGTGAGTTTATGTACGGCCAAGTAGAGCTGGCCGCTAAATATTCCCAACGGGACTGTAAATTAGACAGCCTGTTAGACGGGATTGAGGAGGAATACAGTCAGTCAATTTGACAATGTATTTTAAAATGACATGTAAAATGCCTTCTAGCCGGATTGTAGATCGTTTGTCTTTGCCGACCTTTTCGCTTCAACCTCGGGACCCTAGAGTCCGGAGTGTGTCTGAATACCCTCTCGGTTAAGAAACAACCGGGGCATGCATGGAGACCGGGCGTAGGGGTCATTAGTGCTTTATCAGACAAGTGCCCAACTAGTTATGTTATATTACATGGTTAGTAAGAAACATCTTCCAGGGAGAATAGTTCCGTTAAGGGTTCCTTTCCCTGGGAGGCATGCCCTAAAGTGCATGTCCGGACTGCGAAAAGAGCAGGAAAACATCTGGGGGCAGATAAATATACGTAAAAAAAATCATCTTTCAAGTCACCGACCAATATTCCCTTAAGAATGCTAGCTTTCGCTTCACCCGATCGAGGTACACATCCGGCCGACACGGCAAGAATAATCGCAGAGGTGCTCCTTTACCTCCTAGCCAACAATCGGGAACGAGGGGTAAGCACAGAGCCAGCAACCCAGCTTGGCCAAAACTTAAGTCATATCGATGCATATAATGGTGAATAAAAGGTACATGTGGAAGTTTGACACATGTGCTGGGCATGAAGCCCTTATAAGTAAGCTTCTGGTAAAGAAGCCCCCAGGTATAATGAGTGCGGATAGCACATCAAGTGTGTGCGAACAATGCGCAAGTAGGCCTTTAAGGGCTTTTATGAACAGGGGTGAGAGAAAAAAGAGAAACAAAAGACAGCTGAAGTGTAAAAATTTGGACGGGGGAAGGAGACGAACTCTTAGTCCGGCGTTAGGCGTAGAATCTTCAGAGGCGGGCTGCGTTCCATGGGTTCGGCTCGAGTCGGTTGTCCGATGCATTTCGCAGACGGTACGCTCCGCCGGTCAGGACTTGATCGATAATGAAGGGGCCTTCCCATTTGGGCTTGAGCTTGTCCTTTTTCTTGTCCGGCAGGCGTAGAATTAGTTCGCTAACATTGTAAGTCTTAGCCCGTACTTCTCTACTTTGATATCTTCGAGCCTGCTGCTGGTAGAATGCGAAACGAGCCTTGGCGACGTCGCGTTCTTCCTCCAATGCGTCCAAGCTGTCCTGCCGATCCAGCTCGGCTTCTCTTTCTTCGTACATGCGCACTCGAGGTGAGTCATGAATGATGTCGCAGGGCAAAACTGCCTCTGCGCCGTATACCATTAAAAATGGTGTGAAGCCGGTAGTACGGTTGGGCGTTGTCCGCAGCCCCCAGAGTACGGAGTCGAGCTCCTCTACCCAGTGCGTGTCAGATTTCGTAAGGGACCGCACTAGTCTGGGTTTGATGCCGCTCATTATTAGACTATTTGCTCATTCCACTTGACCGTTGGTTTGAGGATGATAGACTGAAGCGTAATCGAGCTTAATGCCCATATTTTTGCACCATAATTTAACCTCGTCGGCTGTGAAGTTTGTGCCGTTATCGGTAATGATGCTATGGGGGACACCATAACGGTGTACTACCCCGGATATGAAGTCTATCACTGGTCCGGACTCTGCCATTTTAACTGGCTTGGCCTCTATCCATTTGGTGAATTTGTCCACCATGACCAATAGGTACCTTTGCTTGTGGGTTCCCCCTTTAAGGGGTCCGACCATGTCAAGCCCCCAGACCATGAACGGCTAGGTAATGGGTATAGTTTTGAGGGCGGTGGGTGGCATATGGCTCTGATTAGCAAAGAGCTGACAACCGACGCACCTTTGGACTAAGTCCTGAGCATCTTCCGGCCGTCGGCCAATAAAATCTCAGACGGAATGCTTTGCCTACAAGGGCCCGAGCTGCGGCGTGGTGTCCGCCTAGTCCGGCGTGAATTTCAGCCAGAAGGTTTCGCCCTTCCTCTTCGAAGATACACCGTTGAAGGACTCCGGTTGTGCTTTTCTTATAGAGTTCTCCCTCGTGGACCTTGTAGGCTTTAGATCGCCGGACTATGCAAATGGGCCTCATTTTGGTCTTCGGGAAGTTCCTGCCTGAGTAAGTAGGCTAGGAATGGCTCTGTCCACGGGGCGATTACTGCCATTATTGCGTGGGCTGAGGTTGTTATTTCATCGGCTGAATCGCTGATTATGTCAGATTGTTCTGTATTGGGTGGTGCGGCTGCCTCCGGGTTGTTATTTCGGACTCTTCTTCCCATAGTACGGATGGCTTAAAGAGCCGCTCGGGAAGATGTTTGAGGGACAGCGTCGCGTTTAGCGCCCGATGTGTGCCATCGTCGGCTGCTTGGTTATTATCTCGGGCCGTGGTGGAATTCGAGTCCTTGAACCAAGCTGACATTTTAGGACAACGTTATGATAGGCTGCCATTTTCGGATCCTTGGCGCCAAAGTCTCCATTTACTTGGGATATTGCGAGGTTTGAATCCTCGCACCTCTAGGCGTTGAATGCCCATGGAGATTGCCATCCGGAGGCCATGTAGGAGGGCCTCGATTCGGCCGCGTTGTTGGAGTCCGTGTACATTATCTGAAGCACGTATTGGACTGTGTCCCCGGTTGGGGCGTCAATCTGACGCCAAATTTCAAGCCGCCAACATTTTGGAGCCGTTGAAATGCATAATCCAATTGGAGTATGTGCCATACTCTTTAGGGAGTTCGGCTTCAGTCCATTCGGCGACAAAGTCAGCCAAGACTTGAGACTTTATAGCTCGCCAAGGTTTATAAGTTATATCGAATGGTAAGAGCTCAATGGCCCATTTTGCAATCCTGCCCGTTGCGTCGCGATTGTTTATAATGTCGTTGAGGGGCACTTCGGAGGCCACTGTTATCGAACACTCTTGAAAGTAGTGTCGGAGCTTCCGGGATGCCATGAACACCGCATAGGCTATCTTTTGATAGTGCGGGTAACATGACTTGCAGGGAGTTAGGACAGTGGATACGTAGTACACTGGTTTTTGAAGAGGGAATTTGTGCCCTCTGTTTCTCGTTCGACGACGAGTACCGCGCTTACAACTTGATGTGTTGCCGCGATGTATAACAACATTGGTTCGCCCAGGTTAGGCGCAGCCAGGACCGGATTTGTTGCCAATATGGCTTTGATTTCTTCGAGTCCGGCAGTGGCAGCATCCGTCCACTCGAAGTGTTTGGTGCGCCTGAGGAGGCGATAGAGGGGCAATGCCTTTTCTCCCAAACGGGAGATAAAGCGGCTTAGGGCCGCCACGCATCCGGTCAATTTTTGTATTTGTTTGAGGTCTTTTGGAATATCTAGCTGTAACAGAGCTCGGATCTTGGCTGGGTTTGCTTCAATTCCTCTACCGGATACAATGAAGCCCAGGAGCTTTCCGGCTGGTACGCCGAAAATGCATTTTTCCGGATTCAGCTTGATGTCATATGCTCGGAGGTTGTCGAATGTTAGCCTCAAATCGTCTACTAGAGTCTCGACGTGTTTGGTTTTGATGACTATGTCGTCTACGTATGCTTCTACTGTTTTGCCGATCTGGGTAGCCAGACATGTCTGAATCATGCGCTGATATGTTGCGCCGGCGTTTTTGAGTCCGAAGGGCATCGTGTTGAAGCAGAATGGTCCATATGGAGTGATGAATGCCGCTTGCGGTCCGCTCGCCATCTTGATTTGATGGTAGCGGAATATGCGCCAAGGAAGCACAATGAATCGTGCCGCAAAGAGCATCGATTATTTGGTCGATGCGGGGAGGGGAAGGATCCTTTGGGCAGACCTTGTTGAGGTCTTTAAAATTGACACATAGGCGCCAGGATTTGTCCTTCTTTGGTACCATTACCAGGTTTGCTAGCCAGTCCGGATGTTTGATATCTCTGATGAATCCGGCTTCCAGTAGTTTGGCTAGCTCTTCTCCCATTGCCTGTCTTTTGGGTTTGGAAAATCGCCAAAGAGCCTGTTTGACTGGCTTGAATCCTTTTAGGATGTTTAGGCTGTCTTCTACCAATCTGCGTGGGATTCCTGGCATATCTGAAGGGTGCCAGGCGAAGATGTCCCAATTTTCCCGAAGGAATTCTCGAAGTGCGGCATCTACATCAGGGTTCAACTGTGCCCCGATGGAGGCCGTCTTTGTTGGGTCCGTTGGGTGGACCTGGAATTTGACTATTTCGTCCACTGGTTTGAAAGAGGTGGACTTGGATCTCTTATCGAGTATCACATCGTCCCTATTCACCGTGAGAGCGCAGCGCAGATGAGTTCTTCTGCCGCTAGGGCTTGGATAGTGCCTCGAGGCTAATGCGATCGCCTTGTTTTCGCGCCGAGTGCTATGTCCGGATCACTAGCGAGAGTGATTGTTCCGCCGGCCCGAGCATCTTAAGCTTCATGTACCCATAATGGGGTATGGTTTGAAAAATTGTGAATGCCTCCCGTCCTAATATAGCGTGATATCCGCTGCTGAACGGGGCCACTTGGAACGTGACCTCTTCGACCTGTAATTGTTTGGCGAGCCGAACACCACATCAAGTGTGATTTTTCCCGTGCAAGCTACCCGCTATGGATTATTCCTCTAATGGTTGTGCTTTGCTCGCTCAATGCGGCTCCAGTCTATTTCCATTTTTGAAGAGTTTCCTCGTAGATGAGGTTTAGTCCATCGCCGCCATCCATGAGTACCTTGGTAAGACAAAGCTGTCCACTATTGGACCGAGGACCAATGCGGCCGGTGCTCGGGCTGTTCGAATTTAGGTTCGCTCGCCAAGTTGAAGGTGATGGCCGTGTTGCTCCATGGATTTGTTGTTGCTACTTGGTAGACTTCGGTGAGGCTGCGGATTGTTCGTTTTCGCATATTATTTGATGCGAAAGTCTCGAAGACTGTTGACACCATACTGGTACTGTTGGAGTGGTTTTCCGGGGCTAGAAGCTCCTCGCCACTTTTGGCCACCTGCCGCAATATCCAACATGCTCGAAGGCTATGTGTTGGGGTGGCGCCTTCTGTACTGTAAAATTTACATGGTCCGCTGAGCCATCCCTCCAGTACGGTTCCTTGCCCTTTATGGGGTTTTTGCTTTTTGGTTTTTGTACCTGGTGCCTGAGTGTGCTGCACCCTTTTGTTACGTACTAGGGTTGTATTCGGGGCCGGATTGTCCCAAAACTTAGTTTCGGTTTTCCGGAAACTCTCCATCGCACAGTACTTTCGTACTATGGACGCCAGGTCGGAGAAGCGTGTAATTTCACGGCAACTGACGGTGTTCAAGATTCCCTCGTCCGTGCAATTATTGCAGAAAATTGAAATTGCGTTTTCCTCTCGGCAGTCCTTTATCCTGTCCATAACCAGGAGGAATCTGGCCCAGTAATGATGTACTGTTTCAGCGGGTTCTTGCCGGATTTGAGATAGATCGCATATGTCTGGGTGGGTGGGTGGAATTAAGTCCGGAATCTTACCCATCTCGAGGCTCAAGGGCCGAGAAGTTTCTGAATTTGGAAGCTTGGATCGTTGGACGTTGTCCAACGAGTCCGGTCCGACGCCTGACTTTAGGTTCAGTGCTTGATCAAAGTCCGCCCCCCCGCGGGAGTCCGGCATGGGGGGTTCGGAAGCCCGGACATGACTAGTTTTCAATCTAGGAGAAGAGTCGACGCGTTGTTCCTCTACCACCGCAACGTGGTGGGTAACCTGGGGAGAGTTAATCTCTCTCAGATCGGTTTTAAGCCCAATCTGATTGTAGTCTGTAGCGACTCCCAGGGTGGCGATGCGATCCAAGAGCTCGTTTATGGACGAGAGCTCTATTGGATCCAACTGCTCGGCGAGTTCCGAGTTGACGCGAAGATTGCTTTTGACGACCTGGGACGTCGTCGTCGAAGCAGTGGCCGAACAGGAGGCCATGAGAAAACCACCCAGCCGGATAGTTTGGCCAGCGGCCAAGGCTCCTTTGGCGAAGATACCGTCTTTAAAGACGGGAAGAGGCATCCTTCCTATCGGTGACGGCACAGAGGAACTCTCAATGAAAGCACCAATGTCGGTGTCAAACCGCGGATCTCGGTAGGGGGTCCCGAATCAAGCGTCTAGGCGGATGGTAACAGGAGACAAGGGAGACGATGTTTTACCCAGTTCGGGCCCTCTCGATGGAGGTAAAACCCTACTCCCGCTTGATTGATATTGATGATATGGGTAGTACAAGAGTAGATCTACCACGAGATCAAGGAGGCTAAACCCTAGAAGCTAGCCTATGGTATGATTGTTGTAATGGTTGTGTCCTCACGGACTAAAACCCTCCGGTTTATATAGACACCGGAGAGGGCTAGGGTTACAGTAGTCGGTTACAATGGTAGGAGATCTACATATCCAGATCGCCAAGCTTGCCTTCCACGCCAAGGAAAGTCCCATCCGGACACGGGACGAAGTCTTCAATCTTGTATCTTCATAGTCTTGGAGTCCGGCTGACGATGATAGTCCGGCTGTCCGGATACCCCCTAGTCCAGGACTCCCTCAGTCGCCAAGCAGCCCAAGGTTGTCCCTTCAAAGCCACGGAAGACCTTGCCCAAGATCAAGATGGACGTTCCCGTCGCTTCTGCGTAAGTGTTCTGTCTTTCTGTGTTTTACCATCGACTCATACTTTTGCTTTGACCGAGTGGGTTTTGAATTTTTTAGTTCTGCAACTTCTAGGACCTCCATGGACATTGACAAGGCTCAGGACGATGAAGAGACTAAAGATGCAGCTACTTCCAAAGCGGGTACAATTATGCAATCTTGTGCTTATTTTGTCGGTTGAACTATCAGTCGACTGAGCTCTTATGGTTGCTTTTTGTGCAGCCCCATGAGACGTCATTGAACTTCCAGATGACGATGAAGAAGCGCCTCAGAAGAATACGGTAAGGAGGGGCATGGCTTCAAGCAGGAGAATGCCTGTCGGCCAGGAGCCTCAGTCCTCATTGGCACCGGAAACGGTGGTCCAGCAGTCCAGAGATCTGACTCGGGCCTCTGTTTCTTTTGCCAATCCTGTGTCGACTGACCATCCTTCAGCGTCGATTGATCAAGTCCTCACTTTTCCTGCGCAGCTCCATGCTTCAGATCCTGTGATTGCTCCGACTGTACTACCGTCGTCGCTCTTTGCTGCTCATCATACCCCAGATGACCCGGTGGGTGCAGCCAAGGAAGCCATACTCCAAGCAGACCTTATGATGGAGCAGATGAAGGTGGTGCATGAGGCCAGCCAGGCTGTCTATAATGCCAGATCTGCTCTGCACATTAATGTCAAGGTCAGTTGATTTCCGACTGATCTTCCAATTTGATTTTTTGCCCTGCTATGATATAGTAGTTGTAAGCTGCTGATTCATTGTCTGTAAGATGTCCCTGGATGAGTGTTTTGGAACCTTTTATGTGCATATATCATGAGTCTACACTTTACATCCAATCACCCACATTAGGTGTTTTAACTTATTGCTTAACAGTTCTTCCACTTGAGTCAACCAAGTTAGGTCGAGTGTATATCTGACCCAGTGGGGGCACGCAAAGTGCACCCACTGGGTGTAGTCCCCGAGACCGCAGTCGGATGTTTGATTCGGCAGGGGTCTTTGTCGAATGTATCTTCATTGTTCTTTCACTCAGCGGAATAGTTTGATCTGAGTGGGTTCTAGACCAGTGGGGGCACGCAAAGTGCACCCACTAGGTGTAATCCCCGAGACAACGGTCGACTGTGGGCAGTCGGCCAGGGTCTGAGAATCCTATTTTTTGCATACTCATGGTGGGCAGACCATGCTGAGTGGTAAACCGGACCAGTGGGGGCACGCCAAGTGCACCCACTGGGTGTAGTTCCCGAGACTACTATTGAATGTTTGATTCTGTAGTAGTCTTACAACACTTTTTGCTGTGATTAACTTTTGTTTCTGTCGACTGACGTGTCTTATTTGCTGACCGCAGAAATCTTGTGAGCTCGGGGCCCGGTTTGCTGAGTTGGAGAAGAAACAGATTGGCCTCAACCTTGACCTGGAGCTGGCCAGGAAGAATCTTCAGAAGGCCAAGGATGATGCTGCTACTATGGGAGGTAATAACTCGCCGACTGTCCACCTTATAGTTCTTCCTTTTTAGTCTCTTGAACCGAGTGACTTCACTCGAACAGATGTGCGTAGTGAAAACCGTCAACTCCAAGGTCGTCTGAAGAATGTTATTTCTTTAGTCAAATGAAGGTGCTCTAGAGCGTATGACCTTGACCTTGCCGCAGACGTAAAGAGGCGGAGAAAAATAGAGCTTGCTGACAAGAAGCTGGCTTCAGTCAGCAAGTTAGAAGAGGAAAATGCCAAGCTGAAGACTGCTGTTACTGAAGCCAACAAAGAAGTTGCAAAGTTGAAGAAGGACAAGGAGGCCCTAACCGACAAGGTTGGAGATCTCACTCAGAAGAAGGGCGAACTGAAGGCTTATCTGAGAAGACTTGCTGAGAAGCTGGTCCTGAAGCTTGAAGGTACTTTCTCTTGTCCGACTGATTTGTAACTGTCGACTCATCGTATAGCTGCTGACCCACCACTTTTCTGAATGTGCATAATTCTGTCAAGACTTTGAAGCAGAGACTGGGTGGATCGAGACAGATCTAGACCCCATAAATTCTCCCGTCAAGGATGATGTTGCGATGAATGTGCTGCGATTGGAGTCTCGTCTTGCCAGTGCTGTGGATTATCTTGCTCGTCTGAAGGTGGCGGTGTCGCGGATCGACACGGAGCTCTGGCCCTGAGCGGAATTCCAGAATGATCTCGAGTCCCTCATGACTCGAGTGAATGAAATCCCTGGCCGAGTGCAAGAGTGGAAGAAGTCGTCTGCTCACTGTGGCGTCGATGTGGCTCTGTCCTTGGTCCGAGTCCACTTCAAGGAGGTCAGAGAAGACAAGCTGGCGGCTCTCAAGGTTGCCAACACCAAGAAGCTCCAATTCCAGTCCTTCATGGATACCTTCATCGACGCTGCTACTCGTATTGCAGACATCATTGATCTTGACAGCTTCGTCGAGCCAGCAAGCCCTCCTCCTGCCGAGTGAACAAACTTTATGCTCCACCTTTATTGCCTCGGAATGCCTAGTGGTTTTGTAACCGTTAAACTCTTTCAGGCCTGATGCCTGAGTTCTTCTGCCCGTGGTTCTGAACTTTGCTGGGTTTATCTGAACTTGGTTTTTCTTTGAATATGGTGGCTTTGCCTTTACCGCTTTTAGATCTTTTTAATTCCGAGTGGAACTTGACTTCTCACTCAGAACAGACGTTGTACTTGTGATGCAGCTGTGATGATGTGTTTGATCGGCACCTCGTCGTCCTTTCAGATCGGGATGGAGCGTATGTTGTACTTGTGATGCAGCTCCGACGACGTGCTCGATTGGCACCTTGTCGTCCTTACAGATCGGGATGGAGCAGACATTGCACTTGTGACGCAGCTCAGAGGATCTTTGTGACTTAGGCGAGTGCGGGGTCGCGGCTAAGCCTCCAAGTGGGAGGAATGCTCTCCACTCGGAATAGTTTTTTTAACTTAGGCGAGTACAGGGTCGTAGCTAAGCCCCCGAGTGGAAGGGTTTCTCTCCACTCGGAATAGTTTTTTTAACTTAGGCGAGTACGGGGTCGCAGCTAAGCTCTCGAGTGGGAGTATTGCTCTCCACTCGGAGTAGTTTTTAACTTAGGCGAGTACGAGGTCACAGCTAAGCTCCCGAGTGGGAGGATTGCTCTCCACTCGAAGTAGTTTTCTAACTTAGGCGAGTACGGGGTCGCAGCTAAGCCCTCGAGTTGGAGGATTTCTCTCCACTGGGAGTAGTTTTTTAACTTAGGTGAGTACGGGGTCACAGCTAAGCCCACGAGTGGGAGGATCACTTTCCACTCGGAATGGTGTTTTTTAACTTAGGCGAGTACGGGGTCGCAGCTAAGCCCCCGAGTGGGAGGATTGCTCTCCACTCGGAGTAGTTCTTAAATTAGGCGAGTACGGGGTCACAGCTAAGCCTCTGAGTGGGAGGGTTGCTCTCCACTCGGAACGTTTTTTTTAACTTAGGCGAGTACGGGGTTGCAGCTAAGCCCCCGAGTGGGAGGATTGCTCTCCACTCGGAGTAGTTTTTAACTTAGGCGAGTACGGGGTCGCAGCTAAGCCTCCGAGCGGGAGGGTTGCTCTCCACTTGGAATGGTTTTTTAACTTAGGTGAATCTGGTTCGTGGCTAAGCCCCCCGAGTGAGAGGGTTGCTCTTCACTCGGAGTGGTTTTTAACTTAGGCGAATCAGGTTCGCGGCTAAGCCCCCGAGTGAGAGGGTTACTCTTCACTCGGAGTGGTTCTGAAACTCAGGCGAATCGGGTTCACGGCTAAGCCACCCACTGGGCGATTTAAACATATGTGCTTATGGGAAAACAATCATTAAGGTACTGCAAAAATCTTGTCTTCGATAAACAATCCGAAGGATTCTTATGACAACTCGTCGATCCGAGTGATTTAGGTATAGAAATGGCGAAGCAGCTCCGCGTTCCACGCGCGTGTCTCGTCCATTTTTTGGCTACGTTGTAGAGGTGACACGCTCCATTGTGGAGCACCTTGGCGATGATGAAGGGACCTTCCCAGGCCGGAGCAAGCTTGTGAGGTCGTTTCTGATCCACTCGGAGCACAAGGTCTCCTTCCTGGAGCGCTCGACCTCTGACATTACGGGCATGGAATCTACGCATATCTTGTTGGTAAATGGTCGACCGGATTAGAGCCATCTCACGTTCCTCCTCCAGGAGATCAACTGTGTCCTGGCATGCCTGTTCTGCTTCAGCCTCTAAGAAGAGTTCCACTCGGGGAGCATTGTGTAGCAAGTCACTCGGAAGCACAGTTTCAGCACCATGCACCATGAAGAAAGGGGTTTGGTCAGTCGACCGGTTCGGAGTTGTTCTCAGTCCCCATAAGACGGACGGGAACTCAGTCCCCCAAGCTCTAGTAGCGTGCTTGAGTTCGCGCATCAGTCTGGGTTTCAGCCCTTGAAGGATCAAACCATTCGCCCTTTCTGCTTGCCCATTCGACTGTGGGTGCGCAACAGATGCATAGTCGACCCGAGTGCCTTGGGAAGCACAGAACACCTTGAACTCATCAGAATCAAAGTTGGAGCCGTTAGTTATGATAATGCTATGAGGGACTCCATATCTGAATATCAACTCCCTGATGAAACTGACGGCGGTGCTTGAGTCAAGGTGTCGGTGTCAAAACCGGCGGATCTCGGGTAGGGGGTCCCGAACTGTGCATCTAGGCGGATGGTAACAGGAGACAAGGGACACTATGTTTTACCCAGGTTCGGGCCCTCTTGATGGAGGTAAAACCCTACGTCCTGCTTGATTAATATTGATGATACGGGTAGTACAAGAGTGGATCTACCACGAGATCAAGGAGGCTAAACCCTAAAAGCTAGCCTATGGTATGATTGTTGTAATGGAGGTTATGTCCTACGGACTAAAGCCCTCCGGTTTGTATAGACACCGGAGAGGGCTAGGGTTACACAGAGTCGGTTACAATGGTAGGAGATCTACATATCCGTATCGCCAAGCTTGCCTTCCACGCCAAGGAAAGTCCCATCCGGACACGGGACGGAGTCTTCAATCTTGTATCTTCGTGGTCTTGGAGTCCGGCGGACGATGATAGTCCGGCTGTCCGGACACCCCCTAGTCTAGGACTCCCTCAGTAGCCCCTGAACCTGGCTTCAATGACGATGAGTCCGGCGCACATAATGTTCGGCATTGCAAGGCGGGTTCCTCCTTTGAATAATCCAGAAAAGATTGTGAACACCAGGATAGTGTCCGGCTCTGCAAAATAAATTCCACATTCCACCGTAGAGAGAATAAAATGTACACAAGTTCAATCTGCTGACGTATTTTGCGGCATGATGTCACACCACTACCAAGCCTTTACTTGAATCGTTTTTTTTACTGTACCGCCTCAGCGCGTTTAGCGAAGCGGTTTCCTTGGCACGTCTTGTCGAAGCAGAGATCGTGTTCCCCTTATTCCGGGATTCTCATCAATACGGCATGGGTAACCCAACCGCGCCCGTCGCCACGCCTCCTGTATCGAAGGCGAATCCCGAACGGTCACGAAGACGGCTCTTGGTATTCCCCCTCTTTATAATAGGACCAAGGCTCGTTTCTTCTCTTCAATCTTTTATCGAATCCTCTCCTTGCTCCAAGTTCCAAACACTCAGAGCCCCAGATTCGAGCACTTCGGACCTTCAACAATGTCCGGCTCCGACCTCCAGGGCTGGTGGATGCCCTCCTCCGTCACAGAGGAGGACGTGCTAAAGCTGCGTGAGGCCAAGTACCTGTCTTACGAGGTTTCGCACAGGCTGCCCGCCGAAGGGCAGGCCATCCCCACCCCCGAGCCCGGCGAGTACGTCGTCTTTATTTCCCACCTCCGTCGGGGTTTAGGCTTCCCGACGGATCCTTTCGTGAGAGGGCTCATGTTCTACTACGGGCTGGATTTCCACGACTTGGCCCCGGAGTCCATCCTCCATATTTCCGCATTTATTGTCGTCTGCGAAGCCTTTCTCCACGTCACCCCCCACTTCGGCCTGTGGCTAAAGACCTTCAATGTGGAGCCTAAGATGATTGGGGGGCGTGAAGCGGAGTGCGGCGGGGCGGCCGTAAGCAGGAGGGCCGATGCCCCGTGGCCCGAGGGCTCCTTCCAAGAGGAGCTTGACTTGTGGCAGTGGGAGTGGTTCTATATCACCGCTCCGAAGGGCAGCAAGCAGAAGCCGCCGCCCTCATTCCGCTCAGGACCTCCACGACGGTTGATGTCGTGGGTCAACCAAGGGCTCAATTGGGGGCCGTCAAAAGACGTGCCCCTTTTGCAGGGCCGGATTCGAGACCTCCAGGCGAGGGAGATCGATCTGGTCGTGGTGATGCAGGTTATGCTAATTAGGCGTCTCACGCCTGCAAACGCCGCCCTCTCGGCTATGGGAGTTCAATCCGGAGGAACCAAGGATTCTCCAACACTTCATGGGTACGACACCCGTGGAGATGTACAAGTTGTTCTTCGGATCACAAAGCGGTGTGTTGAATTGACCGAGGATGCCGCCTAAGCTGCAATCGCCTTGGATACTCGAGTAAGTAGCTCAGGTGTTCGGACGCATTCATTTGTTTGCTTTTTATAATTCGCTTTTTAACCCGTTATCCTCCAACAGAGTGGATAGCGCAAGCAAAGCTGATAAGGTGTCCGCCCCTCCCGAGACCGCACTGAGCCCGTGCTGGTCAGAATGTTGGAGGTTGCGCCTTCAGAAGGAGGCGAAGGGGAAAATAGAGGAGCTACCGCCTTGCCCAAGGGGGCACTTGAAGAAGGGGGGATCGAGAATCCCTCCCTCCAGGGGGAGAAGAGGACCGTCTCCAAGACCCGGAGGCCAAAGCCTCTAAGCGGGGAAGAAATCTTCACCAGAGGGTCTCAAGCGTCCGGGGAGGCCCCGTCGCATAATCTTCTCTAAAGAATCAGCCTCCAATGAGCCGTGAGTAGGAAAAGGGAGTTCGTTAATAAGAAACATCCCTATTTGTGCTTCCGAGGATAACCAAATTTTTACCTTGTAGTTCGGATCTGCAACCTTCTCAGATGAGCTCGTCTTTGGGGGATCTTCGTCCGGAGATGATGGAGAGTGAGACGCCTCCGTCTGCTGTGCCGTCGGATAGGGCGGACGAGCCTGAAGTGTCGTCACGGAGGGTATCCCCGAGCCCGGCAGAGCCGAAGAGTTCGGCGCCGACTAATGTTCGGCGCCGACTAATGTTCGGCCGGGGGAGCTGAAGGATCTGCTTGAGAGGGCGTCCGTCTCAGAAGATGTCACATCCCTAGAATTTGTTTGCAGATAGTTGCATAAGCATCCTTGCCCCATGTTTAAATTTATTTGAAATTGAAATGGGGATTGGTCAAACCCTAGCACCAAATGAAACTCAAATAGGTTCAAGTAAAATAATTTTCAATGAATCCAAAATGCTCTTGGAAAAGTTCATGATTTTTGTTAAAGGTGAAAACCTCTGGCAAAAATGATGCTCATAATTCTAGGCCATTTCTGGACTCATGAATTAAATCGTTATGTATTTGAATTTGGGCATTTAATTGCTATAACAATTGTAAATGCTCAAATAATTCTGGAACTAAATGTGGGTTGTTGGAAATAAATCAACAGGTCCTCACAATTTATTTTGGATTTAGTAAAAATACTAAACCAATATAATAAAAATAATAGAGAATTAAATTTTTTAACTTGAAACAAGCTGTCAGGACCCCGACTCAATGTCATATCGATCTAGCCTGTAACACCTCATATCACTTTGCGGCCTCACGCACGGTATCCCCACGGGTGTCGCCTTACCTTTGCTTCGGGACCGTTTATGCCTTTTGGCACACGATATGATAGTGTCGCTAGCATCCATATGAAAAGGAGCCCGGCTGACATGGCTAGTTGTAAACCCAAAGTGGCACAGACTTACAGGACAGCATCCATGACCCAAAGATCGAACGTGTCGGTCATCACGAGTAAGTTCCGGCTGTAGCACTAGGCTAGCAGGACTCCTAAATCGGGTCAGAAGCGGCTAACAGACTGCAGACTAATGCGTGACATTTCCCGAAGGGACGTATACAGAATGAAAAGGACACATGCCGGCCAGCCTAAGTGTTCCGGAGCAGTAGCAAGCTACCATGGCTCAGTGGAAACACTAGGAGACATTTCCCGGTAAGAGAGGCTACTAAAGATAAACAACTAGATAGTCAGATCCCACACATACCAAGCATTTCAATAACATACACACAATATGCTCGATATGTGCAAATACAACATGGCATCACAACATGACTCTACGACTCAAGTATTTATTCATTAGGCTCCAAGGAGCGAGATATTACAAACATGGGTCTCTCGACCCAGCATTCAGAGCATACAAGTCCAAGCACAAGCGGAAGCTAAACATGTCTGAGTACAAACAGCTACAAATGAAAAAGGCTTGAAATCCTGACTATCTACTAGATCCTGTCGAGGGCACAAGATCGTAGCTGAGGTAACAAGCTAAAAGTCGAAGTCCACGTGGAACTACTAGCGAGACCAAGTCTCTCTAAAAACATAAAATAGGCAAACGTGAGTACAAATGTACCCAAAGAAGACTTACATCGTAACTAACTACATATGCATCATTATCAATAAAGGAAGGTGGGGTTTAACTACAAACAAGCCAGCTTTGACTCGGTGGCTATCCCAACTACTAACGCAAGTAACTCTTTTGAGGTGGCGCACACGAGTCCACATATTCACCATATCAATACACCACTATGGATCCGCCCCGCCTCCCTGAGAACGCCATCCATAGCACTCACGCTTATCTTGCGATTTTAGAGTATCCACTTTCACTTGTCTATGAACCGTGACAGCAACCCGAAGTCCTTTACATGACACGGCTATCCTAATAGATGATGTTAACCCCGCAGGGTGTACTTCTTCACACACGCTCACCACTTACCGTCGTTTACCACGACATGTACTCGGCAACCTTCAAGCGGAAGCCCAACGTGGGTGTCGGCCACGACCTACCTAAACACTCAAGTCCCTAGTCCAGGTTTATCGCCTATTCGGTTCCATCCATGAGGAGATCCGCCGTTTCGCCACAGCCCCAAACGATGTGTGTGGTTCCGTGACACCAAACGGGCGCCTTGTAATCTGCCACGCGTGCCTACCGCATCACAGCCCACCCCTTACGGGCCACACACAAGACGGCCTCCAAAGATACTACAAACATCGAAACTACTTGCAACTCCCCGGACAGAGGACAAGGGTGATTAAGAAGCGAGAGGGTCCATTGGTTTCGGCCCAATGCGTGGTAGTAGCTGAATCATGGATCACAAACACGTAACTTCAGCCTCGAGGACGGCTGCAAAGAGACAACCCACCATGTACTCCTACATGGCCTCTCACCGCTACTCTTTACCAAATCGTGTCCACGCACTTAGCTCACACACGAGGGACATGTTCACACACCTCGATTCACCCCGATGAATTAGACTCGACTCAACTCTAAGCAGAGCAGGTGCATGACAAACAAGCATTAATGAGTAGGCACAACAGGCTCAAACAACTCCTACTCATGCTAGTGGGTTTCATCTATTTACCGTGGAATGACAGTCATGCAAAGGATAAAGGGGTTCAACTACCGCAGCAAGTAACAAATGAATCGTTGTTGTCCTAATGCAAGAAAAGAGAGCAGGAGCGAGAGAGTGGGATTGTATCGAATGAACAAGGGGTTTTGCTTGCACGGCACTTCCGAAGATATTATAGCTCTTCATCGGTGTCATCGATCTCATCGTCAAACCACGCCTATCGAGAGGGACAAGCATCGCAAATAAAGAGGGACACAATCAATGCAATGCAACAAATATGATGCATGATAGTGAGATGGTAAAATGAGTGCGTTGGGCTAATGCAGCTACAACCAGATGGGTTTGAGCTATTTTGAACCAAAGATTCAAAGTTCAAACACATTTGTGATCTTGAATAGTGCTTTACCATGTTTTGCACTAAATAGCAAGTTAACTTGTTTAAACATGCATGAAACTGGTACGGATGGATAGATTGGATTTTTCTGATCATTTTTCATATATAAATCTTTGCATTTGGAGTTACGGTTGAATTTCTATGAATTTTAGAAGTTTATACTATTTTCTGGAATTTCCTATATAAAAATAAATACAGGAAAAGATTAATCATACAAGATGACGTCGGGTGACGCTATCAGGTCAAAGGCGCCAGCCAGTCAAACTCGACGGCCGGGACCCACGGGTCGTGTAACAGTTGGTTTGGGTGTATGACAGGTGGGACCGTCAATGGCCACGCCAACAGAATAACACCGACGTGTGGGTCCACCGTGATTAGATAAAATTAAATGTAAATTAAACTAGTGTTAGTTAGCGTGGGGCCCAGAGTCATGAGAGGGGGGTTAGTTAGTGGCATCATTAGCCACCAATTACGGTGCCACGTCGGACGGCCGAGTTAACCCGCCGGGCGACCTAGACAACGACGGAGGCTCGTCGAACTTGAGCTACAAAGGCGGTCGGACTTGCGAGACCACCGGCGTATCTCCGTGCTCTCCCGCATCCAAAGGAGCAGGAGGGTGGCGGCGGGGGCATCAGAGCTCGCCGAAACGAAGCTCGCGGCGGCTGCCGGAGTTCGGGGTAGACGCGGGCGAGAGCTAGAGGGCACGGGAAGGCGAGCTGGGGCGTGCTATGGGCTCGTGGGGAGGCACTTGGTGAAGTGGTGTGGTCTACTGCGAGCTTCGGCGGCCGTAGCCATGGCGGCGACATGGCCGGCGGCGAAGAGCTCTCGGCTCGTTGCGAACGGCGGCTAGAGAGGGAGGTAGGGCACGGGGAGAGGGGGAAACGATGGCGGAGCTCACAGCGGGTGCAGCGGTGGCCTCGGCGAGCTCGGGGAAGCTCGGGAGGCGGCGAATCAACGGCGGCGGTCCTCGGTGGCCGAGGAGGGGGAACGGCGGAGCTGGCGGCGTCCAGGGGCCTCTGGCGTCGGGCGGCTCGGTGAGGAGGAGGAGAGGGACTAGTCGGAGCTTTGGGACGCGTCGGGGAGGTGGGGCGGTGGCTGTGGCCGCGGTAACGACGGGCGGCGGCGACGGCTGCACTCGGGCATGAGAGGGAGAGCGAGAGAGAGCGAGGCAGGGAGAGAGGGGAGCGGTCGAGGGGTCCAGGGGGTCTGCGTGTCGACGTCCAGGGCGTCCAGAACGACGTCGGGGAGGCGGCGGAAGCAGGAGGTGGCCAAGACGCGTGGCCGCGCGCGAGGGGCACATGCTCGGCGTCCTTCTGTCCCAAGGAAAGGGACGACTGGCACGGCCAGGTGGACTGGGCCGTGCTGGGCCGGACTAGTGGCGCCAGGTAAGAGGCCCAGGTGCTGTTCTCTCTCTCTGGTTTTCCTATTTTTTTAGTTTCTGTTTTCTATTTTCTAAATTTGTTTCTGGATTTAGTAAAAATACTAAACCTCCTCTAAAAATCCTGAAATAAATTGTGAGGACCTGTTGATTTATTTCCAACAACCCACATTTAGTTCCAGAATTATTTGAGCATTTACAATTGTTATAGCAATTAAATGCCCAAATTCAAATACATAACGATTTAATTCATGAGTCCAGAAATGGCCTAGAATTATGAGCATCATTTTTGCCAGAGGTTTTCACCTTTAGCAAAAATCATGAACTTTTCCAAGAGCATTTTGGATTCATTGAAAATTATTTTACTTGAACCTATTTGAGTTTCATTTGGTGCTAGGGTTTGACCAATCCCCATTTCAATTTCAAATAAATTTAAAAATGGGGCATGGATGCTTATGCAACTATCTGCAAACAAATTCTAGGGATGTGACAACTCACCCCCACTAAACAAGAATCTCGTCCCGAGATTCAAGACGTGAGGTAAGAGGACAGAGGGGGTACAAGACCAACACAATCTTCATGATCCAGGTTGCACTTCATAAGAACGTTGATTCAATCACCATCATTATTTTGATGTCTTGTTCCGAGAACTCCAACCAACATGACAACAAGAGAAGAAAGAAAACTCTAGAAGGATCGATCTTCTCGAAGGTCGAACAACTCAGGATTAACTCACGGAATGAGAGATGGCAGCATCTCTTGAGCTGAGACACGAAGCACACATCTAGAGGGAGGGAGTGGAACCCATCACGAGGGTTCACTAGGTAGACAACAATTTCACACTTAAGAAGGTGATGAACAGTTGTCAACGCAGCGAGGAGTTGAGTTGCCATAATACCATAACGATGCACTTTAGGGAAGGTGACTTGTAGAAATATCCCTTAAGTGGCAAAAAGAATTACCTTTGATTCAAAGATCATTGAGGCTCTTTATACCAGCTTAAGGCAAATCATAATTGATCATTTGAAGGAGTCCGGAAGAATGACTGTCGTGGGGTTCTGCGGAGCACGATCACCTATGGGGCAGGGAGCCCCTTCTGGTCCGGCAGGGAGCGGAGGGGCGCACGAAGAGCAGATCGCGGTCGAGCGCGCGGGGGAAACGGGCGATTTTTACCCAGCTTCGGGGCTCTCCGGAGAGATAAAACCCCTACTGCTGCTTTGTGTTTGTATTTGCTCTTATCTGAGAGCGTGAATCTGGTGTGGTGTTGAATCTCCGAACTCCGGAACCCCTTCTACGCATGCATGGGCCTCCCTTTATAGTCCAAAGGGGTCACCGGCTGTGGCGTGAGAAAGAGGGTAAAGAGGTAAAACGCAGGTTGGTACAACAAGAACCAATAGTGTCCCCTACCTAACTCCCGACGGCAGGGACAAGGGCATTTAATGCCCGTCCGGTCGCTAACAAAGGCAAGGAAACGACCGTTAGGGCGCCACCGACGCCACGATGGCCTCCTTGTCGCTTTCGGCCGCCACCTCGCACCACAAAGCTGCATGTCACGCCACGCGCTCCGGGATGGTCCCGGGTGACACGTCGTTGGGTGCGCTGGAGCTTGGGTGCAGAGTGGCAGCCTTGCCGCGGCATGTGCCTTGCCGCGGCCGTCGTCTTGTCGCACCAATGAGCTTGCACGCCGAGCCTTGCCGGACGCCAAGGCATCGTGGGCAAGTTTCACGAAAGTGTCTTGGTTGGCCTTCCCCGCAAGCTCCTTGCCGGGTTCATTCTTCCCGCAAGCTTCTCTTGCCGGGGCTTTGTCTTCTCAACTAACACTTTGTTCTTGAATGGCAGTAGAATAATAATGACGGAGGGTCTTGGCGGGCACCCGGCAAGCCTTGCCGCGGTGTGCTGCGACTACCTCCGCAGACAAGTTCGGGTACTAAGGTACCCCTACTTTAGTACAATCGACAGAGCCCCGGCTCGGGCCATACACGGTGCCGAGCGCTGTTGGGCTAGGCCCAAAATAGTGCACGGGCACGCGCGGGCTGGGTCCACATTGAATCTACTCCGTGTCCACCGCGCCCCCCGTAACGGCGCCCGTCAATCGTGGCATCGTGGGAGGCGTGGATGGTGTGCGCAATTTTCGAGGCGTCCACCCCTAATCACGGGGTGAGGGGGGAGGCCGCCTCACCTGTCGCCTCAGCCCTGCATCCTCGCCACGCGGCTCCCATGCACTCGGGGCCGCGGACGGTGGCAGTGGGAAATCGAGCCGCCACGGGCGGAGGCGCGGTCAGCCCCAACCCCCGCTTCTTCCTTGCTCTCGATTCGCCGAAGGGCGGCCGAGCCCCCACCTCGCTCCTTTAAGAAGGGCGAGAGGGGAGCGCAGGAAACCGCACTTCCTCATCTCCTCCTTTGTCCATCCTCTGCTCCCCTTTTCCTCATCCGCTATGGAGGGAGGGAATCCTGGCCCTTCATCGGTGGCGGCGAGGGTCGCCGCCAGACAGCACATCCCTCCCTGCCCCACGCCCGTGGCGGCGGAGCCTGCCACAAGGGGAAGAGGGAGGGGGCGAGGTCGTGGACGAGGTCGAGGACGAGGTCGAGGCGCGCGGGGAAGAGGCGGACGAGGCGACGCAGCATCTCCGCCTCCACCGGTGTTTCTTCCCCTCGCAGCGGTCCATACAGGGGACAATCCTTGGGAGTTCTTCGCTGCTGCGCTGGCACCTCGTCGTTGCCTCCGGCTTCGCCCGCTTATGAAGGCTGATGGAGCCGGACCCGCCGAGACGCCGAGATTGCACATGAGGGGTGTGGGATCAGCGGCACGCGAGTCAGCGTGTATCCCGGCCCCGTGTGATGTACGCTCGAGCTCTGCCTCCGCCTCCCATCTCCGCCAAGCCCCGGCTGGTCCCCGGATGTTCTCTTGGTGTCTTCCGCACCGTAGCTCACCTAGGCGCCTCTTTTGCCCTCTTCGCCTCCTTGACCTACCTCCTGAAAAGGGGGACAGGAAAGGGATTACGGGCATCTTATCTTTTTAATTTGTAAGCCTTCGGGCCTTAGCTGCATTAGAAACTTGTAATCCTCTCTTTCATGTTTTTCATCCTCTATGGACTATATCTATGTTGGATGTTTTTTAATGAAAAAAGGGAATGCTTGCGGGTTACATCCTTTGCTCGTTGTATCCCTTGTATGATTTTCCCCTCGCGCCGAGAGACCTTGCCGCAAGAAGAACACTTGCTGAGTGTGGAACATCAAGAGCCTCTTTGGTGTCGCTGCCCGCAAGAAACCTTGCCGGGCTAGTTGCAACAAGACTTGTATCATTGAGCGGACTCAAACGAATCAAGGGCTTAACTTAGCCACGACGCCGTCCCTCCGCAAGACAGGTCTTCCATACAAGGTACGGCAGTTTCGAAGAGACGCGTTTTGCATTCCCCACCATAAGAGGATGCATGATGAGGGATGAAAACTTATCTCGATATCGCAGCCCCGCAACTATGACTTGCCGGGACGAATCTTGTTGTTCATAGCCCCAAAGAACACCGGCTCGCCGACCCAGTGCCGGGCGCCTTTCTTTGTTCTTGCCGCTGCTAGACGCGTCATATGAACAATCTCTTAGAGCGCGGCAAGTTATTTACTGTAATATACACCTTTATCCTGGGCACTGCTTGCTACGTTATCTCCTTTACTTGACTCCATCCATTGTATGCTTTTACCCTACGCTTTGAGGGAACTTGCCGACGCAAGCACACTTGCTGAGTGCGGAACATCAGCAGCCCGCTGGCGGTGCTGCCTCCGGCAAGAAATCTTGTCGGGACTAGTTGCAGCTCGCTTGTATCGTTGAGCGGACTCGAAAACAAATCAAGGGCGCAACTTAGCCGCGAGTCAATTCCTCCGCGCACAGGTTTTTTTTAATACAAGGCATGGTCGTTCAAGGAGTGTAACGCAGCTTCGCATCCCCCGGCCCATGAGAGGATGCATGATGAGGGACAAAAAGACTTATCTGGCATCGCAGCCCCCGCACTTCGCTCTTGCCATGAGGAATCTTGGTACTCGCAGCCCCAAAGAATGCTGGTTTGCCGGGCCTGTGCGCCGTGTGCCCTTCTGCCCTTCCTCGTAGCTGTTATTTTAGTTATGAGAACAACTCGCCAAGGTCCGCAATGAAGTTACTTTTGTGATGTAACTTTATCTTGGGCAATGCTATGTTATATCCTTTACTTGACTCCATCCCTTGTATGCTTTTATCCTTACGCTTTTAGGGAACTTGCGGTGCGAACACACTTGCTGAGTGCGGAACATCAGCAGTTACCGGGCGGTGTTGCTCCCGCAAGAAACCTTATCGGGCTAGTTGCAGCGGCTTTCATTGTTGAGCGGACTCGAAAACAAATCAAGGGCGAACGTAGCCGCTGACTCGGTTCCTCCGCCAAGACGGTTTCTCATACAAGGTACGCAGGCGTTCAAGGGATGTAACATAAAATTTAAAACGACTATGCTCGTGACTTCAAATTTTTGGCAACTTAGCTTTTCTCATTATCGTGTTCGCAAGGCTGCACTTCTCCAAGATCACATTGAGTCCATAGGAAAAGCCAATACTATTAAAGGGGATGAGGTTATGATGATGATCTGGTTGCTCAAGTGCTTAGTGATACATCTCCTAAACTATCGCAACTTTCACTTGCCATATACACTCATAAGTAGTCTCGGTCCCACGATATTCCAAACTCAGTCACACCGAGATGAACCACCTCAGCCATAAGCCAAACCCTAGTAAACTCGGATTTTCGATTACGAACTGGGTCTCACGAAACATGAGTTGCCAAGTTTACGTAACATACATCATCAAATCGGTGTCACCGAGATGATGAAGTCGATCCCACCCGGCATGCTCTTGTCATTACTGAATCGGACTAACCGAGATTGTATATTCGGTCCCACGAAAATCCCAACGTTCACATTATTTGAACTATCGGTCTCACCGAGTTGTCCACTCCGGTCCCACCGAGATTGCTCAAATGTGTGTAGCGGTTGGATTTTGTGTGGAGGCTATTTATACCCTCCACCCCTCTTCATTACGTGGAGAGAGCCATCGAAAGAACTACCACTCCTACCTTACATTTGTGAGAAGAGACTACCTACCCTTGTGTTGAGATCAAGTTGCTCCACTCCCACCATATGAAGCTTGATCTCTAGCCTTCCCAAGTTGCTTTCCACTCAATCCTTTCTTCCACCACAGCCAAATCGGTGAGGAGAGTTGAGTGTTGGGGAGATTATCATTTGAAGCACAAGAGCAAGGAGTTCATCATCATCTACAACATCTATTACCTTTTGGAGGTGGTGCCTCCTAGATTGGTTAGGTGTCGCTTGGGAGCCTCCGTCGTCGAGATGTGGAGTTGAACCAAGAAGTTTGTAAGAGCAAGGAGATCGCCTACTTAGTGAAGATCTACCCAGTAAGGCTAGTCCTCCGTGGGCGTGAGCCATGATGGAATAGACAAGGTTGCTTCTTCGTGGACCCTTCGTGGGTGGAGCCCTCCGTGGACTCTCGCAGCCGTTACCCTCCGTGGGTTGAAGTCTCCATCAGCGTGGATGTGCGATAGCGCCACCTATCGGAACCAGGGGAAAAATCATTGCGTCTCCAAATTGCGTTTGATCTTCTCCACTTCTCTTTACTACTTGTGCAATTTACTTTCCGCTGCCCATACTCTAGAATTGCATGTGTAGTGTGCTACTTGACTTGTGTGTTATGCAAAATCTGCCAAAATCTGTCCTTGATAAAAGACAGAATTTTTATCTTGTCGAGTAGTCTAATCACCCCCCCTCTAGACACTCTCACCTTCTTCGATCCCTCAAAAGTACCTTCCGGACACGAGCCGGAGTCTTCAATCTTCTATCTGCGCCTTGATGCAGGAGTCCGGCGGATATTGATAGTCCGGCTGTCGGACACCCCTAGTCCGGGACTCCTCGGTAGCCCTGAACCAGTCTTCAATGGCGATAAGTCCGGCGTGCATAATGTTCGGCATTGCAAGGCGGGTTCCTCCTTGAATAATCCAGAGAAGATAATGAACACAAGGATAGTGTCGGCTCTGCAAAATAATTTCCACATTCCACCGTAGAGAGATAAAACATATACATGACTCAATCTGCTGACGTATTATGCGGCGTGACATCACACCGCTACCAAGCCCTTGTTTGAATCGTTTTTTACTTATTCCACCTCAGCACGTTTAGCGAAGCGGTTTCCTTGGCACGTCTTGTCGAAGCAGATTCTCATCAATACGGACATGGGTAACCCAACCGCGCCATTGATGGTGGCGCTTGGGAGATAAGCGAGTTTTACCAGGCTGGTGGGGGACGCATAGTTTAGTCCGCCTATATATACGGGATAAGGATTCACCTTCTCACCTACGCCTTCTTCCTCCTTTGCTTATCCATCCCCGCGCACTCAAGCTCCAACGCTCAAGCCTGCGCATCTCGCCTCGACCTTCTCCGAATATGTCCGGAGCGGGAGGTAAATGGTTGGCCTCCACCGCTAAGGAGGAGGACATCACCAAGCTTCTTGTGACGCGGATACCTTTCGGCGATATCGGCGCATCGACTGCCGGGACAGCAGGGCAGCTCATCCCCACCCGAGCCTCATGAGAGGTCGTCTTCCTCCCCACTTCCTCCATGGATTGGGCTTTCCCTCCATCCATTTGTCCAGGGGCTCATGTTTTACTACGGCTGGATTTCCACGATCTAGCGCCCGAACCGTCCTCAACATCTCGGCGTTTATCGTTGTGTGTGAGGCCTTCCTCTGCATCCAGCCCCACTTGGCTGTGGCTCAAGACCTTCAACGTCAAGCGAAGGTTGTGAAGAAGAACGCATAAGCGGAATCTTGGGCGCCATGTTGGGTAAATTGCCCAATGTCCCTTGGCTAGAAGGGACCTTCGTGGATTCCGTCAAGGGGTGGCAACCGGGGTGGTTCTACATCACCGAGCAGCATGAAGCCTACATGGGCGGCGGCCCCGAGTTTAGATCTGGAATCCCCACGCAGCTCACCTCACTGGAAAGAAGGGCTTGCGGTGGGGCGATCCGGTGGAGGTGGCGGGACTCGAGCATGCATCAAGAAGATGGTGAGCAATAGGCTCCGGCTCGTCAGCGTGGTCAAGTCATGCTCCTCCGGTATTCTCCCATGCCAAACGTGCATTCAATTTGTGGGAGTTCAATCCGGAACAGCACCGGGCGCTAAGCGGGCTCTTGACACAACGTCTGAAAGGCGCTTGGAGGGTGCTGTTCAAGGCGCCAACCCCGCATCCGAGGCGAAAGATCACGGATTCAGCGTAGTGTCAAGCGGCGGCGAAAGTGATTCAACCCCATTACGGGACACTTGTGATAATTAGATTGGCTCTAGTGAGGTTTTAATCTGCCTCTTCCTTTGTGAGAATGGATGGAAAGGCCAAGCTGCTCATCAGCCCGGCTCCCATGCGAAGACCAGTGGGCGCCCGCTTAGCGAGGGCTGCTGGTTCCGGCACGCCGTGGTGCTTGGGAGAAGAAAACCAAGAAAGGTGGCGCGGGGACTCGAAAAAGTTCCCATAATCGAGCGTCTGACGACGGCGAGGACTCCTCCTTGAAGGCGAGCGAGGAGGAGTATTCTCTCCCGGAGGAGGAGAGAAGAGGAAGGCTTCCCCAATCGGGGAGGCGAAGGAGTCAGAGGGGGAGAACTATCCCCGGACGGTTCGCCAACATCAGCGTTGGCGAGATGAAGTGGCCTCAAGGGCGGCGTCCGGCTGCGATCGTAAATATCCGGATCATTTATATGCCGTACTTTTCATGTCACGTAGCATCCCTCTAACGCCGCATTCATCGTAGTCCGGCGGGGATGATATCCTGACTCGATGGCGGGTCCTTGGCCTCGTCGGACGTAAATTCCGTCCCGACTGCCTCTACCCCAGCGCCGGCGAGGGCGCCGGTGGGATCCCAAGAGGACCCATCGGAGGAGGCTCGGGCGCCTTGAGCGACCTCCGGACTTCGTGCGGACTCGTTGGAACCCGTAATGGTTCGAGTCCGACAAGCAGCCCTTCGGAAGAAGGGCAAGACCGTGGCGGGCGGCCTCCATCCAGCTGGGCGCGGATAACTATTGGAGCGCTTAAAGGCGCTTCCATCAGGAAGAACACCGTACTCTCATGAGTGCGGTGATTGAAAAGGTCGGCTCGCCAAGAGCGGGCTGACCAAAGCCTACATCAGCCTTCTAACGAGGCTTTGAGGTAAGAAGTTAAAATTATGTAATGTAATACCGCATAGACGGTAGCCTGATGCTTAGTTGATTGTTGGAAGGAAAAGCGGATGAGGATCTAACAAGATATCGTGGGGTTGCTAAAAATATGTCAATATGGGTTTGCAGGCTGCTTCTTGACCTCTGCCGCGTGCTGACGGAGGTCGAGGTGCTAAGAAGGATCTTGAGTGGTCGAGCAAGAGCTTGGCCATGCCAAGAGGCAGCTCGAGGAAAAAGAAGGTGAGTAACACCACTTTAAATAAGTACCTTCTGAAAAAGGATTTGGTTGCAAAAAAAATAAAATTAACAAGGATAATGTGTGTATTGCAGGGGCCACTAACGAGGTGGCAGCCACGAAGGATGCCGTGTCCGTGGCGAGCATAATCACGGCCCGCAGGCAGGCTGGCGAAAAAGGAAGAAAGCGCTGGTGGCGGAAGTTCGGCAAGAGCTCCGGGCTCTCATGGACAAGCATGAGAGTTTGGGCGTGACTCAAGACTTCGAGTCAGAGCTTGCCTCGGCTCTCGAAAGTGCCAAGTCCGCCAAGGCCGAGGCCCAGAAGGCCCTTCAGGAGGTTGAGGACATAAAGAAGATAGCGGCGGGTAAGGCCTTTTTCATGCAAAGCAGGCATGTTAATGTGAATTACCGGATACTTACCCGAATTCGGAGCTCTCCAGGGGCATTTGCAGATCTGCCGCGTAGTGCGTCTGATGCCGCCGCATTCTATCGTGGCGAGGAGGGGAGCTCGACGGAGAAGGTCTTCTGGTCTCAGTATGCTGAGGCCGGCCATCCGGTGCCCCCAAGCGACCAGCTGAAGCAGCTGGTCGAACTCCTAAGGTAGGCCGAGGAGGCCATGAAGGGCCTCATAGTCCGGTGTGGCTGGAGAGGCCATGCACAGGAAGCTACTTTGGCCTAGTCTTGGCGGTGGTGAATGCATGCCCTAGGCTGGATGTAGTCAGCGCTCCGCTTTGCATTGAAGGCGCTCGTCGGGCCCTTGCCCGCATAAAGGTGCAATGGGGCAAACTGGATGCGGGCTTCTCACGGATCCGCCGCCCGAGCAAGGAGCATCGTCGCCCGGGCGGTATTATAAAGTTGCTGAAGGGAGCCTGCGATATTGCAGATGAGTGCTCCCGAAATGTAATCTTTGAGTGAACTTGCTGTGTATTTATCCTGGGCGCTGTAAACTTCATTTATATGCGCCATGAGCAACGCTTGTTTAATTTAAAATATTACCTTCTGTGCGGCCGTTTGTAAAATCTGAGAGATGGCAAGTCGTTGGCTTCAGCCCCCAAGCCACAAGTCTTTGGGGTGTTCGGTGATAAACTTGAGCACTCTTGTTCCCATTATTGGGTCCATCTAGGGGCGCTCAACATGACGAACAAGGCAACCAGCCTTATAATGCTTGAACACTCTCACTTAGCCATAGAATTCTATAATTTTAAATTTAGTGAAGCCCCAGTATTCGGAAGACCGAATCCGGGCGCTATCACGCCTAAATCGGACATCATCCGAACTTCGCTCGAGCGGCATGAGTCTTTAAGGACCGAAAGAACCTCTCGAACAGCGACCAGGTCTCTCGCCTTATCATGCGGTCGGTTTTAGCTTTACGCGAGGCGTTAACCCGGCTCAGCCGGGCGCAATCGCGATGGTTCTCCAGTGCTACCTTAGCCGACGGAGCGGGCGTAAGGCACCAAAACATGGGGCGGGCAAACCCAACTATTGACCCAAGACATGATTGAGCCGATTCATATAATGCTATAAGTTAAGGTGCCGCACTTGTGAAAGTGTTGGACTTAATCACACCATAATTTGGGAACATAAGCCCTGGCGTATTCGGCCGTACCAAAATATGCGGGTGCAAGATGTCATATAATGAACATATAAAAGATAAGCATAATTGCAATAAAGAGGTGCTGCATTATTTATGAAAGAAAGTCGCTAGTAGATGCGGTGATACAAATAGTCTTGTAGGCAAGGGATTTGGACTAAATAAACGTGTCCCCCTCAAGGGATGAGCTGCAGACTTGGTGTATATAATGAATTTAATGCTCGTAATTGAGACCACACAATGTTAAATGGCGGCCTTCTTTAGTCCCTGATTGTTGCATCGTGAGTTAACAAGCTTCGCCATCGAGCAGGGCTTCGATTGTGAGTCTGTATACATAAAAGAAGAAAAGATAAAAATAAAAACAAGGGGGCACTCGTGTGAGCCCTGGTGTGGTCGAGCCGCACTCTTGGTCCCTTGTGATCGTGCCCTTCCCTGCGCCCATGGTATCTCCAGGCGAAATGATGTCTGCGAGTGTTATTCTTGCGATCATCTTGTGGCGAGGTTGGGGCGCATTACTCTGGCGATGCTCGATCGCGCCAGGTGGTCTTAGTTGGTATTGCTCGGGCGCGCTTTCTGTATCCGGCTTTTTAAGCTGCGGACTTGAGAATTGCTGAGAAGGCTGCTCTGTACTACTGCGCGAGCGCGTGTATGTTCCTCCGTTCGGAGGAGGCGTTCCGTATTTCCATTGACCGTGATGACTCCACGAGGGCTGGCATCTTGAGCTTTAGGTATGCATAATGCGGCACCGCATTGAATTTTGCAAAGCAGCGGTTCGTCCGAGTAGGCGTGATAGCCGCTGCGAGCGGGACTATGTCAAAGATTAACTCTTCGCTCGGGAAATTATCCGGGATCCGAAGACCACTTCGGTGTGGTGAGCACTGTCTGATTGGCTTCTACTCACAGGATGACACCTTTAAAGGTTGTCTTTGTAGGTTTAATCCTTGATGGGTCTATGCCCATTTTGCGCCTTTGTATCTGATAAAGCGAGTTCAGAGCTCTGCCGCCGTCCATCGGGACTCTTGTGAGTGAAATCCATCGGCGATTGGGTCTAAGACCAATGCGGCGAATCCGCCATGGCGTATGCTGGTCGGATGGTCTCTTCGATCGAAAGTGATCGGGCAAGAGGACCATGGATTGAACTTTGGGCGGCTGGCTCCATCGCATAGGCGTCCACGAGTGCTCGTTCCTCTCCCTCTTGGGTATGTGGGTCGCGTATATCATATTCACCGTCCGCACTTGTGGAAACCCTTCTTTCCTCTGTTGTTCGTGGTCGGGTCTCTTCCTCGTCGTCGCTATTTAGCTCCTTGTCATTTTTTGACGCAATTAACTTGCGGCCTGTGAACACCAACAATCTCTATTGGTGTGATTAGCTGGCTTTTGAGATGCCATGTATCGGCATAGCGGTCGAGTATTCGATCCAAATTGGACGGACCGGAGTGGTTCTTTTAAATGGCTTCTTCCGTGACGGGTTTGGAGCCTCGGAATCCGGCATTGATTGCCGTATCCTCCTTATCGTCGCCGTTAATCGGCGCTTGTTTTGATTCGGCGTGACCTGCCGTTGTTGTCCTTAGTATTGGACTGCCAGAATTTTTACGCAGATTGTTGCTCTGAGCTAGCCAGCTGTCCTCTCCCACAAAAGTGGGTCATTAACAATGTGAGGGCTGCCATGGATTTGGCTTTTCCTGCCCAGTGCGGGCTAGCCATTAAATCCCGGATGTTGTGTTTGAAGGCTGCGAGGGCCTCTGCGTCCGGACGATCGGCGATTTGGTTTTCTTCGTCGGGAACCGTGTCGAATTTTACGGCGATTCGTCTGGCTGCTGAATGATGTGGCTTAAGTCGCCGGTTATGCGGTGGTCGCACATATGTGCCTTGGAAGTTATCAAGGAATCGGCCTCGAGGTCTTCCCAACATCAATTGACTCTGCGGGCAAGCTGTTAAGCCAATGCCGAGCTGGTCCTTTAAGCTTGAGTGGGAGATACTTGATGGCATGGAGGTCATCACCGCAGGCCATGTGAATATGGAGAAGATAGTCTTGATCCAAACCGCAGGTCTGTTGTGCCATCGTAGGATTCGATGTTTCTGGGTTTAAACCCTTGAGGATCGATGATCCATTACTTCGTCGATGAAACATAGAGGGTGTCTGGGCCCTGTATTGGGCAATATCACGACACAGCTCGAGAGGCGCTGTCTGCTGTGTTAACCCGGCGAGTTATTATATCTGGCGCGGCGGTATTAAATGCGTGGGTAAGTTAGGCGCCCATGTGATCCGTAGATGGATCTGGATTGTCTTGCCTTGTCCTCAATATGTCTACGCAAGTCCGGTAGCGTTCCCTCTTGGCCCGTACTTTTGGAGCTATGCGGGGAATGCGGTCTTGGTGGGGGCTGGATGCCTCTGTCGCGACCACGGGGTGGTCGGTCAGCCATGTCGTCTTGCTGGTGATGAAGGTATGTATGCTTCCTCCTCTAATCGGGGAGCAGCTTGCGTCTTAGGTAACTTTTGGAGGCGTTGAGTTTATGCTCTTGGTAGCGAGGACCTCGGTCCATCGATCGGCCAGAGATCTTGATCAGCTTGGAGCTATTGCTGCCTTTGTTTTAGGCTGTTTCTTTGTGGCTATGAGCCTGCGCTTGAAGCGCTCTTGTTGACAGGATCCTCGGGTGCGACAAATTCGTCATCGTTGAGGCTTGTTTACGTCTTGGAGGAGGCATATAGTTATCATCCTCAACCCCTTGCCTGCCGCCTGTCGTGAGGGCTTGCTTGCGTCCTCTGTCTTTGAGTCTTGCGGGAGGGATCGTCTTGGCACTCTCCGGAGTGTTATTGTCTCCCGTGCGGAATCTCTATTCTTCTTTGTGGCGGGATTTAGAGCGGCGCCGCTGACATCGGCGTTTGGGCTGCTTCTTTAGAAAATCTGCCTCCGCTGCTTCTTCGCCATCCCCTTCTTTTGGGGTATCCACCATGTATCGTCATATGACGAGGTGGCCTTCGATGCCTGTGGCGCTGGCTCTGTAAATCTCGGCATCATCGTCCATAGTGTCGATGTCGTCGGTCGAATTCTAACATGTCGGTTAAATCCTCGGCAGTGGCTACAAAGTGGGTGGTGGGTGGGCTCTGAATTTCTTTGTCGTCCGTACTCCAACCATCCTGGCCATAGTCCGGCCAGGACTCTTCTGATAGCGACAGATGCTTGATGAATTCGAGGATATCGCCCGGCGCGAAGTCTTTGGAAAGATGTCATGGCGGTGAATTCCATAACGGCGCCCAATCCGAATTGATTGGCAGGGGCGCGGGAGGCTCGGAGTCCGGCGACTCGGAATCACGAGTTTCGCAGGGGACAAGGTCAGTATTCGGCTCCATCGCCATGGATGTTGAAGCCCCCAGGGCGGCGTCTATCCACCGGCCCTCGATATGGGCGATTGGCTCGGGCTAATGGCCAGCGGATCGAGTCGCGGCCACCAAGGCCTTGTCGGCGGCGAGCTAGATCGTGCCCATCGTCCACGGTCTTGGCGCGCTGGTACGTGGCTCGAGTCCGTCAAAGATCAAGTCTCCGCGGACATCGGCCGTGAAGTTTAAGCTTCGAATCGACTGACGGCGGGCGTAGCTTCGATCTGCTCGGATGGCCAAGAGAATTGGCCCGCGATGCAAAGCCACGAATCGAAGATCTGTCAGGGAGAAAAGTCTCACCGGGACAGCGTTGTTGGTTGAAGATGCCATCGAACCTATCGGTGGCGACACGGAGGAACTCTCAATGAAAGCACCAATGTCGATGTCAAAAGCTGGCGGATCTCGGGTAGGGGTCCGAACGTGCGTCTAGGCGGATGGTAACAAGAGCGAGGACACAATGTTTTTACCCAGGTTGGGCCCTCTCGATGGAGGTAAAACCCTACATCCTGCTTGATTAATATTGATGATATGGGTAGTACAAGAGTAGATCTACCACGAGATCAAGGAGGCTAAACCCTTGAAGCTAGCCTATGGTATGATTGTTGAGATGTATGTTGTCCTCACGGACTAAAGCCCTCCGGTTTATATAGACACGGAGAGGGCTAGGGTTACAAGTCGGTTACAATGGTAGGAGATCTACATATCCGTATTGCCAAGCTTGCCTTCCACGCCAAGGAAAGTACCTTCCGGACACGAGCCAGAGTCTTCAATCTTCTATCTTCGCAGTCTGGGAGTCCGGCGGATATTGATTGTCCGACTGTCCGGACACCCCCTAGTCCAGGACTCCCTCAGTGTGCTAGGAAACACATATAGAATGGAGGCGGCCAACCTATCAAACCATAGAGTACTTCGCACATGCGTGACTAACTTGGGACAATTCCAGAGGAAGCAAAAACAAACTTTCTCGAACCCACGGCGGCAGCTTGCATCAAATGCACATGAGTTAGAGAGAGTCACTTCTTTCATCCGGACATATGCTTCATGAGCTAGCATGAAGAAATGCTTTCAACAGTTTCCAATACTAGCTAAATGTTCAACAAGATTATGGAGAAGATAAGGATGTTGTCGATGGGCTCAACAACAGTTCATCCTGGTTTCTATATAAATGGAATTCCATAATTAGGTGAACACGGTGATAGCATTAGTCGGACCAAAGGATATAATGGTGTATGCGAGGATCAACCACGGGTAAGACAACATTACGCACATCATTGGTTCTGATATGACTTGACAATAGCCCATACTCAAGTCAAAGTTTTGACAACGCAATAGATCCAACAACTGATCACGAGGACCAATCGATGGGGATATCATCTTTCTTCAACACATATACAAGATATCCCTTAACATGAGCTAAGTCGGACAAGATTTTATCTTCCAACTCTCCAAGTTGTTGTTTAGCTTAACCAACTAGCTCAGGGGTATGCAACACAGATTCTTGGAGAAGGGGTGGTTTACAAGGAAACCAACTTGATCACGAACTCAACATATCGGTCAAGTGACGACCTGGTGATACTTCCGAGAAGATATTCGGGAAATCACGAACCACCGATAGGTTACTAAGCCCGAGAACAATCTTGCTTTTCAGGCAAGACGATATGATCAAATAAGCAAGGATTGGCACTATCCTACTCATTGATCGGAGAGTGCATCGGAACTAAGGACTAGGTAGCACAATCAGTCTTAGAATGATGATTCAAGAACCAACACACTAAGAATGAAATTATTGTCCATTAACTACCAAGCAACGGAGTTGCTAGCAGTATTGATTTCACACACCACGATTCACTTGTCGGCATTCCGGTTACAATAACACGGAAACCGAGAAATGAACAATGATGGCAAGAAGTATCACTGTATCAAGAGTTCATAGGATGGTGTGCAATTCCCATGACATTCTTGATATAAAGATGGTAATACTCCAAGGTAGAACAGAGCAAAAGCTAGATTAGCAATTTGATCTGCGGATTACTTCTTTGACCCAATCCTAGAAATGGACAAAATCTTCGAGTTTGTTTCTCCTAGTCATTCTGGAATAGAATGGCTTGACGGACCACAGAAGTAAAAGGCATCGATGACACGAATGCACGACTACTCCTGACTATCAATCGATAAACGAAGGTCAGGACACAATTAAAGAGAACAACTCAAAGGAACATATAACTTTCTGAGTTGTGGATGCATAGATTAGTATGTCGAGCGAAGCTCAACATTTCTTCCGGATAACCCATGCGGAAAGGGTAGAACTGGCAGATTCACAATTATGAATGGAGAACTCTTCAAGAGTACTCTGACTGTGATCCTTCGGTTCAGCGAGGAACTTCTGCCATAAGCGGTTCATAGTATTTGGAAGAATGATATACCACGGACCTCGCGGTCTATCTCAAAGGTTACTAATAACCTAAAGGATCTAGCAACACTATCAACACGAGGTAAGTAGAGTGAATATCGTGTTCAAAACCCACGAGTAGAATACCTACTAACTAAATTGCATCACGGGATGCTTTCGGGAATAAAGGCCAGAATCATCACACTGGGGTACAAATCATGGCTAGATTACTAGATGATCCCCTAAGACACCTAGGGTCATATTAATAATTCCAACATATATGTCGAGGCAATAGAATACCTCAACTCAGCATTTAGTGTGATTAACTTTGGCCGAAGGAACATCAAAACCGGAGGAAAGGATTTGCAAGTGCATCAGTTGTTTAGAAACCAGGGATGACTCGGACGACATAACGGCTGTAATTGCTCAAAAGATTGGAGACATGCTACAAAAATGGTGGCATAGCCACTCAAACACAATATCAAGGTTTGAGATCAACAATTATGAACATAGGGAAGTAGTAAAACTGAGCTGAGATTTGAAATTAACAATTCTATAAGTCTATGGATTAGTAACACGTCATCTGATAGATAGATGAGAAGACCTAGTTCTTAAACCCGTAGAAGAGAAGAGGATGACTTCGGATCGAGAAGGCCATGAGGTATAAGGAGTAAAAAGAGCCTTCGTTCCATCCCACAATCAATTCCTTTACATAACTAAAGCATTTACGGACACAACTTGACCAGTTTGGCTTGGTAATCCTCTGACGATCGGGCTCGATACCAAAGCTGTTAGGACCCGACTCAATGTCACATCGATCTAGCACTGTAACACCTCATATCACTTTGCGGCCTCCGCATGCGGTATCCCCAGGTGTTGCCTTACCTTTGCGGGACCGTTTGCGCCTTTTGGCTGCGTATATGATAGTGTCGCTAGCATCCATATGAAAAGGAGCCGGGCTGACATGGCTAGTCGTAAACCCAAAGTGGCACAGAGACTTACGAGGACGAGCATCCATGACCCGACATCGAGCGTGTCGGTCATCGGCGAGTAAGTTCGGGCTGTAGCACTGGCTAGCGGGACTCCGATGGCCGGGCTGTAGCGGGCTAACAGGACTCGGTACTCAGCGTGACATTTCCCCAAAGGGCAGAACACGAGAGCGAAGAAGGACCTATCTTGCCGCCAGCCTAAGTGTTAGGAGCGGTAGCAAGCTACCATGGCTCGGTGGAAACACTAGGAGACATTTCCGATGAGAGGCTACTAAAGATAAACAACTATATAGTCGGATCCCACACATACCAAGCATTTCAATAGCATACACACAATATGCTCGATATGTGCAAATACAACATGGCATCACAACATGACTCTCGACTCAAGTATTTATTCATTAGGCTCAGGAGGCGAGATATTACAAACATGGGTCTCTCGACCCAGCATTGAAACATACAAGTCCAAGCACAAGCGGAAGCTAAACATGTGCGAGTCAGACATCTACAAATGAAAAAGGCTTGAAAGCGACTATCTACTAGATCTGTCGAGGGCACAAGATCGTAGGCTGAGGTAACAAGCTAAGCGTCGAAGTCCACGTGGAACTACTAAGCGAGGCTGAAGTCTCTCTGCAAAAACATAAAGCGTGAGTACAAATGTACCCAGCAAGACTTACATCGAGAACTAACCACATATGCATCATTATCAATAAAGGGAAGGTGGGGTTTAACTGCGACAAGCCAGCTTTGACTCGGTGGCTATCTGAACTCTGTTGCAAGTAACTCTTTTGAGGTGGCGCTACGAGTCCACATATTCACCATATCAATACACCACTATGGATCCGCTCCCGTCTCCCTACGAGAACGCCATCCATAGCACTCACGCTTATCTTGCATATTTTAGAGTATCCACTTTCACTTGTCTATGAACTGTACAGGCAACCCAGAAGTCCTTTACCGCGAACACGGCTATTCGAATAGATGATGTTAACCCTGTAGGGGTGTACTTCTTCACACACACTCTCACCACTTACCGCCGTTTACACGACATGTACTCGGCAACCTTCAAGCGGAAGCCCAACATGGGTGTCGGCCACGACCTACCTAAACACTCAAGTCCCTAGTCGGGTTTATCGCCTATTCGGGTTCCATCCATGAGAGATCCGTCCAAGTTTCGCTCACAGCCCCAAGCGATGTGTACAGGTTCCGTGACACCAAGCAGGCGCCCGTAACCCGACCCGTGCCTACCGCATCACAGCCCACCCCTCACGGTCAGCGTTGCGCCTGGCCTCCACATACTACAAACACGAAACTACTTGCAACTCACGGACAGAGGACAAGGGTGATTAAGAAGCGAGAGGTCCATTGGTTTGGGCCCAATGCGTGGTAGTAGCTGAATCATGGATCACAAACACGAACTCAGTTCGAGGGCGGCTGCAATGAGACAACCCACCATGTACTCCTACATGGCCTCTCACGCTACCTTTACCAAATCGTGTTCACGCACTTAGCTCACACAGTAGGACATGTTCACACACCTCTGATTCACCCTCGATGAATCGGACTGACTCAACTCTAAGCGATAGCAGGCATGACAAACAAGCATTAATGAGTAGGCACAACAGGGCTCAAACAACTCCTACTCATGCTAGTGGGTTTCATCTATTCTTGTGGAATGACAGGTCATGCAAAGGATAAAGGGGTTCAGCTACACGCAGCAAATATGATTGAATCATTGTTGTCCTAATGCGGTAAAAGAAGCGGGAGGCGAGAGAGTGGGATTATGTCGGAATGAACAAGGGGTTTTGCTTGCACAGCACTTCGAAGATATTATAGCTCTTCATCGGTGTCATCTATCTCATCGTCGAAACCACGTCTATCGAGAGGGGACAGTTACCGGCAAATAAAGAGGGACACAATCAATGCAATGCAACAAATATGATGCATGATAGTGACATGGTAAAATGAGTGTGTTGGGCTAATGCAGCTACAACCAGATGGGTTTGAGCTATTTTGAACCAAAGATTCAAAGTTCAAACACATTTGTGATCTTGAATAGTGCTTTACCATGTTTTGCACTAAACAGCAAGTTAACTTGTTTAAACATGCATGAAACTGGTACAGATGGATAGATTGGATTTTTTGATAATTTTTCATATATAAATCTTTGCATTTGGAGTTACGGTTGAATTTCTATGAATTTTAGAAGTTTATACTATTTTCTGGAATTTCCTATATAAAAATAAATACAGGAAAAGATTAACTGCGTCAGCATGACGTCGGGGTGGCGTCATCAGGTCAAAGCGGCAGCCAGTCAAACTTGGCGGCTGGGACCCACGGGTCGATGTAACAAGTTGGTTTGGGTGTATGGCGAGTGGGACGGTCAGCGGCCACGTCGGCGTAATCGACAACGGCGTGTGGGTCCTTTGTGATTAGATAAAATTAAGCGAAATTAAACTAGTGTTAGTTAGGGCGTGGGGCCCGGTGAGTCGATGAGAGGGGTTAGTTAGTGGCATCATTAGCCACTAATTATGGTGCTGCGTCGGCCGGGCGGAGTTAACCCGCGGCGACCTAAACAACGACGGAGGCTCGCGGGACTTGAGCTACTGGTGGCGGCTGGACTCGGGAGACCACGGGCGTAACCCGTGCTCTTCCGCATCAAAGGAGCAGGAGGGTGGCGGCGGGCGCCGGGCTCGCCGGAGCTCGCTCATGGCTCTGCCGGAGTTCGGGGTAGAGCAGGCGAGAGCTAGAGACGCAGGAAGGCGAGTGGGGCGTGCTATGGGCTCGTGGGGAGGCGATCGGTGAAGTGGTGTGGTCTCTGCGAGCTTGGTGGCCCGTAGCCACCAGCGCCGACATGGCCCGGCGAAGCTCTCGGGCTTGTTGCGAGCAGCGGCTAGAGAGGAGGTAGAGACGCGGGGAGAGAAGCGATGGCGGAGCTCTGGCAGGTGCAGCGGTGGCCTCGGCGAGCTCGGGAAGCTCGGGAGGCGGCGAATCAACGGCGGTCCTCGGTGGCGAGGAGAGCAGCGAGCTGGTGGCGTCGGGGCTTCAGGCGTCAGGCGGCTCGGTGAGGAGGAGGAGAGGACTAGTCGGAGACTTTGGGGCCGTCGGGGAGGTGGGGGCGGTGGCTGTGGCAGCGATGGCAGCAGGCGGCGGCAGCTGCACTCGGGCATGAGAGGAGAGCGAGAGGCGAGGAGGGAGAGAGGGGCGGTCGAGGGTCGAGGGGTCTGCGTGTCGGCGTCGAGGCGTCGAGCAGCGTCGGGGGGAGGCGGCGGAGCAGGAGGTGGCCAAGGCCGCGTGGCATGTGAGGCACATGCCGTCGTCCTACATCCCAAGAAAGAGACGGCCCAGCACGGCAGTGGGCCCAGGCGTCTTGGGCGGACAGATGGCGCCCGAGTAAGAGGCCCAAGTGTTGTTCTCTCTCTCTCTGGTTTCCTATTTTTTTAGTTTACATTTTCTATTTTCTAAATTTGTTTGGATTTAGTAAAAATACTAAACCTCCTCTAAAAATCCTGAAATAAATTGTGTGGACTGTTGATTTATTTCCAACAACCCACATTTAGTTCGAAATTATTTGAGCATTTACAATTGTTATAGCAATTAAATGCCCAAATTCAAATACATAACGATTTAATTCATGAGTCGAGAAATGGCCTAGAATTATGAGCATCATTTTGCGGAGGTTTTCACCTTTAACAAAAATCATGAACTTTTCAAGAGCATTTTGGATTCATTGAAAATTATTTTACTTGAACCTATTTGAGTTTCATTTGGTGCTAGGGTTTGACCAATCCCCATTTCAATTTCAAATAAATTTAACATGGGGCATGGATGCTTATGCAACTATCTGCAAACAAATTCTAGGGATGTGACAGAAGATCACCGTGCGTTGATGAGCAAGGTGATCGGAAGGATTAAATCCGCCAGCGGATTGCACAATGCCGTCGAGGAGTTCTTTGGCGAGGTTTGAGAATGCGTAAAAGCAGCGCGCCTTTTGATAGTTTTGCACATGAAAGTGTTCCTGTATAGATAGTAGCCCCGAGACTCGGTAGGTTGTCAAAGCGACAGTGTGCGAGGATCAAAATCGCGGTATTGAGTGTCGCCTTTCCTATCAGGTGGCGGATAGTCCGAGGGCTAGCGGATGATGGAGTTGCAATGTCTGCGGCACTTCGATGTAGCGAGATCTGAACATCGCGCTAGTCGACAAGCGACAGCGAGTCGCAAGGTAAATGATTCTCCGCATCACCTATTAAAGGAGCTAAAGCTCACCTCTTACAATATTTATGCTTGGCGCAGATGGTGCTGCTTGTTGTGGAAACCTTGGCGAGAACTTGCTCAAGCCAAGGAACAAGCGGAAGGAGTAATGCTGCTTGCCTCGGGCGGCGAGGAGTTAAGCGAAAGGGCTGCACTGCTGCGAAGCGAGGAAGAGATGGCGAATTGGCGTTAAATTGAAGGATGCTACCGGCGCAATGAGGCTCTTGAAAAGGCGCCCTATCGGGCGAAGACACAGGGAAGGCCACCGCGAAGCCAAGGATGCCCGATTCGCAATCACGGGCTATGAAGGAGGAGCTGCGTCGGTTTGGAGACATTGTGGCTGGCAAGCCTTTTACGCTCGCCGTGGGTTTCTGGATCAAAGTATGCCCAGCTTGGCCAGGTGTGGGGTGCGGAGGATCCATATATGGATTTAGCGGCAAGTCTGGCGGATCTTGTTGTGCACTTCCGAAATCAGAAGGATCACAAGACGGAAGAGCTATTTTGGTCTCAATTCCATAGTCCGGATCGTTCACTTCCGCTGACCGATCGGTTGGCCGAATGGGCTAAGCTGAATAGGTTGTCCGGACTTGCCATGATGGATATCGTGACCCATGTCTGGCCGGAGAGGCCCAAGCCGACGATCTATTTTGGCTTATTGCAGGAATTCCTTAGGGCGGTGCCGCATATCAAGGAGATGAAGCGGTCGGCCTGCATAGAGGGTCCGCGGATGGCCCTTGCCCGTGTGAAGGCACATTGGACAGCGATGGACGCCACCGCTGTTGCAACCCGAGGTTGGACGAAAGCGGTTACCGCCGAGCACTATTTTGGGAAGTTATGCGTGGTGCTCGTGTAATAAATCGCGATGCTCGAAAAATGTCACGTTCAAATGAATGTTATATTTTGTGAAACAATGGTTATGATGTAATCGCTTTTTATACTTATGCGTTCCAAGTATTGAAATATCTCCTATCTTGCTGTTTATGTATCGTGTGTATAACTTTGAAAGATGGCGATCTTGACTTCAGCCCCATGCAGAAGGTCTTGAAGTGTTAGCAAAAATAAGCGCATTTTCACATTAATCCATCGTCTCGGTCTGTTGAGGAGGTGGTAGCGTATAAGCGAGGCAACGGACTATGATGCTTTATCACTTTCACTTAGCCATTGGAGTTGAGGTGGGGCTACGATATAGCCCACAGGGCACCGCGCTCTCGAACTTCGGGGCACATGTGTGCTGACGGAAAGCGGTCCTTCGTCCATGGGAGAATTCTAAACATTCGGTGGTCAATCGAGTGGTTGACGGTCTCTTGCTTTATCATGACGATCAGTTTTGGCTTTCTCTCTTGAGGTGCTTTCGCCCGGCCGGCCGGGGCAGCTGTCGCGGTAGTTCTCCTTGTGCGCGTTAGGCGATGATCTGAGCGTAAGGCAGACAAAACACGAGGCAGGCAAACCCAACATTTGACCAAAGAAATGATTGGAGCTGATGCATATAAGGCCTAACTTCGAGGCGCGAACACTCCCTAAGGTGTTCGGTCTTTATAATAATGGGCGAGCGATGCCCTAAGCCCCTAGTGTCCAATGCAGGCGAGGTCCTCTGGCGCGCCGATGCCAAAACATCGAGCTCCACTCTGGTTATAATGAGAAACCGAGGGATTATAGCAACAAGAGCGGTAAAAAAGGTTTACGCAGGTCTTAATCTAAAAGAATCCTTGCGGCGGGTCCCTCTTGCGTCTGCTGTGTCTCCGTTGTGCCATTATCACGGGCGGGTGTGCATGTTGTTCATCTGTAAAATGAGAGGAACTTAGTTTGAAAGGAAATCGTGCGAAAAGAGTATATGAAAAATATTAACAAGTAAAGCGGAGTCTATATTAGCTCGTTGTTGCTTATCGCACATCCTTGTGAAGGGGTGTGCGGCTAGAAACCTAGCTTATTTATGCGGACTCGTCTAGCCGTGTCCGGGGTCTTTAAATGACCCTCGCAATGAAGTGGTGCCACGTGGACCGGGCATTTTAAGTGTAAGAGACGCGTAATGTGGTATGGCATTGAAGCGGACGAAAGCTTCACGTCCCAATAGTGCTTGATAGCTACTTTTGAACGGGGCGACATGAAAGATTAGTTTTTCGCGTCGGAAGTTGTTCGGTGAGCCGAACACAACTTCTAGTAATAAGGAGCCCGTGCACTTGGTGTAAGGGCCTGGCGTTACCCCTTTAAAAGAAGTGCGGCTATGTCGAATTTTAGTAAGGTCTATCCCCAACTTGCGGATTGTGTTTGGATATAGCAGGTTTAGATCGCTGCCTCCGTCCATCAGGACTTGTGTAAGTTGTAGTCCGTTGATTATAGGATCCAATATCAGAGCAGTCCATCCTGCATTCGAATACTTGGAATAATCGGTGGTCAAAAGTGATTGGTTTGACATCCAATCTCGAGGTTCATTGGGGTGGACCGTGCGAGACCCGTCTTAGCGGGTGCCGCATTGTTTTTCCGTATTATCACATGAAGTGAATTTACTGCTTTGACTTCTTGTGGGAAAGTCTTTTGTTTTCCGGTGCTCTGCTTGTGGGGTGTGGTTTGAAAACCCAACAATCTCGGTGGGTGTGGTTTGCAGGCCTTCCGGGGGTACTGTGGATTTGACATATCCGGTCCAAAATTTTGTTTAAGTTGGATAGCTCATCCTTTGTTATCCTTAAGAGCGGTGTTTTGTTGTTTGGCCATGAGCTTTTGAATCGGCGTTGACCGCCGTATTCTTTGGGCTTTTCTTTATTCGGTCTGATCCTTTCTGCGTGATTTTCATTTCCATCTCTACTCTCGGATGTACTCGGTCGCTGGTGCTGCATCTTGCTAGCCAGCTATCTTCCCCAGCATAAGCGGGTCATGAGGCTTCGTCGTAGCGGACATTGTCCTCGGCTTTTCTTGGCGAGCTATGCGGCAAGCCATTACGTCTCGGACGTTGTGTTTAAAAGCTGCTAAGGCTTGGCATCCGGACGGTCGACTATTTGGTTCTTTTTAGTAAGAACCTGTTCGAAATTCTTGTGACTCTCCGGGCTGTTGAGTTATATGACTTAGATAAATGCGCATCGGGAGGCGGACATAAGTCCTTGAAAATTTGCTCTAAACGTCCTCGAGCTCTTCCCAACTTCCATGATGTTTTACGGGAGGCTTTTGAGCGATGCCGAGCTAGCCCTTTGAGCTTGAGGGTAGATATTTTATGGCGTGGAGATCATATCCTCTAGCCATATGTATGTGTAGTATGTAATCCTCTATCCAGACTCCAGGGTCTGTTGTTCCGTCGTAGGCATCTATGTTTATGGGTTTAAACCTGCTGAAATTCATGATCCAGCACCTCATTAGTGAAACATAGTGGGTGTCTGGCGCCCACAATTGGGTGTACCACTGTCTTCGGACACTTGGCGTGTTGCGTTACTTCCTGGGCCCCTCTTTTTTGGCCCGTAAATGGACCTGGCTGGGCCATCTGTTTTCCTAGGGTCATGAGTCGGCTTGGGTGCGGCGCCGCTTGTAGATTTTGGCCTATCATCTGGTCGTCTATCCCTTGAGCTGACCTCTTTGTTTTTTGTGAGGGCTCTATGGCTTCCTCGTCAAATTCTGACAACAACTTAACCGGGTAGCTCTTTGATTGATGGCCATTGCCGTATTTGTCTGCGGTTTGGAGCACTTTGCTCCACCTCATTCTGAGTATGTCTTCCGCTGTTTTGAGCTTCCGTTTGTTCCTTCTTCAAGCTTCTTGCGGTGGCGACGAGTCTACCGTGAAGGTTCTTATGCTCCGTTAGTATGTCCGGTGTGAGGTTGTCCGGACTGTTGGTTTCGCCGGGATTGGATTGATTATCCGGTTCGTCCTGTTCGGACGGTTACTTGGCTGCGTGTTCGTCGTCCACTGGTTTGCCCTGCTCTAACGCTGGGTCATTAGGGATGCTGTCTTTGCCGAGGCGGGGCTTAGGGCGGCGCTTGCGTCACCACTTTGGTTGTTTATCGGCGGGATTATCCTTTGCCGCGCCCCGTTGTTCCTCGTCGTCGCTTCCTTTTGGGGTATCCACCATATATACATCATGTGTTGGGGTGGTCTTCCGATTCTACATGGCGCTGGTTCTTGATCGTCTCCGGCATCGTCGTCCATACCGTCGATGTCTTCGGAGTCATAGTCTAGCATGTCTGTTAGATCGTCGATCCGGCCAGGGCTCTCCGGATAGCGAGAGGTGTTTTAGCGAATTTAGGATGTCGCCAAAGGGTGAGTGTTGGAAGATGTCCGCGGCAGTGAACTCCATGATCGGCGCCCAATCAGATTCGATTGGCAGGGCGCAAGAGGTTCGGAGTCCGGCAGGGAGTCCGGCACCTCGGAGTCACGAGCTTTACAAGGGACAAGTTTAGTGTTTGGCTCCATCGCCGTGGAAGGTGCAGCCCCCGAGGCGGTGTCCAGCCATCAGTCCTCGATCTGCGCTATCGGCTCCGGACTAAGGGCTGGAGCGGATTCATGTGCCGCCACCAAGGCACTGTCCGACGGCAGAGCTAAATCATGCCCATCATGACAACGCGGCACGCTCGGCTGTGGCTCGAGCCCGTCGAAGATCAAGTCCCCGCGGATGTCGGCCATGAAGTTTAGGCTTCGAACGACACGATGGCGGGGCGTAGCTTCGATCTGCTCGGATGGCCAAGCAAATTTGCCCGCGATCGCGAAGCCGCCGAATCTGAAGATCTGTCCGGGAGAAAAGTCTCACCACTGGGCGGTGTTGTTGTTGATTGAAGAAGCCATCAAGCCTATGGGTGGCGACGGAGAGGAACTCTCAATGAAAGCACCAATGTCGGTGTCAAAACCGGCGAATCTCGGGTAGGGGTCCCGAGCTGTGCGTCTAAGCGGATGGTAACGGAGACAAGGGACACGATGTTTTACCCAGTTCGAGGCCCTCTTGATGGAGGTAAAACCCTCGTCCTGCTTGATTAATATTGATGATATGGGTAGTACAAGAGTGGGTCTACCACGAAATCAAGGAGGCTAAACCTAAAAGCTAGCCTATGGTATGATTGTTGTAATGGAGGTTATGTCCTCTGGATTGAAGCCCTCCGGTTTATATAGACACGGAGAGGGCTAGGGTTACACAGAGTCGGTTACAATGGTAGGAGATCTACATATCCGTATCGCCAAGCTTGCATTCCACGCCAAGGAAAGTCCCATCCGGACACGGGACGGAGTCTTCAATCTTGTATCTTCGTGGTCTTGGAGTCCGGCGGACGATGATAGTCCGGCTGTCCGGACACCCCCTAGTCCAGGACTCCCTCACAAGGTTTTTGATAGGCTTGGCTTCGATCCATTTGGTGAACTTGTCGACTGCTACGAGCAAATGAGTGAAGCCACTTCTGCCGGTCTTGAAGGGTCCAACCATATCTAACCCCGACGACAAGCGGCGGACAGTGGAATAGTCTTCAAAGGCGGATCACGGGCTTGTGAGACATGTTGGAGTAGAACTGACAACCTGCGCACTTGTTGACTATATCCTTTGCCATCTCATTTGCACGCGGCCAATAGAATCCTACTCGGTATGCTTTGGCCACCATGGTCCGAGAGGACGCATGGTGACCACAGGTCCCCCAGTGGATCTCATTTAAAATCATTCGACCTTCTTCTGGGGTGATGCAGTGTTGAGCCACTCCTGTGACACTTCTCTGTAAAGCTGCCCTCTTATCACAGTGAAAGCCTTCGATCGACGGATGATTTGGCGGGCCTCATCCTCATCTTCTGGGAGTTCCTACCTGAGAAGGTACGCGATATATGGCACCGTCCAGTTGAAAGGACCACGATGTCGCCTAGAGGGGGGTGAATAGGCATTTTAAAATCTTATACGGATTTGGCTATATCCTAATGCGGAAATAACTAAGAGGATACTTTTCAAGCACAAATCCTAAATATACCAGGCTAACTAAGTGCACCAACAACTTAGGATAAACAAGATGAGAACAACGAGGATATGAGTAAGCACAAGTAAGTTACACAAACTTACTCAATGTCTATCAAAAGATATATAAATGAATAATACACACAACCACAAGTAAGCAATACAGGCTTACACAAATTGTATCACAATATATGAAATTAAATGATACAATGAAACTCAAGAAAGCACTACAAGCTTACACAAGTTATGTCACAAGATATGGAAATGAATGTTACAAGCTAGCAATTCACACTAAGCACACGATAGAACAATAGTAGCAAGTATGAATTGCGGACTATAAAGTGTTGGCCTAGATAATCTCTACGATATGGTAACCAACACAATATAATGAGGACAACAAGATATAGTGAATGCAAGGTCAAGAGACCAAAGTAAACCACAAGTAGTGGCTAGGGTTGGAATTAACCAAAGACACGAGAGGCGAGATGTATCGATGTTCACTTCCTTGGAGGAAGCTAGTCACCGTTAGAGAGGTGGATGTTACCACGAAGGCACACCAACACCACGAGGCTCACCCTATTCTCCTTGAGATATCACCACGAAGGCAATTCTCAACCACTAGTGGTGGACCTTGGCGACCTCCAAACCTTCACAAACTTTACGGGGACAAATCACAAGTTGATTCCTCACGGAGCACTCCTACCGCCTAGGAGTCTCCAACCTCCAAAGTAACAAGATCAAGGGGGAAATGCTCAAGGCTTGCTCAAATCACGAACTGCTTTGGTCACAAGAGGGAGAGGGAGAGGATCTATCTTTTGATTGGAACAACTCTCAAGAACACTCACTAATCTCTCCGGGATCTAAGATTTGGTGTAGGAGAAGTGAGAGGGAGCCACTTGTGTTCTTGGGACGATTTGGGATGAAGTGCTCAACCCTCCCCCGGAGTGATATTTATACCCCCAAAGAAAATAGAGCCGTTTCCTGCAGTTGTTGACCTGCCCGAATGATCTGGACGCATACCCGGATGATCGGAGAAATGCCCGTATGATCCGGGAAGTTCAATATACAATGTGGTGAAGTAGATACCCGGATGTTCGGGGACATAGCCGGATGATCCGGGCAATTCCCGGATGATCCAGGTGGGTAGCCGGATGACCCGGCTAGCGGAATAAGCTACTGTGATGAATTTTACGAATAACCAGGATGATCCGGGCAAAGCCCGGATGATATGGGAGAGGACCCGGATGGCCAAACCAAACTGCTGCAGCCTAGAAACTGATACATGCATCTTTTACATTCAGAATCCGATTTTGATGATCTTGGGCTCATTTTGAAGCTATGAAAAAAAACCCAGGTCCTCACATAGAGAACCACCCAAGATGAACCAAAATGGAGGATGCAAAATATGCAAAGGTTTTATCATGTATTTGGGTAACCTATTTGGCTTTGGATTTTCTTTGGTATATAGGATATGAGTGGAATTGTGTAGAGAAGATGTTGACTTGAGCAAATCTATCACGAACCCTTTGATCCCTCTTAATAGTGCGGGATCCCTATAACTCAAGAATCATAAAAGGTCTACACTACATAGCTATCAAGAATCCATTCTTGAGTGTATGTGTTCCTTGGTGTTCATCACTCCACAACACTAACATCGAAGGAACTAATACCTTTGACTCGAGCCTTTCACTTGAGCTTGAAGTTGAAGTTTCTTCTTGGATCAAGTTGAATGGCAAGACATTAGTGAAGTCTTCAAGTAGCTCCCCATACACAATGTGGGAAGCTTTGCTTTGTATTATCTTCATGTGTCCATCATGTGATCATCCACAAGCTTCAAGCATGTAATCCTTGGGATAGTTATCTTGAACTTGCCCTTGTCAACCATGATCATCAACACTTGATGTCATCCTCTCATAGACACTTGAAATCTCTCTCTCGTCTGAGCCCATGAGAATCTCCTCTCAAAAACATAGGCAACACACAGTATGGGTTAGTACACAAAGCGCAATTGACAAATTCTTACCATACCACAAGATCTCCGTGGCACATGATTTGTGCTTGTGTGTTGACCATCTTTGAATTCAATCTTGATCTTCATCTTGGTCAACCTTAATCTTTGCTCCATGATTAATCTTGATGCACAACTACATGTATATGGCATTCATTCCGAATCCATTCAATATCCTTCATGCATCACCCATGGAACAAACCTTCCTATATAACTTGATGTCATTGTTTCTTCATAGGAATTGTCATTCATTATCAAGTCTCAATGTATATATATATATATATATATATATATATATATTGATGGATTTCATCCACCAATTCATCCAATATTCTTCATGCATTGCAAATGGAACTTTCCTTCAAATGTATATCTCAGTGCAAACATTAGTCCATTAGGATTGTCATTTAATTACCAAAACCACACATGGGGACTACATGTACTTTCACCAGTCGGGCGTGATCACTAAGACTTCCATGACCAAGTCGACCATAGCTGGGACTTCAATCTTAGTCGGATTGGTTGAACTTATTGGTTGTGGGGGCTCTTCCTTGAAGGGATCTTCTTGTACTGATGGGGTGTGGAGATGCTCCAAGAACACATTACTGGGGATAGGCTTCCGAGTGGAACCTATCTTTGCCAGATCATTAGCAGCTTGATTATTGATTTGGGGTATGTGGTGGAGCTCTAACCCCTCAAACTTGTTCTCTAGTTTTCTTACTGCATTGCAATAACCGGTCATTGCTGGACTCCTGATGTGCCATTCCTTCATTACTTGATTAACCACCAAGTCCGAGTCGCCGTAGACCATCAAGCGTCGGACACCGAGTGAAATGGCCATACGTAACCCATACAACAGTGCCTCATACTCATCTTCATTGTTTGATGAATCAAAGTGAATCTAGAGGACATAACTAAGCTGGTCTCCTCTTGGGGATACTAAAACCACTCCTGCACCAGAGACATTCAACATCTTGGATCCATCAAAGAACATAGTCCAGTGTTCCGAGTGAATCTGAGTCGGTTGCTACTTTTCAATCCACTCTACGAGGAAATCTGCTATTGCTAGAGACTTGATGGCTTTCTTTGCCTCAAACTTGATATCCAAAGGAAGGAGTTCAATCGCCCACTTTGCCACTCGACCAGTTGCATCCCTATTATTCAAAGTTTCTGACAATGGAGTGTTGCTGACGACTGAAATCGAGTGGTCTGAGAAACAGTGTGCAACCTTCTTCATGGTCAAGTAAATTCCATAAATAAGCTTCTGATACTGAGGATATCTCTGTTTGGACGGAGTCAAGACTTCAGAAATGTAGTACACATGGTGCTGAACTTTGTAGGCTTTGCCTTCTCCTTCCCGCTCAACCATGAGCACTATGCTGACAACCTGTCCAGTGGCTGCGATGTAAAGCAGTAAAGGCTCCTTGCTGACTGGAGCAGCAAGCACCGGCTGGGTGGAAAGCAGGGCTTTGAGATCTTCAAACGCTGCTTCAGCTTCATCATTCCACTCGAACTTGTCAGACTTCTTCATCAGTCGGTAAAGAGGTAATGCCTTTTCACCGAGGCATGCGATGAATTGACTCAATGCAGCCAAACAACCAGTAAGCTTCTGAACATCGTGCACACACACAGGGCGTTTCATTCGGAGGATTGTGCCAATATTTTCTGGGTTTGTGTCGATCCCCCGTTCGGAAACGAGGAAACCAATTAACTTTCCACCTGAGACTCCGAATGTGCACTTTGATGGATTGAGCTTGATATCATATCTTCTTAAGTTGGCAAAGGTTTCCGCAAGGTCAGTCAGTAGGTCGGAACCTTTGCGTGACTAGACCACTATGTCATCCATGTATGCTTCCACATTCCGACTGATTTGAGTGAGCAGACACTTCTGAATCATGCGCATGAACGTGTCACCAGCATTCTTGAGGCCAAAGGGCATAGTAACATAGCAAAAACACCCAAATGGGGTGATGAAAAGCTTTCTTTATCTCGTCGGGTTCATACAGACGGATCTGATGGTACCCGGAATAAGCATCCAAAAAGGACAATCGCTCACACCCCTCAGTTGAGTCGACTATCTGGTCGATGCAGGGCAGAGGAAAATGATCTTTCGGGCAGGCCCGATTGATATGCTTGAAATCAATACACATTCAAAGTGACTTGTCTTTCTTTGGGACCATAACAACATTGGCGAGCCACTCGGAGTGGTATATCTCGCGGATGAACTCAACAGCCAGAAGCTGAGCCACCTCCTTGCCAATTGCCTTCCTCTTCTCTGCGGCGGACCGACAAAGATGCTCTTTAACGGGTTTTGCTTTTGGGTCAACTCGCAAATGGTGCTCAGCCAGTCCCCTAGGTACACCTGGCATGTCAGATGGCTTCCATGCGAAGATGTCCCAGTTCTCACGGAGGAACTGGATGATCGCTTCTTCCTATTTGCCGTCGAGTGTTGTTGAAACATGAGTCGGAGCAGCATTGGGGTCGGTCGGGTGAATGTGAATCGGCTTCGTTTCGCCGACCGGCTGAAATGCGAACTCCGAGGCAGGCGTCTTGGCATGCAACAAATCACTCGGATCTGCATTCTTCTGGTATTCTTGAAACTCTACTGCTGCCATTTGTTCATCAGCGAACTTTGAACCTTTCTGGAGACAATCTTCTGCTCTCTGCCGATTTCCAGTGACTGTGATCACGCCTCCGGGGCTAGGCATCTTCAACTTAAGGTACACGTAGCACGGTCGATCCATGAGACTAGCATAAGCAAGTCTTCCCAGAATGGCATGATAGACACTGTCAAAATCCACTACCTCAAACATCAACTTTCCTTGCGGTAATTCTGGGAATCACCGAAAACCACATCAAGAGTGATCTGACCGAGTGAATTGGATTTCTTTCCTGGGATGACACCATGGAATCTCATGTTGCTCTCCCTGAGCTTGGACAACGGAATGCCCATCCCCCGGAGGGCCTCAACATACAATATATTCAATCCACTGCCACCATCCATAAAAACCTTGGTCAGTCGGGTGCCCCCAACGACTGTGTCGACCACCGATGCTTTCTGCCCAGGGGTTGCAATGTGTGGCGGGTGGTTGGACTAGTCGAATGTAATATAGGTTTTTGACCACTTCAAATATCTAGGCGTTGCCGGAGAAACCATGTTTACTTCTCTGTTAGTAACTTCCAGTCGACTTTTGCTCTCAAGGTGAGCAAAATCATCTAAGTGGCATTAACATTGGGGTAACCACCGTCTTCCTCTTTGTCTTCCTCCTTATCAGACTCTTTGTCCTTTTCGCTGGGCTAGCTCTCTCGGAAGCTCTGAATCAGGAGTCGACACTGTCGAGTGGTATGCTTGGGAAGAATCAGATTTCCCTCTTCATCCTTTTTGGTGTGTATATGACACGGTAAATCAAGCACATCATTTCCCACTTGATCTTTCACTTTTTAGGGGTCCAAGGCCCTTTAGGCTTCCCCTTGAACTTCCCTTGATTCAAAACTGCTGCCTCAGCAGGACCTGTAGCCTCAGCTTTCCATTTCTGCTTCCGGCTGGAGTTTCCTCCTTCGGTATCCTAGACGACTGACTTGTTTTTGCCGCTCCGGAGTCGGTCCTCCTCTTCGCCGTTAGCGTATCGAGTGGCAATATCCATCATTCGAGTCAGAGACATGTCTCCAGTCCGACCGAGCTTCAGATTGAGCTCTCTGTAACAAATGCCTTCTTTAAAGGCACAAACTGCTTGGTGTTCTAACACATTCTCCACTGTGTGATGAAGGGTGGTCCACCTCTGGATATAGTCTCTCAAGGTCTCATTCTGTTTCTGCACACAATGCTGCAATTCTGTCAAACCAGCAGGTCGCTTGCAGGTGCCCTCAAATGTTTTGGTAAACAGTCGGGCTAATTCTTCCCGATTGAAAATGCTCCCAGGGGCCAACTGATTCAGCGAAGCTCTGGCAGAACCTTCAAGCATCAAAGGGAGGTGCTTCATGGACACCTCATCATTGCCGCCACCAATATGCACAGCCACTCAGTAATCCTCCAACCAAGTATCAGGCTTTGACTCCCCGGTGAACTTACTGACGCCAGTCGCCAATCTGAAGTTGTGAGGGATCTCAGCGGCTCGGATGGCTCTTCCGAAACACTCAGGGCTGGAGACGAGCACCCTACTTCCACCGGATCTATCTCTATCCAACCCTTCTCTGTATGATCTGTTCCGGTCGACCAAACCTTGTACAAGGACTCACCTTGCATTGAACCCAGGCTCTCTTGGGTCGACTGGAACTCTGCGGTCATTACCATACGGGCGCGTGTCGTCATATCGCCGGGGCGCGTATGACCCGTCCCTCGGAGGGGGCAAAGGCACTCGACGGTCGTTGTCACGGGCATACTCATGGTCAAACTCTCCATGAGCTCTTCCCAGGTGCCGATCTCGATGGCGATCACGATCTTCACATCGCAAAGGCGACCCAGACTATGTGTCGATGAATCTATATCTGCCCTTCTTGACTGCTTTGTGGATCTGTTCATGGCCCAGGAATGATGATTTTGCTCTCCTACTGCCCGGAGCAGCGCTCAGATTTGTTCCAAGCCTCTTCCAGCTTCTGAACAGGACGGCTGAATAGACTCTGCTATACGTGCAACAACTATAAGATTTTGGATCGAGTGCGGTATACATGGGGTTCAGGCGGAAACAGCTGCCATTAGTGGATTCGAGGATCGGTCGGCCAGGCGCGTTCGTCCGAGAGAATCTTTGGAGGTTCTCGAACGTCTTGCCCAGCCGGTGTGGCGGTAGCGCAGCCTCCAAGGCCCGAGCCTCAGCGGTTTCTCCCATGATGGGGGTCTGGAGCGCCTTCATGTTGCAGCGATGCAACTCCTTCCTCTGCTGCAAATTGAGAGGTTGGGGCTCGTACTCATCGTGGTCATATGACAGGCCATCGCCGTCGCCATTGCCGCCGTTGCGGCGAAACCCAGGTGGGCTGCGACAGGAGAAATTCGTCGGGCTCGATCACCGCGAATTGTGGGGTGGCCGTCTGACGGGCCACTGCATGCTTTACCCACCGCTGGAGCCGCGACCGACCGGATCGCTTGCGGCGGCGACCAGCGAGTGGCGAGGCGATGTGAGGGCGACCGTCTGAGTTGGCGGCTGTCATAGGAAACGCGCGCGAGCACTCCGCTGAAGTCGGCGCCCACGGATCGGAAGGGCCTTGACATCGAGGGGGGATTCTTGGAGCCAGGCGGAGTCGTTGGTGACGAAAGTGAGCGCGCCGAGTCGGAACTCGCGACCCATGACCAAACCACCGCCGGAAACCATGTTGATGAAGATCGGAAAAAATGCAACCCCGCCAGAAGTTGCCAAGACGCTTTGCCCCATGATGGGCGCCAACTGTCGTGGTACTAAGTCTGACAGTAAGAGTAGGGGGTACGTATGAGGAGGCAAGGCCCTAGCTACGGTGAGGTTGTACACACGAGTTCACGAGTTCAGGCCCCTTTCGGAGGAGGTAAAAACCCTACGCCTCGGAGCCCTGAGGCAGTCGACTGGAATATGGGTGTGTGTTACAAGGGGTGCGAACCCTTGTCCTAGAGGAGGGGGGTGGCTTATATAGAGTGCACCAAGACCCCAGCCGTCCCCCGTTACAAGGTTCAATGTACATTAAGACAGGGCGTTACTGGTAGCGCCAGCTATAAAGTGCTATTAATGATCTTTAAGACTACGGAGTGAACGCCTGACCGTTGCCATCCTGAGTGACTCCAGGTCTTCTGTACTCTGAGTGGTTTCTTGTATGATTGAATGACTTCATCTTGGTCGAGTGAAATTGGGGGTATCCGAGTGAGGTGACTGGTCGAGTGGATTGCACTCCATGGCTACTTCAGTCGGTATTTCTTGCTATACTTTGAGTGTCGTCGATTCTAGCGTAGTGACCTTGGGTAGGGCGTATAGGTCAGGACTATGACCCTACCCTAGGTCCATGGAATTGTCAGGCATCCCCGGATGTAGGTGACATGCGAAGGTTCTACTGATCCCGTCTGTACTCCAGCATGTGGTGTAGGACATAGAATCCATCACTAAGAGTATCCTTTCGGTTCTTGGATCTGATGAAAGTCGGTCTTATGGCTGAAGGCGGGCCTGCCGCTCCTCTTCTTCTTGTCCTTGATCTCTCCACACCGTACGCCATAGAAAAAGATAGCACTGTCGAGAACAGACTTTATGTGGGTGTATCCTTTTCGTTCATGTTCTTTGACGAGTCCAAGTAAAGAGCGTGGGAGTATCGCGGGTAAAGGATGACGAGGACGGCGCGCCCGTGGCTGTGCAAAATAAGTACACCTCAAATTAATTAGCCTCCACCGTGCAAATGAATGATTGAAATCGAAGGAAGGATATTCGCGCGGATGACTTACAGGGGATGATAAGGCACGATAATCGTCTCCTTGTCCTTATTGGTGACCATGAAATCGCCGGTGTAGTCCCTCGCGTATTTTCGGTGCTTTGTGCAGACTGCCAAGAAGCTCTCGTGCATGAAGTATGGGTCAGTGACACAGATATAAGGTATATGCTCAATCCCGATGATGTAGTTCATGTACAAGGCATAAAGGCGGACAAACGTAAATCCAGCTTCTTCAAGTGAAACATGTCAAAGATGTAATCGAATCGAAGGAAGAACTTCTTCACGGGGAATGAGTCGACGTACAACCTTTTCCACGGCATGTTAACCACGTAGAGTGGGTATCCTGGATTTTCTGAGGCAATTAGGATTTTCTCTCTCCGCAACACATCGTCATGAAGTCTCCTTAGATCGCCATGGCCTGTACCGATGCCTCATGTAGGATTGGTTCAGCGGGGTTATGGTATTTGGCAGCACCGCAGACAGGTATACGGTCTTGAACCCGAGGCTGCGAAGGCAGCTGGATCATAGCAGCAGCTTTATTGTTGCCTTTCCTCGCTCTATTCCAATGCTTCTTTGGTGGAAGGTCGTCTATAGTACGTTCAAGCTCCGGAGGCGCCAATTCAGGCACCGACTCATGACTCTCAAACCCTGAGTACTCATACTGTTGAGCCATCAATCCTCTACTATTGAGTGTCATCGTCATCCTCATCCTCATCTATGGCGATGTCATTAGCGACTAATGGAGCCTCTTCCTCACCCAGTACGCTATCACCCAGCACGACAGGAAATGCTAATTGGGTAGGTGGGGTGCTAATGTTCATACCTTGCGGAGGCTACGTGGTCGTGGGTGTGCTCCCGGCTGCCTCCAGACGAAGCAGACTCTTTGGCCACAACAGGACCCACGTCTTGCAATCGCCAAGCCTCCGCGGGGTTTCGTCGTCATCTTCCCCCTAGTACCGGAGGAACCAAATTCTTGTGGCCCGGTTTGACACTGGCCACGAAAACCTTGAAGACGTCAGGGGGGATCAGCCGGCTGTGGAACAATTGTTCCTTCGGCTTGATTATCGTCGCCTTCCCCACGTCCACCTTCTGGCCATTGATGTCGTACAATATATTGCATGGGGCGTCATCCTGCAAAGACATGTCTGCGATGTGAGACATCTGAAAGGCAACAGAAACGAGAGATTATACATTTATTGAAGAGGGCCGGTGTGACAGGTACCATGAGGGCGTCGATCTCAGTCAAAGATGAAGCACCGCCGAGCACGTCCGAGACAGAGGACGGGCTGCTATGAGGAGGTGCGGGAGGCGGTGTAGGTGCTGGTGCAGGTGCAGGTGCTAGTGCAACGCTAGTCGAGCTGCTCCCTAAGAAGTCGGCAAGGGGAATGTCCGCTGCATCTTTTTGGATTCGCTGCTCCAAGCGGCGATAGCGGAACCAAGGCTGTCGACTCTGTTTCTGGAAGCTACCGCTGTTGCGACTGTCTTAGCTGAATTCTTCTCAACCAGAATCTCAACCTTCTTGCCGATGTTTTCTTCATTAACCTTCGTCTTTCCTTTCTCTCCTCTGTGGTCTCACCGTAGTACTTCTTCCATGTGGCGCTGTCTCCAACACCGTGCACGCGTCCATACAACGGCCGAGTGTCCACCGGGAGTCGTTTCAATATGTTCAACACCTGGTTGAATGGGGTGTCCCACTTGGGCCTCGCTGAGGGAGTCCTAGATTCGAGGGTCCTCAGATGTCTGGCCTAGGAGTTTGGGCCGGGTTGCATGGGCCGTATAGGATCACGTCGAAGATCATCTACCGTGTCCAGATGGGACTTCTCAACACGTGGACGACAAGAATAGAGTCCAGAGGTTTCCTTCACTGATAAACCGACTTTGTAAAATCCATAGACCCCCTCCGGTGTGTATATAAAATGGAGGGGTTAGTCCGTAGAGGCCAACTTTCATTATCATTGGAATCCTCATAGGCTAGACATCTAGGGCTAGCCATTACGATCTCGAGGTAGATCAACTCTTGTAATCTTCATATTCGATAATCCTAATCAAGCAGGAGTAGGTTTTACCTCCATTAAGATGGCCCGAACCTGGGAAAACGTCGTGTCCCCTGGCCTCCTGTTACCATTGATCCTGAGACGCATAGCTTGGGCCCTGTCGGTGTCAAAACCTGCGGATCTCGGGTAGGGGGTCCCGAACTGTGCGTCTAGGCGGATGGTAACAGGAGACAAGGGACACGATGTTTTACCGAGTTGGGCCCTCTCGATGGAGGTAAACCCTACTCTGCTTGATTGATAATGATGATATGGGTAGTACAAGAGTGGATCTACCGAGATCAAGGAAACTAAACCCTAGAAGCTAGCCTATGGTATGATTGTTGTTGTGTCCTATGTACTAAAACCTTCCGGTTTATATAGACACCGGAGAGGGCTAGGGTTACAGTCGGTTACAATGGTAGGAGATCTACATATCCGTATCGCCAAGCTTGCCTTCCACACCAAGAAACTCCCATCCGGACACGGGGCGAAGTCTTCAATCTTGTATCTTCATAGTCACGGAGTCGGCCGATGATGATAGTTGGCTATCCGGACACCCCTAGTCTAGGACTCCCTCGGTAGCCCCGAACCGAGGCTTCAATGGCGACAAGTCCGGCGCATATTGTCTTCGGCATTGCAAGGCGGGTTCCTCCTCCGAATAATTCATAGAAGATTGTGAACACGAGGATAGTGTCGGCTCGCAAAATAAATTCCACATACCACCGTAGAGAATAATATTTACACAAGTTCAATCTGCTGGCGTATTTTGTGGCGTGGCGTCACACCACAACCAAGCCTTTACTCAAATCGTTTTATTATACCACCTCGGTAGCGTTTAGGAAGCGGTTTCCTTGTACGTCTTGTCGAGCGGAGATCGTGTTCCCCTTATTCTGGATTCCCATCAATACGGACGTGGGTAACCCAACCGCGCCATTGATTGTGGCGCTTGGGAGATAAGCGAGTTTTACCAGGCTGGTGGGGACGCATAGTTTTGTCCACCCATATATAAGGGGATAAGGATCCACCTTTTTACCTACGCCTTCTTCCTCCTTTGCTTATCCATCTCCGTGCACTCGAGCTCCAGCACCCAAGTCCGCACATCTCACCTCGACCCTCTCCAACAATGTCCAGAGCAGGAGGCAAGTGGATGGCCTCCTTTATTCTGGAGGGCACATCAAGCTGCTGCAGCCGGATATCTGTCCAGCGACATCGCGCGCGGCTCCCCGACGAGGCGGCTAAATCCCACCCGGGCCCCATGAGTGGGTGGTATTCCTTCCCCATTTCCTCTGCGGACTGGGCTTCCTCCACCCCTTTTCCGGGGGCTCATGTTCTACTCGGCACTGGATATCCACGATCGGCATAAATTTCATCCTCAATATCTCGTGGGTGTGCGAGGCCTTCCTCTGCATCAGCCCCCACTTGACTTGTGCTAAAGATCTTCAATGTCAAGCCGATGGTTGTGAAGGGCAGCCAAGCGGAGTCTTGAGCGCCATGGTGGGCAAAATGCCCAGCGTCACTTAGCTCGAGGTGTCTTCGTGGAATCCATCAAAGGGTGGCAATCGGGGTGGTTCTACATCACCGAGCAGCGTGACCATAAATGGGCAGCGGCCCCGAATTCAGATCTGGCATCCCCTGCAGCTCACCTCTGGAAAGAAGGGCCTGCTATGGGGTAGTTCGGAAGAGGCTGACGGACTCTAGTCTGTCTCCAAACCACAGTGAACAAAGCTCAAGCTTGTGAACATAATCGAGTCAAGCTCATCATGAATTCTCCCTTGCCCGACAGAGACTTCAATTTGTGGGAGTTTGATCGCTGCAACACGGTCCTTGGCGGGCTCTTGACACTCGTCTGAACCTGCACGGAGGTGCTGTTCAAGGCGCGAAGCTCCGCATCCGCTACGAAGATTGCGGATTCAGCTCATGGCGTCCATTTGGAGAGGTAAGCCATGTTATCCTTTATGGGACACTTGCTTTTCATGTTTTGACTTTATGCGGGATCTAAACTCCCAATACCTTTAACAGGCCTGGCAGGCGACATCCGGACAGGTTAACTTCTCGGCTCCCCTTCCAGAGGACCCAACGAATGCTCGTTTGACAGGGTTGCTGGTCCCGACACTTTATGTAATGCCGGAGAAGAAGGCCACGGGAACCCGAAGGAGTTCCGGCGTCGAGTGTGTCGGACTCATCGTCCGATGACCCCAAGCGGACTCCTCCACGAGGGCGAGGAGGAGAAGAAGAGGCCTCTCCCGGTGAGAGAGAGAAGAAGAGAAGGCCTCCCCAACAAGGGAGGCGAAGGCTCAGAAGGAAGGACCCTTCCCGGACTGTTCATGCCGTCGGCGGACGGCGAGGAGTTGCCCTCAAGGGCCAAGCCCCTGGCGAGATTGTAAGTATCCGGACTCCTAGATGATTTATAATTTTTCTTTTTGTTGCATGGTGTCTTTCTAATGTCGCATACAACCCTGTAGTCCGCCCAAGGATGATCTTCCCGCTTTGTCGAGCGGGTCCTTGGGCACGTCAGATATGGATTCTCTTCCGACCCCCTCCACCCCGTGGCCTTGCGGCCCGAGGTGGGATCTGGGAAGGACCCACCAGGAGGAGGCCGGAGAATGCCGCAGGGCAACCTCCGGACTTTGCACGGACTCCGCACGGAACTGCGGTGGTTCCGGAGTCCGTGGTGACCCGCCGTAGAAGGGCAAGAATGTGACACCAGCGGCCTCCGTCCAGCGGGGCGCCGGATAACTTCTTGGGCGCTCAGCGGCGCTTCCATCAAAAAGAACACCACCTTGTCATGAGTGCGGTGATTGAAGGTTGACTTGCCAAGCGGGCTGACCAAGGGCTGCGACAGCCTTCTAACAGGCTTTGAGGTAGAATTTTAATATATGTAAGATAGTACCGCATAGGCGGTAGCCCACGATGCTCGGTTCGGTGTTGGAAAGAAAAGCGGATGAGGATCTAAAATATATCTGTGAGTCTTAAAAATATGTCAATATGGGATTGTAGGCTCTTGGCTGGCGACCTCTGCCGCCTTGCTGGAGGTCAATGCTTTGAAGCAAGGCCTCGGCGGTCAGGAACAAGCTCGGCCGTGCCAAGAAGCAGCTCGAGGACAAGGAAGGTGAGTAACACCATACTAAAGTTGTACCTTCTGAGAAAAGGATTTGGTTGCAAGAGAAATAACAAGGATAGCGTGGGTACTCCGGGGGCTCTGAACAAGGTGGCAACCACAGAAGGAGGCGGTGTCATGACCGAGCATAATCTTGCTGCGGAGCAGGCGGCGAGAGAAGCAGGAGGCGCGGGTGGCAGAGGTACAACAAGAGCTCCATGCTCTCGTGGAGAAGCACGAGAGTTTGGAGCATGACTCGAAGACTCGAGTCGAGCTTGCATCGTCTCTTGAGAGTGCCAAAGCCGCTAAGGCCGATGCCCTAAGGCCCTCCAAAATCGAGGATTTGAAGAAAATAGCGGTGGGTAAGGCATTCTTCATGCAAAGCAAGCATGTTAAAGTGAATTACATTACTTACCCGAATTCGGAGCTCTCGGGGCGTTCGCGAGATCTGCCCATGGCGTGTCGATCTTGCCGCTTTCTCTGAGCCGAGGAGGGCTCGGCGGAGAAGGTATTCTGGTCTCGGTATCTTTGAGGCGGACATCAGTGCCCTTAGCGACCACATGAAGCGGCTGGTCGAGCTCCACAAGGTGGCGAACAGGCCATGAAGGGCCTTATAGTTCGGCTATGGCCCAAAGAGGCCATGCCTAGGAGCTACTTGACCTGGTCGGCGGCTGGTGGATCGTGTCCACTGGGTTGAAGTCATCAAGCACTCCGCTTTGCATTGAAGGTGCCGTCGGGCCCTTGCCCGTGCTAAAGTGCCTTTGGGGCAGGATGGATCTTGAAAGCTTGTGACGACGACGCGCCACCGCCGGGCAAGGATTATCGCACACCGAGATGTATTATAAGGGTGTCTGAAGGATGCCGCATGATTGCGGGTGAGTGCTCAAAAGATGTAATATTTGAGTAGACTCGCATTTTGTTATCTGTGTGCGAAAACTTTGTTCATATCGCTAAGCAACGCTTGTTAATTTAAAATATTACCTACGTGCGGCCGTTTATCAAATCGAGAGATGGCAAGTCGTCGGCTTCAGCCCCCATGCCACAGTCTTTGGGGTGTTAGGGATAAACTTGGCGCTCTTGTTCCCATTTTGGGTCCATCTAGGGAGGCATTCAATACAACGAACAAAGCAACAGGACTTATAGTGCTTGAACACTCTCACTTAGCCATAGAATTCTATAATTTTAAATTTAGTGAAGCCCTAGTGTTGGAAGGCGAATTAGGGCGCTATCCATGCTGGGCGGACAAGGCGGTTCCTCGCTCTAAGCGGCATAAGTCTTTAGGGACTCGAAAAACCTCTCGAACAGCGACCGGCTCTCGCCACATCATGGCCAGGTCAGTTTAGCTTTCTCCAGGCGCTCGCCCAGCTCAAGCTGAGGCGCAATCGCGATGGTTCTCCAGCCTACCTTAGCCGATATAGCGGGCGTAAGGTACCAAAACATGGGGCAGGCAAACCCAACTATTAACCCAAGACATGATTGAGCCGATGCATATAATGCTATAAGTTGAGTGCCGCACTTGTGAAAGTGTTAGGACTTATCACACCATAATGTGGGAACTTAAGCCCTGGTGTATTTAGCCATACCAAGGTGTCTGGATGCAACATGTCATAAATGAACATATGTGTAAGAAAGGAATGCAATTATAAGCAAAAAAGCGATGCATTGTTTATTCAAGAAATACTGCCATGAATGCAGAATGATACAAATAGTGCGGTAAGCAAGGGATGGGACTATTAAGCATGTCCCCCTCCAAGGGTAGGCTGCGGAATGGTGTATAAAACAGATTTAATGCTCGTAATGAAGACCACCTGGATACTCGTCGTAGCCTTTCTCCTTCCCTGGCTGTTGCATCGTGAGTTCGGCAGGTCTACTGCCGGACAGGGCCACTGGTGAACGGAGTCTTGTGGGTAAGAAAAAGTAAAAGGAAAAAAAAGAAATGACACACTTGGGAGCCCTTGGTGTGGTTAAGCCGCATTCTGGGCCTGTCGTGGTCATGCCCCTCCCCCTATGCCCATGGTATCTCCAGAGCGTAATGATGTATGCGAAGGATTAGTCTTACAATTTTGCAAGGGCTGGGGTTGGGGCCGCATTACTCTGGCGATGCTCGGAGCGTGCCAAGTGGTCTTGTTATAGGTTACTCGGTAGCGTTTAGCGTGTCCGGTTATATGATCGGACTCGAGAATTGCCTTAGAGGCTGCTCTGTACTTACGCGAGAGCAGCTGTATGTTCCTCCGTTCGGAGAGGCGTTCGATGTTTCCGTTGACCGTGATGACTCCTCGAGGGCTGGCATCTTGAGCTTGAGGTATGCGTAGTGCGGCACGCGTTGAACTTTACAAGCGCGGTCCATCCGAGCGAGCATGATAGCCGCTGCGGAGCGGAACTATGTCGAAGATTAACTCCTCGCCGGAAGTTATCCGGGGATCGAAGACCACTTCAAGTGTGGTGAGCACTGTACAATTGGCCTCTACACCTGGTATGGCGCCTTTGAAGGTCGTCTTTGTGGGTTTAATCCTTGAGGGTCTATGCCCATCTTGTGCCTTTGTATCTGATAAAGCAGGTTCATCTTCTTGCCGCCGTCCATCGGGACTCGGTGAGTGAAATCCATCGACGATTGGGTCTAAAACCAATGCGGCAAATCCGCCGTGGCGGATCTTTGGTGGGGTGGTCCTTGATCAAAAGTGATCGGGCGGGAGGACCATGTGTTGAACTTGGCGCGCTGGCTCCATCACGTATCGTCCACGAGTGCATGCTTCCGCTCCCTCTTGGGTATGTGGGTTGCGTATATCATGTTCACCGTCCGCACTTGTGGAAACCCTTACATCCTCTATTGTTCGTGGGGGTCTCTTCCTCGTCATCGCTATGCAGCCCCTTGTCATTGTTTTGGCAATTAACTTGCCTGCTGCTTGAATACCCAACAATCCTGTTGGTGTGATTGGCTGGCTTTTGAAGTGCCGTGTATCGCACAGCGGTTGAGTATTCGGTCCAAATTGGGCGGACCGGAGTAGTTCTTTTGAATGGCTTTTTCGGCGACGGGTTTGGAGCCTCTGAATCCGGCGTTGACTGCCGTATCCTCGGTGTTATCACCGTTAACGGCGCTTGTTCTTGTTGCGGCGCGACCTGCCATTCGCGGTCCTTGGTATCGGACTGCGAAATTTTCTTTGAGGTTATTCTGCGGGCTAGCCAGCTGTCCTCTCCAGCGAAGCGGGTCATGAGTGATGTGAGGGCTGCCATGGATTTGGCTTTTCTGTCCTAGGTGCCGGGCAAGCCACTCGTCGCGGATGTTATCTTTGAAGGCTGCGAGGGCCTCTGCATTGAGACGGTCGGCGATTTGATTTTTCTTTGTTAGAACCGTGTCGAGAATTATGCGGCGGTTCATCTGCTGCTGAATTATGTGGGTTAGGTCATCGGCGTCGGTGGTCGCACATATGTGCCACAGAAGTTGTCAAGGAATCGGCTTCTAGGTCCTCCCAACACCAATTGATTCTGGCGGCAAGCTGTTAAGCCAATGCCGAGCTGGTCCTTTAAGCTTGAGTGGGAGATATTTGATGGCGTGAAGATCGTCACCGCGGGCCATGTGGATATGAAGGAGATAGTCTTCGATCCAAACCACGGGGTCTGTTGTGCCATCGTAGGATTCAATGTTCATGGGTTTGAACCCTTCGGGGATTTGATGATCCATTACTTCATCTGTTAAGCATAGTGGGTGTGCGGCGCCTCTATATTGGGCTATATCACGACGTAGCTCAAGCGAGCTTTGTCTATTGTGTTCGGCCCGGCCGGAGTTGCTGTATCCGGCGTGACGGTCGTCGTCGCGCATCGTGGGGCGCCCACGTGATCCATAGATCGATCTTGATTATCTTGCCTTATCCTCCAATATGTCTCGCAAGTCCGGCGCATTCCCCCGTGGCTTTGTGCTTTTCGAGCGATGCTGGGGTACGGTTCTAGTGGAGGGCCTAGAGGCCTCTCTGTCGCGGCCACGAGGTGGTCGGTCAGCCATATTGTGCGCTGGTGATGCAGGTTTATAGGCCTCCTCCTCTAATCGGGGGAGCAGCTTGCGTTTGGGGTAGCTTTTGGAGGGGCGTTCGAGTTCATGCTCTTCGGCCGCAAGGACTTCAGTCCATCCGTCGGCTAGCAGATCTTGATCAGCTCTAAGCCGTTGCTGCTTTTTCTTGAGGCTGTTTGCCGTGGCCATAAGCCTGCGTTTAAAACGCTCTTGTTCGACGGGATCCTTAGGCACGACTAATTCATCGTCGTCGAGGCTTGCCTCGTCTCTAGAGGGAGGCATGTAATTATCATCCTCTACCTCTTCGTCTGCTGCTCTCTCATGAGGGCTGGCTTCTCCGTCCTCTGTGTCTGAATCTTCTTTGGAGGGTTGTCTTCGGCACTTCTCGGGGTGTTATTGTCTCCGGTGCGGAATCTCCATTCTTCTTTGTGGCGGGATTTAGGCGGCGCTCTTGGCCTTGGCGCTTAGGCTGTTTCTTGGAGGAGTCTTCCTCCTTTGTTTCCTCGCCATTCCCATCCTTTGGGATGTCCACCATGTATATGTCATATGGCGAGGTGGTCTTCCGGTGCCCGTGGCGCTGGTTCTTAGTCGTCTCGGCATCATCGTCCATACCGTCGATGTCTTGGTCGTAGTCTAACATGTCGGTTAGATCGTCGGCAGTGGCTACAAAGTGGGTGGTGGGTGGGCTTTGAATTTCTTAAGTCGTCCGCATCCCAACCGTCTGACCGTGATCGGCGGGGCTCTCGATAACGAGAGATACTTTAGCGAATTTAGGATGTCGCCAAAAGGTGAGTCTTGAAAGATGTCATGACGATGAACTCCATGATCGGCGCCCGATCAGATTCGATTAGTAGGCGCGGGAGGTTGGTCCGCGAGTCGGCACCTCAGTCACGAGCTTCACAAGGGACAAGGTCGGTATTGGCTCCATCGCTGTAGATGTAGCAGCCCCGGCGGTGTCTAGCCACCCATCCTCGTCTGCGCGATCGGCTCGAATTAAGGGTCGAGGCGGACTCGTGTGCGGCCTCGAGGCCTTGTCCGGCAGCAGAGCTAGATCATGCCCATCGAGGACGGTCTGGCAGCGCTCGGCGTGGCTCGAATCCGTCGAAGATCAAGTCTCCGCGGATGTCGGCCGTGAAGTTCAAACTTCGAATCGACACGATGGCGGGCGTAGCTTTCAATCTGCTCGGATGGCCAGCGAATTGGCCTGATGCAAAACCGCCCGAATCTGAAGATCTGTCCGGGAGAAAAGTCTCACCACTGGACTGCGTCGTTGTTGATGATCGAAGGAGCCATCGGGCCTATATCACGGCGACCGAGAGGAACTCTCAATGAAAGCACCAATGTCGATGTCAAAACCGGCGGATCTCGGGTAAGGGGTCCCGAACTTTGTGTCTAGGCGGATGGTAACGGAGACAAGGGACACGATGTTTTTACCAGTTCGGGCCCTCTCGATGGAGGTAAAACCCTACTCTGCTTGATTGATATTGATGATATGGGTAGTACAAGAGTGGATCTACCACGAGATCAAGGAGGCTAAACCCTAGAAGCTAGCCTATGGTATGATTGTTGTTGTGTCCTATGGACTAAAACCCTCCGGTTTATATAGACACGGAGAGGGCTAGGGTTACAGTCGGTTACAATGGTAGGAGATCTACATATCCGTATCGCCAAGCTTGCCTTCCACGCCAAGGAAAGTCCCATCCGGACACGGGACGAAGTCTTCAATCTTGTATCTTCATAGTCTTGGAGTCTGGCTGATGATGATAGTTCGGCTATCCGGACACCCCCTAGTCCAGGACTCCCTCACGACCCCTATCCTAGATCTGCCGGTTTTGACACCGACATTGGTGCTTTCATTGAGAGCTCCGCTATGCTGTTTACTAAAAGCGATCTATGGCTCGCCTAGTCATCAACGACAACATTACTTCTGGAGGGTGCCTGGCTTCGGGGCAGACCCTCCGGTTCGGCGGTTTTACCATGAGGGTGCGCGTGGCCATCGAGCCCGCAACTCCCCTCATGGCTACCGGACACCGTCCTTGCATTGGCCCCAAGTACTCTGAAAAATTGGATCCGGCAGATATTTTGTCTTTAAACGTACTGCTAGACCGCATCGCTGCCCTGGGGGTCTCAACGGACTATGGTCGGATCGGGCTCAAGCCCGACCAAAGGAAAATTAATCACCCACTGGTCTCCCACTGGTCACCCACTTCGTGTGATAGTCGAGGAACCAGTCCCCGACAACTCCCCACCATATTGAGGACCAAGTATGTTCGGGTCCCCAAAACCCCTAAGCCGGATACTTCTCCTTCGGAAGGGACTTTACTCCTGCCAGACTCTAGTTCAGTGGCAGGGTCGCAAGAGCTTTCGCGCTTAATCGGACCCAAACCGGTTACTGCGAAAGCCATACCAGCTCCAGACACGGACCTGGGAAAGGATCTAAAATACAATCCACCCACCCACCACAATCTATACTCTCCAAGCAACTCAGGTCCTCCAGATATATATGACCTGATGTATGTCTGGCAGCAGCCCTAGGAAACGGTCCACCACTTTTGGGCCAGATTCCTGCTTGTTAAAAACAAGATCAAGGACTGTTCAAACGATGACGTAGTTTTGGTCTTCCACCATAACTGCACAGACGAGGGGATATTGAATGCCCTCGACCGCCACCACATACAGAACTTCACGGAGTTATCGCATGTAGTACAGAAGTACTGTGCGAAGCATATGGAGGGCCCAGAAAACTCAACTAGAGCCCTCTACCTCGACGCAGAGTGCGGCCCGGGCTAAAATAATATACCCCAGCGGGTCACGCGACCATCGAGTTACAGGCAGGAAGAACAAGCCCTTCATGGGACATAGGTCCGTTCTTGATGAACTATTGGACAAACCCTGCCCGATCCATCCTATTCCATACACAGTCCCAACCCATAACCTCCGGGCATGCTGGGTACTCCGAAGGTAGCAAAAGGTGGAGAGTCAATCCTCACCACAACCTTAGAAGGATATTCACAGGAGAAGGACAGCTTCAACGTCCTGACAGTCTTCGAGACTTTCTCCTCTAACAACCGGCGCAAACGGGCGCTCCGCGACCTCGCCGATGTCCGTCAAGTTACCAAACTGAGCCCATGGAATGACACAACAATAACCTTTACGGCCGAAGATGAACCAAAGGCTCGGTCCGTCCGAGCACCCGCCTCCCTGGTGTTAAACCCCATTGTTGATGGTTTCCGGCTTACCAAAGTTCTCATGGACGGCGGTAGTGTACTTAACCTCATCTACAAGGACACGTTCGATAAGATGCAGATGGATAGGTCATGCATCGAGCAAAGTAACACCACCTTTTGAGGTATTATCCCCAGTCGAGAGGCACACTGCTCGGGAAAAATCAAACTGGACGTGGTGTTCGGCACACCTGAGAACTATAGATCCGAAGAGTTGCTCTTCCACATGGTCCCCTTTAATAATGGGTATCACGCTATCCTCGGCCGGGACGCCTTCTTATGCTCTCAATACATACCCCATTATGGATACATGAAGCTCAAAATGCCCGGCCCTAATGGAATCATTACAATCTCAAGCAACCCAGACAAAGCTCTCCGTGCTAAAAAGAAGACTGCATCCTTGGCCCTTGAGGCACTGTCTCAAGCCCTAGCGACATAAGAATTAACCACCCTATGAGCTACAATGGATAGGGACGACGTGATCCTTGATAAGAGATCCAAGTCCACCTCTTTCAAACCAGCTAAGGAAATAGTAAAATTCCAAGTGCACCCGACGGACCCCAATAAAACAGCATCCATCGGGGCACAGCTGGATCCGGCAGTGGACGCCGCCCTACATGCATTCTTTCGTGAGAATTGGGATATCTTCGCCTGGCATCCTTCAGATATGCCCGGCATCCCCCGCAGACTGGTTGAACACAGTCTCAATATAATCGAGGGATTCAAACCAGTGAAGCAGACACTACGGATATTCTTCGTACCCAAACGCCAAGCTATGGGAGAAGAGCTAGCCAAGTTACTAGAGGCTGGGTTCATTAGGGAAATCAAACATCCAGATTGGCTAGCTAATCTGGTCATGGTCCCTAAAAAGGACAAATCATGGCGCCCATGTGTCAACTTCAAAGACCTCAACAAGTCCTGCCCCAAAGATCCTTCCCCATTGCCCCGCATTGACCAAATTATCGACGCAACTGCAGGACATGATTCACTGTGTTTCCTCGATGCCTATTCTAGACAGCATCAAATTAAGATGAAGTCGGACCAGGCTGCAACCACATTCATCACCCCTTATGGTCTCTTCTGCTTCGATACTATGCCCTTCGGACTTTAAAACACCGGGGCCACCTACTAGTGCATGATTAAAACATGCCTGGCAAAGCAAATAGGAAAAACAGTCGAAGCATACATGGACGATGTGGTCATCAAAACAAAATATGTCGAGTCACTGGTGGATAACCTTCGCCTCACCTTCGACAATCTCCGAACATAATACATCTGGCTTAACGGAAAAATGTGTCTTCGGAGTTCCAGCCAGAAAGTTGCTAGGGTTCATTGTTTCCCATAGAGGAATTGAGGCAAACCCAGCAAAAATCCAAGCTTTGTCACAACTGGCCACGCCAACAGACCTAAAGCAGGTCCAGCAACTAGTTGGGTGCGTTGCGGCTTTAAGCTGATTTATCTCCAAATTAGGAGGAAAGGCATTGCCATTATACAAGTTACTACACCGCACTAATAACTTCAAGTGGACGGACGCAGCCACAGCCGGGTTGGAAGAAATAAAGTCCCTTCTCACAAGCAACCCAATCTTGGCCGCACCTGGCATTGGAGAGCCTATGTTATTATACATTTCAGCAACTAACCAAGTAGTAAGCGTCGTCCTCGTTGTCAAGCGAGGGGAGGAGGGACATAAATTCCCCACCCAAAAACCAGTTTACTATGTGTCGGAGGTCTTTACACCTTGCAAATCCCGAAACCCGCACTATCAGAAGATAGCCTACACAGTCTTCATGGCGTCTCGCAAACTTCGGCACTACTTTCAAGAGTGTTCGGTCACAGTGGCATCCGAGGTGCCACTGAATGATATCATTAATAACAGGGACGCCACTGGCCGCATAGCAAAGTGGGCCATCGAGCTATTACCGTTCGAAATAATATACAAGCCATGCCGGGCTATTAAATCCCAATTATTGGATGACTTTATAGCCGAATGGACGGAAGTTGAACTCCCTAAAGAGTATAACTCATATTCTAATTGGGCCATGTACTTCGATGGCTCCAAAATGTTGGCCGGACTGGGGCTGGTGTAATCCTCACATACCCACTTGGGACACAACCCGCTACATATTGCAAATCATGTATACGAACTCTAATAATGCAGCCAAATACGAGGCGCTACTGCATAGTCTTCGTATGGCTGTCTCCACGGGCATACAATGCTTGGAGGTGCGCGGTGATTTGAACCTCGCAATTTAATAGGTCAATGAAGATTTCAATGCGAAGGACCCAAAAATGATGGCATACCGAAACGCCATATTAAAAATGTCGGCTCGGTTCGACGGACTCGTTCCATCATGTCGCTCGGGAAAGTAATCAGGCAGTCGACATCCTTGCTCGTATGGGCGCTAAAGGCGACCCCGTGCCACCCAACACCTTCGTGGAGCGGCTCTTTAAGCAATCTATGGTGTGGCAGGGTGAGAGCGGCGAATGCAACACAGACCTGATCACACCCCAGCCGCCGAACACAATGCGGACAACATCGGGGGTTCGGATATCGAGATAACACCCTCTGCTCATGAGATCATGTCCGTTATCGCTCCTTGGACTGAACCTTACTTTGCCTACCTTAATAGGAAAGAGCTCCCCGAGATCAAAATGAGGCGCGATGCATAGTTCGGTGCTCCAAAGCCTGCAAAGTACATGAAGGCGAACTATATAAAATAAGTACAACCAGATTCCTTCAAAGGTGTATTTCCAAAGAGGAGGGAAGGCAACTCTTGGCAAAGATACATGCCGGTCTCGGCGGTCATCATGCTGCAGCCCGCGCCCTTGTAAGCAAGGTGTTCTGGACATGCTTTATCTGGCCTACGGCTCGAGCTAACGCTCAAGACCTTGTCCAACATTGCGTGGGCTTTCAACTCTTCGCCAATCAGAGCCACATGCCTCCCACCGCATTAAGAACAATCCCCATTACGTGGCCCTTTGCGGTCTGGGGGCTTGACATGGTCGGACCCCTTAAAGGGGGAAGCCACAAAAAGAAATACTTACTGGTCATGGTGGATAAATTCACTAAATGGATAGAAGCCAAACCAGTTAAAATAGCTGAGGCCGGATGAGTGATCGATTTTATATCAGGTGTAGTCCACCGTTATGGTATCCCGCACAGTATCATCACTGATAATGGCTCTAACTTCACAACTGATGAGGAGAAAACCTGGTGCGCTAAGTTGAGCATTAAACTCGACTATGCATCTGTATACCACCCCCAAACGAACAGGCCAATGGTCTGATCATGAGTGGTTTTAAACCAAGACTCATGTGCTCTTTACGAGAATCAGATAAGCACTGGGTTGAGGAACTCGATTCCGTACTCTGGGGACTCCGAACCACGCCAAATCGAACGATCGGATACACACCCTTCTTTATGGTATACGGCGCAGAAGCCCTATTGCCTTGTGATATTATTCATGACTCACCTAGAGTGCGCATGTACAAAGAAAAAGAAGCCGAACTTGATCGGCAGGACGACCTAGATGGACTTGAAGAGGAGCGCGATGTAGCCAAGGCCCGTTCCGAATTCTATCAACAACAGGCTAGGCGTTACCAAAGCAAAGAAGTGCAGGCTAAAACATACAACATTGGAGAACTTGTTCTATGCCTCCCAGAGAAGAAAAAGGATAAGCTCAAACCCAAATGGGAGGGCCCCTTCATTATTGATGAAGTCCTTACTGTAGGAGCCTATAAGCCTTCAAATCACGGAGGATAATGCATTTGGCTGAACCCATGGAGCATACGCCCGGCTCCGAAGATTTTACGCATAATTCGGCCTCCTTAGGTCTAAGTTTAAAACTAGGGTTCTCCCATTTTCTCTTTCTTTTTACCCTCTTTACCTTTCTCTCCTTATATTGTGTGTTCGGATAAACCGCATTGTTGGGAGTACGCATCTTTAAATGTATACATCCCACCATACATGGGTGCTTCTTTTGAAAGAAGCATTTTATTACAAAGCTTACAAGCTTCTCTTGTCCATACTATCTATTTTTTCGGCCATGTTATGCACCTCTATGACTTAAGTTTTTGCCAAGCTGGGTTGCCTCGCTCCCGTGCTTATACCCTACGTTCCTAATCGTTCGGCTAGGGTGTAAAGGGAGCACCTCTGCGATTGTTACAACCGGGTTATCCGGTGTTGTACCTCAAACGGGTGAAGCCGAAAGCTAGCGTTCTTAAGAGAATAATTGGGCTGCACATATTCAACAGGATGTTTTCGGAATAATGCATAAAGTGTCTGTCTGTACTTCAGATACAAGCCCAGCCTAAGAAAAGGAACCCCTAACAGAACTATTTTTCTTGGAAGATGTTTCTTATGTTAAAAAGTAATATAACATAACTCCGCCAAACACAGTTTGTTTGTTTGTGCAATATGACCGGATTGCCTGGTTTTCGACAATACCAAATGTTTACTAGTCAAACATAGTATGCGGAAACACTCCAACTTTTTGGTTCGGAGGTGGAAGCCAAAGGTCTGCGATGACAAAACTTTCATACAATTCGGTAGGAGATAAGTTTGGTCATAAAGTACATGGGTACATCAAATCGAACGCTCACTCCCTTTCTACGCCATCTAGTAGGCTATCTAGTTTACAATCCTATTGCAAAAATTTCGCCGCTGTCATCACTTGGTCGTATATCAAGCTTACGGGAATTTCCTTCCCATCGGGTCCCCACGGTCCAACTCTGGCCATATGGTTCGGGTCAAGACCAGTATAGCGTGTCTTCACCATGGCCCATGCCTCTCGAGCACCTTCACGGCAGGCCGATGTCTTCCACATCTTGAATTGACGTCGGGATCCCTTGAATAGATCAGCCAACCCCTCCATACTTTCTCGAGGGACGTCGGAAGGCCACAAAGCTTTGGCCATATTCTTCATCGCCTTCCAAGAACGCTCGTGCAACTTGGCCAGCTCCTTCAGAATGTCGCTCTGAAGAACTGACATTTCCTCCTCGGGGCGGCTGGTCAACATACTTGTATCAACTGAACTATGATATTCCACATTATATGATTCTATCAATAATCCAGACGGTTCACAAGACATACCGAATATGCCGCCCTTCAGTTTCTGGTTTTCTCATTGTGCCTCTAGGAGTTGAGCGTTCAAGCTCTTTATCTCTTCGGCCTATTTATTTACTTCTTCTTCCAGTTTTTTATCGTTGCCATAATACATTGGGGCACTCTTTATTTCTTCGAGCTCCCGGGTCAGTGCGCTATTCTTTTCCTTGAGAACCTATGGTCATCAAACGATCCTTAAATCAGTTTTGTTCACCCGCTTTAAATCTCGGGGGCTACTACTACTATCTATCCATTAAGTTCCTGAACATTTTTACCTCCATATCCTTTAAGAACAGGCGAGCGACCCCGGTGAGTCCTTCCTGGACAGCTCGAACATAGGCACCTACAGTGCTTAAGGCATTAAACTCCGGCTCCGTTAGGGCAGGGGCGAGTAAGGCTTCTTTTAAGTGACGATGGTTCATCGCACTCTCGACTTCGGAGTTGGTCACGGACATCTCATCCGGCTCTCCATGAGACGAGCGAGTCTGTGCTGCATCAGCATGTGCCCTATCCTGATTGGTATCTCTGGCGCCGGGTTAGCCGCAGCTCGGCTGACTGGGACCTTACCCATGGTGCGCCGTATACCCATCCTGCGATGATAAAGGGAGGATCCGAATGACGGTCCGACTTCACGACCGTATATTAAGAAAGAAGAATATACCTTTTTGAAGGTGGGGCAGGTTCAGTAGTGCTGCCGGCCTCCTTTCGTTTTTCACGACCCTTCCACGAAGATGCTGACCTTTTCTTGGTCGCCCTCCCTTGGGTGCGGCTTGCTGAGCACAGATCCTGCAAAACATGGCCCAAGGTGGAGGATAAGGAGACAAGTGGGAGTATCCCTCTTCTTTGAGAATACAATTCCCGAACACTTACCTTCATGAAGGGATTGAGGTCGGGGTAGTTAGCCATAATGGCCACCTCCGAGCCGTCAAGGCTCTCCTGATAGTAGACCCCATCTTCGAACTCTACAAATATGTCCGAATCTTCATGGAATCCGGGGTCTTCATTGTGATCATGATCCTCCGGCTGGGGGGCGGGGTAGTTAATGTTCTCGACAACCTGCCTCCATGACTGTCCAAAAAATAATAGCCAAGATATCAGATCAATGCATCCCTATGGATAAAAGAACAAGAGCGGTTAGTAAACTTACCCATTCAATAGGGGTGTACATAGAGTAGGCTTCTCGACAATTTACACGCATGAAGTCTTCTCTTCTCCTTTATATAGGTCGGCCAGAGCTGTCACTAATGTGGCTTGGCCATCCAGACCCTTCCGCCTGTAGCAGGATGTGTCGTCCTCCCTGTTGTAGTTCCATAAGGGAGTTACTCGGGATTGAAGTGGCTGGATGCATCTTTTTATCATGATAGCCATAACTTCTACTATGGAGCGTCCAGAATGGGTCACTAGCTTGATCTTGTTTACCAAGTTCATCACCTCCGCACTGTCTTCTTGGGTGGAGGATTTGGGACGCCAGCTGTATAGCTTCTTCAAGGGGGCGCTGGAAAATTCTGGCAGTCCGTGCCGAATAGGGTCCGTAAGGGGTACGTCGTCAATATAGAACCATTCCGAAGACCATTTGGCGGATCCTTTATTTGGAGTCCTGACGGGGTAACTGGATCCGGCTATACGCCATACTTCGGCACCGGCCACTTCTAAAATAGACAAAACCAGAGATGTGTAAAATAGAACCAGGTGTGAGGTTGTGCAGCTGGATCCCATAGTGTTCCAGTAGGCCCCTAAGGAAGGGGTGGATTAGGGCAGAAGAACTTTTTCCATAGTTCGAAGTGAGCCTCACAACCCAAGAACAATTCGCAAAGAGCGACAAAACCGGAGATGTGTAAAATAGAACCAGGTGTGAGGTTGTGCAGCTGGATCCCATAGTGTTCCAGTAGGCCCCTAAGGAAGGGGTGGATTGGGAATCCCATGCCCCTCAAAAGAAATGAGGTGAAACACACCCTCTTCCCTTGACTGAGATTGGGGAAATTCTCCGCCAATGCATCAACACCTATGGTGGTTAGCCCCACCCATACGGAGACAAGATCTGGGGGAGGGAGGTATCCTTGTGTCTGGAGTCGACTAAGCTGGAGAACAACTCTGTCAGCCCCCCTCTTGAGGGCCACGAGGACACAAGGAGGAACCAGGGGCGCTCGCATGGTCTGTTTTCTGTGGCTTGCTCTGTTGCTTTTGATGTGATGCAAGACGACGGTTTAGAGATCTCGCCTCACTTTATAGGCGTGGATTGTGCCTGCCAGGAATATTAAAATACAAGGATAACGGACCGTTCACATTCACTCAAACACGTGGAAATTGAGGCGACGACGGGGAGGAATCATAAAGACTGGACGTGGAAGCTGACGCCGGACTGTCTAGTACAATGGAGAACCCGCCTTGCAAAGCCGAAGACTTGCGTCCACATACTACATCAACATTGAAGGCAAGTTTGGGGCTACTAAGGGAGTCCTGGATTCGGGGGTCCTCAGATGTCCGGCCTAGGAGTTTGGGCCGGGTTGCATGGGTCGTACAGGATCACGTCGAAGATCATCTGCCATGTCCGGATGGGACTTCTCAACACGTGGACGGCAAGAATAGAGTCCGGAGGTTTCCTTCCCTGATAAATCGACTTTTTACAATCCATAGACCCCCTTCGGACTCCGGTGTGTATATAAATAGGAGGGGTTAGTCCGTAGAGGCCAACTTTCACCATCATTGGAATCCTCATACGCTAGACATCTTGGGCTAGCCATCACGATCTTGAGGTAGATTAACTCTTGTAATCTTCATATTCGATAACCACAATCAAGCAGGAGTAGGGTTTTACCTCCATTAAGAGGGCCCGAACCTGGGTAAACATCGTGTCCCTTGGCCTTTTATTACCATTGATCCTTAGACGCACAACTTGTCCCCCCTACCCGAGATCTGCCGGTTTCGACACCGACACTCGCCAACGCCTCAGACGGTGAGTCGCTTTCGGCCGCAATCCTGTGTTGCTCTCTCTGCAAAAGGAACAATGATCACTTACAAATATGACTAAACGTGCAGCCGAATTGATCAGAAACTAAAATTACTAGCAGTCTCCTGAAATCCCTCGTAACCGGGTCCATCTCGAAAACCTTCTTGACTAGGTCCCAACGGTACCGGGCCCTGAGGACGTCACACTCCTACGGGGCGGTGAAGTCCGCCAACGGGTCTGGGATGCCCAGACTTCCGTGTTCCGCGTCCTCCTTGGCCCATATGGACCTCTTCCCCGCGTAACCACGACTTCCGAGGTGGTGGCACCCCATGTTCCTCTGTTGAAGCTCCTTCATGTCCTTCGACTTTTTTTGGCATCTTCGGCATCGCAAGCCGCCTTGAATAGTTGAAACTTCTCTTCCCTGATTGTCGGATTTTCCTTTACAATCTCGGAGTAGGGTTCCTGTTTCACCCTTACTTTCCAGGCGGCCAACGCATCACTAAACTTGGTCATGGCGCATTTGTTTATCTTCTTCATTGCCAGGTCTTTCTGTGGATCAGTATATTGGATTTCATCCCAACCCGGGAACAAGAATATCCGGTGCAGCAGGGTTAGGAGGGAGTGCTTCATATTTTGGCCACTTCTTTAGTTTCTCATCATTGATGGTGGCGCACGCCCGTACGATGCAGCCTATTTGATTGCCTTAGCAGGAGCGCGCTTCCACAGGCAGTTTTGGATCAAAATTGTCGTCATCCACCTCCGTGACCACTAGTCTAGTAGCGAGGAGCTGGTTTGGGCGTCGACATCTCCTCTTCGGTTTCGGTTCTATGGCTTTGCCAGTCTCAGTGCCGGTCTGGGTCTCAATGCCAGTCTCGGCGCCAGTCTTGATGTCGGTCTCGGATGAGACAGGTGGGCCCAACAACAACAATTGTTGATCGTTGGCAAGGTTCAAATATTCGTCTGCCGCCAGGTAGACATTGTTGCAATCACCAGAACCCTGTCCTTCATCGTTGCTAGCCATGTTTCCTACGATTAAATCTAGTCAATTAATTCTAAACCTAATAAAATGAATAATGACATAGAAAGGCCTATGTTTTGTAGGAATGTTGATTCCTTCCCGGTGCGGCAAATCTTGGGCACTCGATATTTCCTAGTTTGTAGCACAAGTCATCCCGAAATTCATGGAAAATTTCGGCATGACCTTTGCTAAAAAGTGGACAAATCGAGCACCTAAAATTTGTTGGAACGGAAATGAATCAACATTACGGCAAAACATAGGCCACTCGGCTTCATTCCCTGGAAACAACAAAAGGCCACTTGGGCACAATCGAGGAATTTTCATATATCATGACCACTTCAATGTTTCACACTTCAAGAAAATCTACACAAATTTCAAATTATGAACCCTAGGACTCAATTCAAATTATGTCCTACTGCCCTAACCCCACTGCCCTAACCCTACTGCCCTAGTACTTAAGCATCTACAAGTACTAACCTAGATGAACCCTAGATAGCTACTTAAGCATCTACAACTATTTAAGCACCCATTGATGAACCCTAGGAATTATAAAACTACTTAAGCATACATTGGGTGCAGAACAACTATATAAGTACTTAAGCAACTATATATACAACCCTATAATATATTTAGTTAACTACTTAAGCATATACAAGTTTGTCCTAAAAATAATATCTAGTTAAGTACTTAAGCATATACAAATTTGTCCTAAAAATTCAGTTAACTACTAATATCATTCATTTAGGTCATTCATTTACTTCACCTAATTAACCTAGTAAAACCCTACTTCCCTAACTAAAAAACATCTAATTAACATCTACTAGTACCACTACTGCCCTAACCTAATTTACATGTACTTAGTTACCTAACCTAGTTAGTTAACCAAATTAACCTAAATTAACATCTACTTAGTTACCTAACCTAATTAACATCTACTTAGTTACCTAACCTACTTCCCTAACTAAAAAACATCTAATTAACAGTACCACTACTGCCCTAACCTAATTAACATCGATCTACTTAGTTACCTAACCTAGTTAGTTAACCAAACATATAAAAAAAATCTAACTAACCTAGTTAGTAAACCAAATTAACCTAGCTAGTTCACTTAGTTACCTGACCTAGTTAGTTTACCTCAATTAACCTAACTAGTTGACTTAGTTCACTTAGTTAACCTAATGAACTAAATTCACCTAAGTTGATTAACCTAGATGGAGGGGTGTGGGGCTTACAGAGAGGATGGATGACAAGGGAGCAGGGGCGGCAAGGGAGCAGGGGCTCCGGTGACAGCGGCGGCAGCTCTGGCGGCGATGTGGCAGGGGCGACGAGGGAGCAGGGGCGGCAAGGAGCGGACGAGGGTGGATTCGCGAGCGCGCGGCTCCGGTGGCGGCGATGGCGTGCGGCTCCGGTGGCGGCTCTGACGGCTACGGAGGCGGGGCGAGGAGGGAGTGCAGGGGCGGCGAGGGAAAGGTTGGGGATCTGGCGAGAAGATTGGGGAATTGGGGGAAGGAGGGACTCCCGAGAAGCGGTAAGTCAAACATAGTAGTAGAGGTTTTACAAAACATGCGCTATAGCTACTTAGCTATAGCGCTTTTCGCATAAACGCGCTACAGCTATAGATAAGTTAGCTATAGCGCGTGTTGGTAGAACGCGCTATAGCTAAAGTAGCTACAACACTTTCATAGAAACGCGCTGCTGCTATTGCTTTCATTTTTTCTTTTTCTTTAATTTTCCTTTTCTTTTTTCCTTTCCTTTTTTCCTTTCTTTTCCTTTTGTTAGTTGCAGCACTATCACCCAAAAACGCGTTGCTACTATTTTGTTAGCAGTAGCGTGGTCCTTAGAAGCACGCTGCTACTATAACTAGCGTGGTAGCAACAATTCTGGTTGTCGTAGTAGCAACACATTTTATGGTGAACGCGCTACTGCTATCTTTATGGTAGTAGCACATTGCCCTGACACATGCTACTGCTATGTAGAAATAGCGCTTCGCTTTAACAAGCGCTACTAATAAGTGTGTGTGTATAAGCTTTTTCCTAGTAGTGTATGTTCTATTAGCTATGTGTTTGCTCTCTCTCTCATGTTTTTGATGGATTCGATCTTGATTGTATCATGAGCTTTATTAATAAAGTTGAATCTTATGATGTTCATCTCCCTATATCCTTTCTATGGTGAATTGAGTCTTGCTCTTTGAAGTTTCTTTATGTTGGATTGAAAATTTTGAATCTGAGATCACATGATGCATGTCTAGTAATTAACTTGTGGACACCCTAGGTGATGTGACCATCGCCACCAAGGCTAAGATTTCACATAAAATAACGATCCAACCTACACCAGTTCAGGAGGACTTGCTGTCAGAACTAACGGAGATGGCCAAGGCAGAAGAATTTTTCTTTATTGAAAAAATACGGATGCATATTGCATTATCAGATCCTAAGCCTGAAGAAATCAAGCCAACGGTTAGAACGCCAAGCAGGTGGACCATGGTTGGTTCCTTACGAGTTCATGTCACATAAGGAGCATATAAATTTCCTTTTTTATTCCTGGAATTATGAAGTCATTCATCCAGAAGATGTTGAGATCTGAAGGCAATCAAACCGCACCAGTTATTTCCTTTGTTTTCATGTCAAATACTAGTTGTTATGTGATTTAGTTTTAGAAGGTTTGTTTTTCTCTCTCCCAATCATAGGAGGAGAAACATTTTATCTTTTTCTAGTAGATGGATTCGTGTCATCCAAGAGTCTTGAGTATGTACGTGCCTGTTTGCACTATATGAAGGTCTGGAGTCGGTCGTGTAAAGGGGACAAAATAATTCATGCACATAAAGTAAAGGCCGATGCATTGCATAAGCAGTTTCTTGCAATTTTATCGTATTGGAAACATAGAGAGGTTGATATGTAGTTCCTCTCTCATAATAATTGCAAGTAGGAGCAGCAAGCACATGCATAGTCATCAAAATCATCATGTGTAGTAGTAAGATGCAACCCATCAATATAATCCTTAATAAGTGCAAACTTCTTCGATATAGTGTAGTTGGGAGAAAAAAAGATAATAAGACTACCATGTGTGGGTACAATAGCAACAATTTCATGTTTAACATAAGGAACTATAGCAAGTTCATCTCCATAAGCATAATTCATACTAGCATCTTGGCCACAAGCATAGCAATCGTCAATTTCATCAAAAAAGGATATTTCAAACGAATTCAAGGGATCATAGCAATTGTCATAGCATTCATCCTTCGATAAGCATGAAGGGAAATTAAACAATGTATGAGTTGAAGATTTACTCTCATTAGAAGGTGGGCACGGGTAGCTAATCTGCTCTTCCTCCTTTTGTTCTTCGCTCTCCTCCTCATCTTTTTCATCTAATGAGCTCACAGTTTCACCAATTTCTTCTTCCATAGACTCCTGCAAAATATCTTCTTGGACAGCGGAGACTTTCTCAATAAATGCATCAATATTGACATTGTATTTATAATTCTCATAGCAATATTTAAGTATAGCAAAATTTTCAGGTTTATAAACAGCATCATCAAAATCTTCATACTTTTCAAACAAATATTCAATTTCATAAGCACCCTTAAAGCAAAAAAAATCTTCTATTCATTCTAAATCACAGTTATCATATATACCATTAGCATAAGAAGCTAAGGTTTCATTATCATTAAATTCACATGAAAAGGGAAGGTGTGGTGCCTTCATCCTAGAGCAACGAGTATAATCATATCTCAAGCATAGACCCCAAGCATATCAATGCAACATTTCAATTTGATCCCATAAGAGTTTCCCTTTTTGAGTCAAGCGATAATCCATAACGTATTCACGTTGCTCCAACATATCTCCCGTTATTAACTTGAATGGGGTTTTCTCAGGATTATCAAAGTAGTTTTTAATATTTTCAACATAACGAGCATCAAGGGTTTTAGGAGGTTCCCCATCTCCATGAGTAGCAAGTACAACTATTTTTTTGGTATTTCGTGTTCTATAGCCATAACTAAAGATATAAAAAAACTTAGAACAGAAAATAAAAACTACTTAGTGATAAACCAAACAAGCACACATGAGAATATTGACCCCACACTATTGCTCCCTGGAAACGGTGCCAGAAAAAGGTCTTGATAACCCACAAGTATAGGGATCAATTATAGCTCTTTAATAAATAAGAGTGTAGAACCCAACAAGGAGCTAAAGTTAAAATTTATATTCTCTTCAAGTTCTATCAACCACCAATACAACTCTACGCACACTTGACGTTCGCTTTCCTAGAACAAGTATGAAACTGTTTTGTAAGTGATAGGATAGGTTTGCAAGAATAAAACTCTTTGTACTTAGCGAGAATAAAACTACGAATAACTTTCAAGAGAATAAAAGTTACTTGTTTCGTAAAAAGTTTTTTGTAACACAAGAAAGTTATTTGTCCCTAGGCAATCGATAACTAGACCAGTAATCATTATTGCAATTTTGTACGAGGGAGAGGCATGAGCTAACATACTTTCTGTACTTGGATCATATGCACTTATGCTTGGAACTCTAGCAAGCATCTGCAACTACCAAACATCATTATGGTAAAACAAAACCATAGCATTAGGTATCAAGTCGTCTTTATCCCATACACAACACCCTACTTACTCGGGTATAAGATTCTGTCACTCTCGCCACCCACCATAAGCGAAGAACGTATTGCAACACCCTATAGCGGGAATCCCTCACGCCCGCACGATACGAAGGGCACCATAGGGCATCACCAAAATAAAACATACAACTCAAACCAATCATGGGCATCAATCAACCCATAGGACAAACGAATCTACTCAAACATCATAGGATGGCAACACATCATTGATAATAATATGTAGCATTAAGCACCATGTTTAATTAGAGCATACATAGAGGAGAAGAGGTGTTACACCACTACAGAGAGGGGGAGAGAGTTGGTGGTGATGGCGGCAAAGTTGTTGGTGTAGATTGCTGTCACGATGGTTGCCTCGGCGGCATTCCGGCGCCACCGGGAGAGAGGGGGAGAGAGCCCCCTACTTCTTCTTCTTCCTTGCCCCCTAGATGGGAGGAGAGTCCCCCCTCTGGTCTATGGTTGCCATGGCGGCGGGGGAGCAGGAGGCCCTCCTTGATTGGATCTCTCTCTCTCTCTCTCTCTCTCTCTCTCTCTCTCTCTCTCTCTCTCTCTCTCTCTCTCTCTCTCTCTCTCTCTCTCTCTCTTCTGTTTCATGTTCCTGTTTTCTGGCCAAAAACCATTTCTTAAATATCCGGAGATTCGTAACTTCGATTGGGCTGAAATTTTAACATGAGTTTTTCTTGATATTATCTTTCTTGCAGTGAAAGATGGATTGCAACCGCCTTACGAGGGGCTCACTACCCACCACTGTGCGCCCTACCCCCCTGGGCGTGCCCTGGTGGGCAGTGGGGCTCTTGAGCATCGTCTTGCATTGAATCTTCTTCCAAAACTTCACATATATTCCAAAATAAATCTCCATAAATTTTTATCCTATTTGGATTTCGTTTGATATGGATATTCCGCAAAACAAAAAACATGTAACAAACAAGAACTGGCACTGGGCACTCGATCAATATGTTAGTCCCAAAAATAATATAAAATTTTGTAAAAGTATATAAAAATTGTAGAATATTGGCATGAAACAATCAAAAGTTATAGATACAATAGAGACGTATTAATTAACTACTCATTTAAGTGTCTGACACAGCATGGTGGGGAGGTTTGAGCATTTTTATGTCTGATTGAAATCCTTGAGTGCTGTCTAAATCGCGGGTGCGCGATGGTTAACTCCTACCAACCTCCTCCCTAGGGGCATGCGAGTAGTAATTTTCTTCGAGGGATAATAAAACTTCCACAATAAGTATATGAGTTCTTTATGACTAGTGCGAGTTCATGGACAATTACGCACTCCAACCTTTCTGCATATTGCTAGCCTCTTCAGTATCGTGCATTGCCCTTTCTCACGTCGAGAGTTGGTGCAAACTTTGCCGGTGCATCCAAACCCTGTGATATGGTACGTTCTATCACACATAAGCCTCCTTATATCTTCCTCAAAACATCACCATACCTACCTATCATGGCATTTCCACAGCCATCCCGAGATATATTGCCATGCAACTTCCACCATTCCGTCTTATGACATGTAAATAAAAGTGTGATGATCACCATTATTAGAGCATTGTCCCAGTGATGAAAAGGATGATGAAGGCAATGAATCCCACACAAGTCGGGCTGAGCCTTGGAAGTAAAAAAAGAATAAAAAATGAGAGAAAATAGAGGTGGGACAATGCTACTATCCTTTTACCACACTTGTGCTTCACAGTAGCACGATGATCCTCATATAGAGAGTCTCATGAGATATCACTTTCATATACTAGTGGGAATTTTTCATTATAGAACTTGGCTTGTATATTCCGATAATGGACTCCCTCAAATGCCCGAGGTCTTCATGAGCAAGCAAGCTGGATGGACACCCACTTAGTTGCATGTTGAGCTTTCATACACTTATAACTCTAGTGTATCTGTTGCATGGCAATCCCTACTCCTCGCATTGACATCAATTGTAAGGCCTCTCCATTTCCTAATCATTCGCCAAGTTGATGCAAGCCGTTCTTCCCTTTTGACTTCTCATATATATCTCTACCACTGCATTCTATTCCACTCGTAGTGCTAATGTGCATGGCTCATGCTCATGTATTGAGTGGAGTTGAAAATGCTGAAGCACGTTAAAAAGTATGATCTAATTGCTTGGTTTGACACCGGGGTGCTCATGATTTATATCTATGCAGTGATGGCAAAGTCATGCCATGCTTACATAATTCAGTGAGTAGGGATAACATTCATTGAGCATCGTATATTTTGAAAAAGTAGTGATTGTGTTCTTATATTTATGGATATTATTATGGTGATATCAATTACTTCATTATTTCTTATACTGTAAGGAGATTACATGATAAACACGTTAGGTAGCATTCAACATATTTTTTTGTTTTTCTCATTTACCTACTCGAGGACGAGCAAGAATTAAGCTTGGGGATGCTGATACGTCTCCAACGTATCTATAATTTTGGATTGTTTCATGCTACTATATTACCAATGTTAGATACTTTTTATGCAATTTTATATCATTTTTGGGGACTAGCCTATTAACTCATTGCCAGTTGCTGTTTTTTGCTTGTTTTTGGCTTTTCAGAAAATCAGTACCAAACAAAGTCCAAGCATGATGAAACTTTACTGTGATTTTTTCTGGACCAGAAGGGACCCTAGAACAATCGGGAAGAGGCCATAAGATCTACGGGAGAGCCACAAGATCACACGGCATGCCCCTAGGGGGGCTCCACCTGAGCTCACGGGTCCCACACAACTCCGTTTAACGTAATTCTAGCACTATAAATTCCCATAAGTCCCAAACCAGCAGAAAGGCCCCCGAAACACTTTTTCTGCCGCTGCAAGTTTCCGTTTTTCCACGATCCCATCAGGAGGCCTTTTGTGGTACTCTGCCAGAGGGGAAATCGATAGCGTAGGGCTTCTACATCATCCTTGTTGCACGTCTAATGATGTGTGAGTAGTTTACCGTACAACTACGGGTCCATAGATAGTAGCTAGATGGCTTCTTCTTTCTCTCCAATCATCAATGCAATGTTCTCCTTGGAGTTCTATTCGATGTAATCTTCTTTTGCAGTGTGTTTGTTGGGATCCGATGAATTATGGGTTTATGATCGGATTATTCATTGAAAGTAATTGAGTCGTTGCTAAACTTTATTATGCTTGGTTTTTATAGCTTTGTATTTCTCTCCGATCTATCCGTTTGGTTTGGCCAACTAGATCGATTTATCTTCAGTGGGAGAGGTGCTTTGTAGTGGGTTCAATCTTGTAGTGTCCTCATCTCGTAACAGAAGGGGTAGCGAGGCACGTATTTTTATTATTACCAGTAAGGGTAAAATGATGGGGTTCAATCATATTGTCTGGTTCTGTTCTTTCTATATTATGTCATCATACTTCATGCATTACTCTGTTTGTTATGAACTTAATACGTAGAGAGGCAAGTGTAGAAGCGCTCTCGAAGTGGAGTAGTAGTAGTAGATGCAGAATCGTTTTGGTCTACTTGTCACAAATGTATGCCTATATCCATAATGATTGCCATGAATAACATCATAATTATGCGTTTACTATCAATTGTGCAATAGTAATTTGTCTACCCAATGTATGTTATGTTTATGAGGGAGAAGCCTCTAGTGAAAACTATGGCACTCGAGTCTACTTTTATCATATTACTAAAACCAAAAATACCTTGCTGCAATTTATTTACTTTTATTTTACTTTTCAATTTATCTATCTACCATTATCAGATTTAATCCTTGCAAGTAACAAGTTCAACGGGATCGACAACCCTCTTGCCCGCGTTGGGTGCAAGTATTTGCTCTTGTGTGTGTAGGTACTATTGACTAGACATGAGGGAGTCCTGGACTAGGGGGTGTCCGGACAGCCGGACTATCAATATCCGCCGGACTCCCAGACTACGAAGATAGAAGATTGAAGACTCCGGCTCGTGTCCGGAAGGTACTTTCCTTGGCGTGGAAGGCAAGCTTGGCAATACGGATATGTAGATCTCCTACCATTGTAACCGACTCTGTGTAACCCTAGCCTCTCCGGTGTCTATATAAACCGGAGGGCCTTAGTCTATGGGGCGAACATTACATCTCAACAATCATACCATAGGCTAGCTTCTAGGGTTTAGCCTCCTTGATCTCGTGGTAGATCTACTCTTGTACTACCCATATCATCAATATTAATCAAGCAGGGCGTAGGGTTTTACCTCCATCGAGAGGGCCTGAACACAGGTAAAAACATTGTGTCCCTCGTCTCTTGTTACCATCCGCCTAGACGCACAGTCGGGACCCCTACCGAGATCCGCCGGTTTTGACACCGACATTGGTGCTTTCATTGAGAGTTCCTCTATGTCGTCACCGATAGGCTCGATGGCATCTTCAACCATCAACGCTGTCGGTGGTGAGATTTTTCTCCCGGACAGATCTTCGATTCGGCGGCTTTGTCTGCGGGCCAATTCTCTTGGCCATCCGGAGCAGATTAAGCTACGCCCGGCCGTCGGTCGATTCGAAGCTTGAACTTCACGGCCGATGACCGCGGAGACTTGATCTTGACGGACTCGAGCCACAGCCAAGCGCGCCGCCTTTGTGACGATGGGCATGATCTAGCTCGCCGCGGATAGTGCTTTGTTGGCGCTTTTAATCCGCTCCGGCTGCTGGCGGAGCCGATTGCCCATGACGAGGGCGGTGGATAGACGCCACAGGGGCTTCAACATCCACGGCGATGGAGCCAATACCAATCTTGTCCCTCGCGAACTTCGTGATCCCGAGGCGCGGACTCCTCGCGGACTCCGAGCCTCCCGCCCTGCCAATAAAACCAGATTGGGCGCGGTTATGGAATTCACCGCGCGGACATCTTTCAAGACTCGCCTTTTGGCGGTATCCTGAATTCCTCAAGCATCTCGCTATCAGAGAATCTGGCGGACTATGGCGGGGCGGTTGGAGTTCGGACGACGAAGAAATTCAGAGCCCACCCACCACCCACTTTGTAGCCACTGCCGAGGACCTAATCGACATGCTAGACTACGACTCGATGACATCGACGCTATGGACGATGATGCGAGAGATTTAACAGACCCAAAGACCCACAGGGCAATCGGAAGGCCACCTCGTCATATGACGTCTACATGGTGGATACCCCAAAAGAAGGGGATGGCGAAAAAGCAGCGGAGGACGATTCTCTAAAGAAACAGCCCAAACGCCGACGTCAGCGGCGCCGCTCTAAATCTCGCCACAACAAGAATGGAGATTCCGGCACAGGAAATAACAATACCCCAGAGAGTGCCGAAGACAAACCCCTCCAGCAGGACTCAGCGCAGGAGGACGCAGAAGCAAGCCCTCATGAAAGGGCGGCAGAAGAAAAGGTCGAGGATCACAACTATATACCTCCCTCCAAAGACGAAATAAGCCCCAATGACGACGAACTCGAGGAGCCCGTCGAACAAGAGCTTTTCAAGCGCAGGCTCATCGCTTCTGACAAGAAGCTGAAGAAGGAAAACGCAAGCTCAACACAGCGGAAGACGCGCTCCGAATAAGATGGAGCAAAGTACTCAAGACCGCAGATAAACACGGCAACGGCCACCAATCGAAGAGCTACCCGAAGCGCAAGCTGCTCCCAGAATTCGACGAAGAGGCTATAAAGCCCCCACCGTCCAATGGCCCAGCCAGGTCCATCTACGGACCCAAAAAGACAGCCCCAATAAGCAAAGGAACACATCAAGTGTCCGATGATAGCGGCATGTACAAGTACAGGTGCGCCGCACACCCACTATGCTTCACCGACGAGGTGCTGGATCATGAATTCCCAGCAGGGTTTAAACACATAAACATAGAAGCCTATGATGGAACAACAGACCCTGGAGTCTGGATAGAAGACTATATACTGCATATACATATGGCCAGAGGAGATGATCTCCACGCCATAAAATATCTACCCCTCAAGCTCAAAGGGCCAGCCCGTCATTGGCTCAAAAGCCTCCCAGAAAATACTGTTGGAAGTTGGGAAGAGCTCGAGGAAGCGTTTAGAGCAAATTTTCAAGGGACTTATGTCCGCCTCCGGATCTGAGATGACCTAAGTCACATAACTCAACATCCCGGAGAGTCGTATGAAATTTCGAACAGGTTCCTTACCAAAAGAACCAAATAGTCGATTGTCCGGACGCCAAGCCTTAGCAGCTTTTAAGCACAATGTCCGAGACGAATGGCTCGCCAGACACCTCGGCCAAGAAAAACCGAGGACAATGACCGCATTAACAAGCCTCATGACCCGCTTCTGTGCAGGAGAGGATAGCTGGCTGGCAAGATGCAGCACCAGCGACCCAAGTACATCCGAGATAAGAGATGGAAATGGAAAATCACGGCGCAGAAAAGAGCAGCCTCGGAATAAAGAGAAAAGCCCAAAGAGCACGGCAGTCAACGCCGGATTTAAAAGCTCACGGCCAAATAATAAAGCTCAACCACTCAAAGATGACAGCGACGAACTGTCTAACCTACACAAAATTCTGGGTCGGATATGTCAAATCCACAGTACCCCCGGAAGGCCCGCAAATCACACCCACAGGGATTGTTGGGTTTTCAAACAGTCCGGCCGATTAAACGCCGAACACAAGGGGCTCGGCGCGTCCAAATAAGAAGATAAACCCGCCAGACAGGCACCGGAAAACAAAAGACTTTCCCACAAGGGGTCAAGGCAGTAAACTCACTTCGCGTGAGGACAAGGAAAAACAGTGCGGTACTTTCTAAAAAGAGCTTCGCATGGTCCAGCCCAGCAAACCATAGAGATTGGATATCAAAGCCAATCACTTTCGACCACCTGGATTATTCCAGAAGCGTTCGAAACGCGGGAAGGACTCCCCTGATTTTGAATCCGATCATAGACAGATTGCAATTCACAAACGTCCTAATGGACGGAGGCAGTGACTTAAACCTGCTATATTCAAACACAATCCGTCGGATGGGGATAGACCCTACCAAAATTCGACACAGCCGCACTTCCTTCAAAGGAGTGACGCCAGGCCCTTACGCCAGGTGCACAGGCTCGATATTACTCGAAGTCGTGTTCGGATCGCCGAACAATTTCCGACGTGAAAAGTTAATCTTCCATATCGTCCCATTTAAAAGTGAATATCAAGCACTGTTGGGATGAAAGGCTTTTGTCCGCTTCAATGCCATACCACATTACGCGTCTCTTACACTTAAGATGCCCGGTCCCCATGGCGCCATTTCAGTGCGAGGGTCATTTAAAGACCCCGGACTCGGATAGACGAATCCGGACTCAGCAGGCTAGGGGCTCCCTAGCCGCATACCCTCTAACAAGGGGCTGAGCGCACAACTAAACGCGGTTTCATACAAACCTAGCTTTAATTATTTACACTTATTCTTTTGCATATTTTTCGCATGAACTGTTTCTAAAACTAAAATGTTCCTCTCTTTTTACAGATGAACAACGTGCGTACCTGTCCAGGATAACGGCGCAACGGAGACACAGGCGCAGACGTGCAGTAGGGACCCGTCGCAAGGATTCTTTTCAGATTAAGATCCTACGTAGACCTTTTTATTACTGTCTCTTGTTGTTAATCTCCCTCGGCTTCTTCCTATAGCCAAAGCGAGCTGGACGCTTTGGCATTGGCCGTCGAAGACAATGCCCGTGCACGGACACAAGGGGCTTAGGGCATAATTCTGCCCATTATCATAAAGTCCGAACACCTTCGGAGTGTTCGTGTCTCAAGATTAGGCATTATATGCATCAGCTCGAATCATGTCTTTGGTCAAATGTTGGGTTTGCCCGCTCCTATGTTTTGCTGCCTTACGCTCAGATCACCCAGCTAACGCGCACCGGAGAACTATCGCGATTGTGCCCCGCCTAATTGGGCGAGCACCTCGAGAGAAAGCCAAAACCGATCATCATGATATAGCGAGAGTCCGGTCACCACTTGATCGACTATCGAAATGTTTAGAATTCCTGCTTTGATGAAGGACCGCTTCGGTCAGCACATACGCACTTTAATCCGGAGATGTGCGGTGTCATTAGGGGTTATATCGTAGCCCCACCCTCGACCTCCATTGGCTAAGTGAAAGAGATAAAGCATTATAGTCCGGATTGCCTCGTTCGCTACGCTACCACCTCCTTATAACAGGACCGAGACGTTGGATTAAAGTGTGAAAACGCGCCATTTTGCGAACACCCCAGCACCTTGTGCGAGGGGGCTGAAGCCGAAGACTGCATCTTTCAGGTTATACACAAGTATACTTAAACGGCCGCAAGGAGAAGTTTTACTACTTGGAAGCACAAGTATAAAAAGCATCCATACTATAATCATTGATTTACAAGGTACTGCGTTCATTTGAACGTTACATTCTTTGAGCACTGCGCCTCTACTTTACGAGCACCGCGCATGACTTCTCCGAAGTAGTGCTCGCCAGGGAGACGGCTTTCATCCGGACCTTGGGCGGCAACGGCGGTGGCATCCATCTCTGGATAATGCACCTTCACACGAGCAAGGGTCATCCGCGCGCCCTCGATGCAGGCCGACCGTTTCATCTCCTTGATATGCGGCACCGCCCCAAGGAACTGCTGCAGTAGGCCGAAGTAGCTCGTCGCCTTGGACCTTTCTGGCCAGACATGGGCCACGATGTCGGTCATGGCCAGTCCGGACAGTCTATTCAGTTTGGCCCATTCGGCCAACCTGTCCGTCAGAGGAAGAGCGCGATCCGGGCTGTGGAATTGAGACCAATATAACTCTTCCGCCTCGTGATCCCCTGGGCTTCGGAAGTGCTTAACGGCATCAGCCGCACTCGCAGCCAAGTCCATGTACGGATCCTCCGAACTCCACGATCGCTCAAATTGAGCGTGCAGCATCCATAAACCGGCGACGATAAGAAAAGGCTTGCCAGCCACGATTTCTCCGCTTGGCGCAGTCCTCCTTCATAGCTCGCATTGCGAGCGGGCATCCTTGGCTTCGGCGGTGGCCTTCTTTAGGTCTTCCCACCCGATAGGCGCCTTTTCAAGAGCCTCGCCACGGTCGGTAGCATCCTTTAATTTCTTGGCCAATTCGCCACCTCCGCCTCGCTTAGGCAAGGCGCGGACTTTTCGACCTTAAACTCTTGACCGCCTCGCGGCAACCGCATCACTCCTTCAAAGCTTGCTCCTTAGCTTGTGCAAGCTTGGCGAAGGTTCTCCACAAAGCAGCACACCGTCAGATAAACAGCATATAACTTATCGAGAGAGGGCTTTAACCCACTCAATGAAGGGCTGCGGAGAATTTATTTACCTTGCGACTCGTCAAGTCGCTGATTGACCAAAGGCGATGTCAAGATCGCCATGTCCATTTGTCGACTCGGTTTGGCAAACTGATCATCCGGCTGGCCCCGGACTATCCGCCACCAGTCGAACGGCGGTATTCATTACCCGAGATGTTTAGATTTTCGATCCTCGGACGCTGTCGCCTTCGACAACCTCTCGAGTCTCGGGGCTACTATCTATACTGGGCGCATTTTTTATATGCACAACTATTAAAAAACAAAGGGGTGCGCCATTTTTGCATACCTCAAATCCCGCCAGCAAGCTCATGGCAGCGTCACGCAATCCGCTTTCGGCGGACGAAATCCTTCCAACCACCATACGCATTAACGCACGGTGATCTTCTGAAATGGACGCCCTCTCAAGCAGACTCTTCAGTTCTCCCAGCCGGCTTCTGCTAGGTGCCGAACTCTCGCCCTCCGACTCGGGGCGCCCTGATTTACACTTCAGCTCGCCCGCTTCATCTGGCGGCGCCACAGACGGAGGCGACGCTCTCCATCATCTCCTAAGAAGGTCCCCGAGGATGAACTCATTCGAGACGGCTGCAGATCCGAATCTGCGATATAAATCTTTCGGTTACCTATGTAGCATAAACGAAGGTATTCCCTTATTAATTAATTTTCTCTTTCATACTCACGGCTCGTTGGAGGACTGGCCCTTCGGCGATGATTGTGCGTCCAGATTCTCTCTGGACGCCGGACCCCCTGGTGAGGATTTCTTCCCACGCTTAGGGGCTTTGACCTCCGGATCTCCGGAGGCGGTCCTCTTCTCCCTCTAAAGGGAGGGATCCTTGGTTCCCTCCTCTTGATCGCCTTTCGGCGGTATTAGCTCCTTTATCTCCCCGTCGCCGCCTCTATGGGCGCAACCTCCAACATTCTCGACCAGCACGGGCTCCAAAGGCGGTCTCTGGGAGGGGGCCGACACCTTATCAGCCTTGATTGCGCCACCCATTCCTGTAAAGAATAAAGGGTCGAGACGATCTTTTGAAAGGCATACAAACAGAATGTCCGGCTTTGAGCTATTTACCCGAGTATCCGGCGATCGCGCTTAGTCCAAATCCTCGATCCGAATCCGACACGCCACCAAGGGTCCAAGAACAGCTCAGACATCTCCGAGGGTGTCGCACCCATGAAATGCTGGAGGATACGAGGTCCCTCCGATTGAACCCCATAAACGGAGAGGACGACGTTTGCGGGGTAGGAGGTGCTCGATTAGCATGACTCTGCATCACCTTGACCAGGTCGATCTCCCTTGTTTGGAGGTCTCGAATCCGCCCTCAGAGTGCGGGCACGTCCTTGGACGCCCCCAGTTGAGCCCTTGGTTGACCCACGACATCAGCTGCCGTGGAGGTCCCGGGAGGAAAGAGGGCGGCGGCTTTTGCTTGCTGCCCCTAGGAACGGTGATGTAAAACCACTCCTGCTGCCACAATCCCTGTTCCTCTTGGAAGGAACCTTCGAGCCACGGGGCATCGACCTTCCTGCTTATGGTCGCCCCGCCGCACTTAGCTTGGCGCCCCCCGATCATCTTCGGCTCCACCTTAAATGTTTTCAGCCACATGCCGAAGTGGGGGATGACGCGGAGGAAGGCTTCGCAGACAATGATGAATGCGGAGATACGGAGGATGGACTCCGGAGCCAAGTCGTGGAAGTCCAGCCCGTAGTAGAACAGGAGCCCCCTCACGGAAGGATCCGTCGGGAAGCCTAATCCCCGACGGAGGTGAGATGCGAAAACGACGTATTCGCCGGGATCGGGGGCTGGCACGGCCTGCCCCGGGCAGGCAACTGTCTTGAAACTTCGTGGGCAGTACTTGGCCTCACGCAACTTCAATATGTCCTCCTCCGTGACGGAGGAGGGCATCCACCGGCCCTGGAGGCCGGAGCCGGACATTGTTATGGATCCGAAGCGCTCGAATCTGAAGCTCTAGGTGTTGGAACTGGGAGCAGAGGAGAGATTCGATGCAAGGTTGAAAGACAAGGACAGGCCTTGGTCCTCTTATAAAGGGGAAATAATACCAAGGGCCGTCTCCGTGACCGTTTGAGATTCCCCTTCGATAGAGGAGGCGTGGCGACGGGAACGGTTGGGTTACCCACACACGTATTGATGAGGATCCCGGAATAAAAGGGACACGATCTACGCTCGACGGACGTGCCAAGGAAACCGCTTATTGAGCGTCTTTGGCGGAATAGTAAAACGATTCAAACAAGGGCTTGGCTGCGGTGTGATGTCACGCTGCATAATACGTCGGCAGATTGAGCTATGTGTGTTTTATTCTCTCGCTTGGAAATGTGGAATTTATTTTGCGAGCGGACACTATCCTGGTGTTCATTATTTTCTCCGGATTATTCAAGGGAGGAACCCGCCTTGCAATGCCGAACATTATGCACGCCGGACTTATCGCCATTGAAGACTGGTTCGAGGGGCTACCGAGGAGTCTGGACTAGGGGTGTCCGGACAGCCGACTATCAATATCCGCGGACTCCTGCACTACGAAAATAGAAGATTGAAGACTCGGCTCATGTCCCAAGGTACTTTCCTTGGCGTGGAAGGCAAGCTTGGCAATACGGATATGTAGATCTCCTACCATTGTAACCGACTCTGTAACCCTAGCCTCTCCGGTGTCTATATAAACCGGAGGGCCTTAGTCCGTGGGGCTAACATTACATCTCAACAATCATACCATAGGCTAGCTTCTAGGGTTTAGCCTCCTTGATCTCGTGGTAGATCCACTCTTGTACTACCCATATCATCAATATTAATCAAGCAGGACGTAGGGTTTTACCTCCATCGAGAGGGCCTGAACCTGGGTAAAAACATTGTGTCCCTCGTCTCTTGTTACCATCCGCCTAGACGCACAGTTCGGGACCCCCTACCCGAGATCCGTCGGTTTTGACACCGACAAGACATTTGCGTGGTTGAAAGCACAAGTGCTCCCTGGGTGAGTTTGGTAATTAATGCCAACATATCTCTTGTTGGACTAATACTTTTATCTAGTATATTTCAGATGAGTTCAACAATGGCGTGGCAAGGACAAGAGGATGTGGAACCCCTTCAAAATGCCAAGGACAAAGATTGGCAAAAGGTCAAGACTCTTCATTTTTATTTTAGTGATCCAAGATCACATTGAGTCCATAGGAAAGCCAATACTATTAAAAGGGGATGAGGTGTTGCTTAATGGTCTACTTGCTCAAAGTGCTTAGTGATATTGCTCCAAAACCCTCAGCCACTTTCTCATTTCCAAATATGTCCAAAACTCAGAGTCAAACTCGGCCCCACCGATTTGATCTATCTGGCGCCACCGTGTTCATTTGACCTAGCCACTGCCAGAAACCATAGACAATTCGGTCTCACCGATACGGATCTCGGTCTCACCGAGATGGCCTTGCAAACTCTCTGTTGCCTGTTGTAATTATTTCGGTCTCACCGAGATATGCAATCGGTCCCACCGAGTTTTCCTTACCAACTCTTTGTTTGCTCTTTGGTGAAATCGGTCTCACCGAGTTCATGCAATTGGTCTCACCGAGATGAGGTTTTGCCCTAGCCCTAGCACATTAGTCCCACTGAGTTGATCATGTCAGTCCCACCGAGATTCCTAACGTTCACATTTTGAACTGAATCGGTGTCACCGAGTTCTTCTATTCGATCTGACCGAGTTGGGTCAAATGCGTGTAACGGTTGGATTTTGTGTTGAGGCTATATATACCCCTCCACCCTCTTCTCCATTTGTGAGAGAGCCATGAGAACGTGCCTACACTTCCACTACTCATTTTCTGAGAGAGAATCACCTACTCATGTGTTGAGACCAAGACATTCCAATCCAACCACAAGAATCTTGATCACTAGCCTTCCCCAAGTTGCTTTCCACTCAAATAATATTTCTACCATAGCCAAACCTGTGAGAGAGAGTTGAGTGTTGGGGAGACTATCATTTGAAGCACAAGAGCAAGGAGTTCATCATCATCACACCATCTATTACCTTTTGGAGAGTCGTGTCTCCTAGATTGGTTAGGTGTCACTTGGGAGACTCCGACAAGATTGTGGAGTTGAACCATGGAGTTTGTAAGGGCAAGGATGTCGCCTACTTCGTGAAGATCTACCCGAGTGAGGCAAGTCCTTTGTGGGCAATGGCCATGGTGGGATAGACAAGGTTGCGTCTTCGTGGACCCTTCGTGGGTGGAGCCCTCCGTGAACTCGTGCAACCCTTACCCTTCGTGGGTTGAAGGCTCCATCAACATGGATGTATGATAGCACCACCCATCGGAACCACGCCAAAAATCTCCGTGTCTACATTGCGTTTGCACACTCCAATCCCATCCCTTTACTTTCTTGCAACTAGCATGCTTTACTCTTTCCGCTGCTCATACTCTTGCCATGCTTGCTTGAAATGTATTGTGAATGCTTAAACTTGTGCTAAAACTCCACCTTAACTTGAAGAACTTAAAAACTGCCACTTTTCTTGTTGAGGGTCTAATCACCCCCCTCTAGACACCTCTTCTCGATCCTTTCAATTGGTATCAAAGCATTGGTCTCCATTGCTTTGGTTTAATCACCATTGGAGGAAGATGGATGAGTCTATGATTGGGAGTCTTAGATGTAGAGTGCCTATGCTTGACAGAGAGTTCTATAGTGCTTGGAGAAGTGAGATTCTTGAGATTTTCAATGAATATAATTTGAACAAGTATATTACTAGACCTTGTGCGCCTCCTATTGATGCCTTGCATCCTACACCCGATGAGTATCTTGACATGACCCACAATCTTAGAGCTATTGATGTTGTCATAAGAGGATTGCCTAGAAATTTGCTTGTATGCTTGCCTACATTTGAATGTGCTTATACCATATGGAGATATCTTGAGGAGCGCTTTCCAAACTATTCCTTAAAAAATCTAGATGAGATTCTTCAAAAGTCCATTGCTTTTCATAAAATGAATCCTAGTGATCCTAAATTTGGTGATTGTCTATTTGATCTTCGTGACCTCATGCGTGCCAAAGGAGATGTTGGAGTCATTAGTAGCATCATCTCTCAAGTCATTAGAATTCATAAATGTGCACATTGTCATGGTCATAAATCTAATGAATCACTCTCTCTAGGTGATGATCAATCACAAGACGATGTTGAACATGGATATCATGATGAGGATGATGATAGTGACTTTGATCTTGATGAGTCGATGAGACACTTTGGTATTATGGCTAACCTTCATGATTACATGGACGGAGGAAAGGAATGGGTTTTTGATAGTGGATGTACCGATCACATGATCGGAGACAAGGATATGTTTTGAGAGCTTGCTAAAAATGATGGTCCCCGAAAGTATGTCACTTTTGGTGATAACTCAAAGGCTAAGGTGGTTGGCCTTGGTACACATGACAGCTCTATCCAAAATGTTATGCTCGTTGAATCTCTTGGCTACAATTTACTTTCCGTGTCTAGACTAGCCGATTTTGGTTTCAATGTTCTATTCAGTGAAGTAGATTGCCAAGTGCTTCGAAGAGACAATCATAATATGGTATTTACCGGTATACGTAGAGGTGATCTATACATTGTTGATTTCACTAAAAGAGCTCAACCTAGAACTTGCTTAATTGCTAAATCTTCTAAAGGTTGGTTGTGGCGTAGAAGGTTAGGTCACGTGGGCATGCGAAATCTTGATAAGGTTATTAAAGGTGATCATATCCTTGGTGTTAAAGATGTTATATTTGACACGGATAGACTTTGCAGTGCTTGTCAAGCAGGAAAACAAGTTGGAGGAAGTCATCCGCTGAAGAACATCATGACCACGAGAAGACCGCTCGAGCTACTTCATATGGATCTTTTTGGTCCCAACACCTACAAGAGTCTTGGTGGCAACTCATTTGGATGGGTCATTGTTGATGATTTTTCAAGATTTACATGGGTGTTCTTTCTTGATGATAAATCGCAGGTCTAGAAGATCTTGAATAACTTTTCTAGGAAGGCTCAAAGTCAATTTGAAGTGAAGATCAAGAAGGTTCGCAGCGACAATGGAACGGAGTTCAAGAACGCCAATGTGGATACCTTTCTTGACGAAGAAGGGATTCAAGTTCTCGGCTATGTACACACCTCAACAAAATGGAGTTGTTGAGAGGAAGAACCAAACACTTATTGATTTGGCGAGAATGATGCTTGAGGAATACAAGACGCCAAAACACTTTTGGGCGGAAGCAGTTGAGACAGCTTGTCATGCAAGAAATCAACTATATCTTCACAAGCTTCTCGGCAAGACGGCATACGAGCTTCTCACTGGTAACAAACCCCAAGTTGGATAGTTTTGAGTATTTGACTCAAAGTGTTACATTCTTGACAAGCATCGTCATTCAAAATTTTCCCCTAAATCTCATGAAGGTTTCCTACTTGGTTATGGCTCAAACTCTCACACCTACCGTGTCTACAACAATTTCACCCGAAAATTTGAAGAGACGGTAGATGTGAAATTTGATGAATCTAACAGCTCGCAAGTAGAGAAATTGCCAATTGATGTAGGAGATAGAGATCCTTCAGAAGCAATTCAAGACTTGTCTATTGGCAAGATTCGCCCAACGAAGGTGAAGGAGAGTACCTCCTACGTTCAAGTGGAAGCCTGAACGTCATGACAAGGTGAAACACAAGTTGACTTGGAGGCATCCACAAGTGGAGCACGTCAAGATGAAGGAAATGAGGAAGTACAACAAGATGAACCTGATCGTCCTCCTTCTCCACCTCCACAATAGAACAACAACGCAAACAACAATGAAGAAGGACGAGTGTCAGAGTCAGGGCTCCGCAAACCCAAGAAAAAGGTTTGAACTCGGGGGCATGTGCGAAGAACTCAACCTCTCCATCCAACCAATTCGCCACCCCCACGGCCTATCTCGACGAACAAACAAGAAGATGGACATGACAGTTTACCTAGGTTCAGGCCACCTTGCGGCGTAAGACCCTACTCCTGCTTTGGGGTGGATTAGCCTCACGAGGGGCTGAGGACGAACTAGTACAAGGGAAGAACAACCTCGCGAGGTCTGTTCTAGTTTGGATGTGAGCTGAAGGGATTCGACCGTTCGACCCTTTGCTATGGTGGTGGCTAGCCTATATTTATAGTGGCATTGGTCCTATTCCCCCAAAACGTTGGCGGGAAGGGATCCCACAGTGGCCAATTCGAATAGGGACAAGTAGTACATATTATCCTTACAAAAGGTAGTCTTCTTCTGCAAAGCTCCTGGTCGTGACGCTGCGGTGGGCTCGGCGATGACATCCTCCTGCTGTCCAGGCGGTCTTGGTCTTGTTGCGTGGGAATGGAAACCTTTGGGCGATTCCTCGGGACCCCGTGCCTGCGCTTGCCTCCTTAGTACCAAAGAGGAAACATGCTGCTCTGCGCCCGCTGGTGCCCGCCTGGCCTCACGGCTTGCGTCACCGCAACCTCATGAGGTTGCGCACATGCATAGAAATCTCCACTCCTCAGGAGAAAACCTGGGAAGACCGCTCCCTCCGGAGGTCTTGACGTTGCCCGCCTCAGGAGGCTTGACCCCTTGCGAGGGTCTTGTCTTGTTGGTGCTGTAGATGGGCCATACCAGGCCGTTGATGGAGCCACGCCATGGGCCGCTGGCAGGAAAGTTTGGGTACCCTGGTTCCCAGAACGCCGACAGTAGCCCCCAGGCCCAAGGAACTTGGCTTCGAGGGAAGCGTAGCGGGCCCCAATCGCCTGCTGACTGGGTCGACGCATGGCGTTTCATGGGACGTGGCCGTCTTCACTTTCTGACGCTGCTTCGGCAACTGCCCGACTTGACAACTGCCTGTTGCTTGCAGGAAGGCCATCGTTGCCTAGGACGTGAGAAGCCGACAGTTAGCCTTCCTCCGGCTATAAATGGGGGAGGGGCGGAGCCCCTAGTCCCATCTTCATCTTCTCACCCCCGCTTCTCCTTCTTCTTTGTCTTGTCATCTCGCCAGAGCATCCATGGCGCCAGTGAGGAGGTTCTCTGCCGCGGAGAAGGGAAAGGCCCCCAAGGAGGGGCCAGACTCGCCGCCGCCCAAGAGGGGGCGTGGCTGTCCCTGCAAGTACGCTGCGACGTCGGTGGTGGCTCCCCGAGGGTGTGGGTGGAGAGGCCTACAGGTATCTCGTTCCAGCTTCCGTGCTTCTTTGCGGGCGCGCTACCAGCCGAGGGACCCGGTGGCCTTTGGCTGCAGGCGGACGGCTGCTGCAGCAAGGCCTCCTGGGTGGAGGTCGAGGTTACCGCCGCCGGCAACATGTTCCTGAACCGCGGGTGGCAGCCGTTTGCCTGCGCGCGCGGCCTCCAGGGGAGGCGCACCCTGCACTTCAGGTATGATGGCGCCGCGACCCTCTATGTCAGGGTCTTCGGGGAAGATGTCCAGCACCTGGGGGGCTGCCCAGAGAGCGACAATGACGACGACGACAATGATGAAGGCTGGAGGGGCGGCATCATCGCGGATGGTGAGCTTGAACTTGACGACGGCTGCGTCGCCTCCAGCAGTGGTGGCTCTTCTTCTAGGGAGAGTACGAGCGACGACGACTATAACGAGCTGCCATGCCGCCGGGCTTGGACCAGGGAAGGCGATGAGCCGCCCCGACACCGCGCTCCGCGCGGTCACTACTGGAGTCGGGTCTCAGGAGCCACTGTAGTCACGGGCCGCTTTTGTTTCTTTCTTTCTCCTGCATCAAAAAAGTAGAAGGCCCTGTCGGGGCGTGTAATGAACCATGGCGCTTGCGCCATTATGCTATGCTTATCGTTTTTATATTGTGTCGTGATATCTCTGCTGCTGCTGGTTGTGATTAGGATGACTTAGCTTAATGTGCTTGCGGTAGACTCCCGTGCTACGAGGGAGCGCCTCTCTAGGGCTAGGATTTCCTGCATGCACCTTGTTCCAGGGGCATTATCCAAGGCTTCCTTCTTGAAAACTCGAAAGTGGTCGAGCCTCAGGAGATGTCATGTGGCTGCAAGGTTAGGAGATCTCATGAGGCGACACACCTCGCGCGAGCCCCCGAGCATGGGCTGGTCGACGCTAGTATGTCACGTTGCAATGCCTGGAGATACAGACTCGAGAGGACATGTGTGCCCATGAGCTCGTTTGAGAGCGTCACATGAGGATTAAGACGCCAAAGGCTAGGACAGCAAGGCTTTGTCGAGGTGTGTTCGCGGGCGAGCCCAAGCGCACACACCGTGCCCAGCCCCCACGCGCGGGACGCGCGACTAAGAGCGACGGGCAACTGTTACTCTTCCTAAGACAAGATTTGAAAGAGCGAATGCTGCAAGGAGAAAAATTTCCCAACCCTTGCAAATAAAAGATGCGAAAGCTCCAAATTTCATTTCAAGAAGTTGCAAAACAGCTACAGAAAGCAAGCAAAAGAATAGCCACGTCCGGCACCTACACTAGTCTTCTTGTCTTCCCACCAGCGCGGAGTATGGGGCCTCCACTAGGACGTGGGTGGGAGGCCCCGTGAGGCCCAGGGGCGGCACTCAGGAGACTCCGGGGCTTGTACAACCCCAATTCATTATTATATGAGAGTATCACGAGCGGAGATCTTGAGGGGCGCATGGCCTTGGTCATAGGTAGAATTTCCGGAGGTGCTGGACGTTCCAGGCATTCTGGATAGGGACACCGTCTTGTGTCTCCAGACGCGCGGCACTAGGCCTGGAGACATGGGCGATCCTGAATGGGCCCTCCCACATGGGCGAGAGCTTGTGAAGCCCCTCCCTGGAGAGCACTCGCCTTAGGACAAGGTCACCCACCTCGAGGGTCCTGGAGTGGATGCTACATCAGTGATACCGCCGCAGCGCCTGCTGGTACCTCGCTGCACAAAGCGAGGCTTGGCAGCGGCGCTCCTCCCCTAGCATGAGGTCCATCCCCCGCGAGGAGCGATGTTTGACCTCATGAGGGAGAACCGCTTTAGCCCTGTAGATGAGGAAGAATGGGGTCTCGCCTGTAGGCTTGGTCGCGGTGGTGCGGATGGACCACATCAGAGACTGGAGCTCATCAAGCCAGCCCCTGTTGCAGGCCTTGAGTTTCTTCTTGAAGCTCCTTGTCTTGAGGCCCCTCAGGACCTCCGCATTGGCGCGTTCGGCTTGGTCGTTGCTGTTGGGGAACGTAGCAGAAATTCAAAATTTTCCTACGTGTCACCAAGATCTATCTATGGAGAAACCAGCAACAAGGGGAAGGAGAGTGCATCTACATACCCTTGTAGATCGCTAAGCGGAAGCGTTCAAGAGAACGGGGTTGAAGGAGTCGATTGTCGTGATCCAAATCACCGGAGATCCTAGTGCCGAACGGACGGCACCTCCGCGTTCAACACACGTACAGCCGGTGACGTCTCCCATGCCTTGATCCAGCAAGGAGAGAGGAGAGGTTGAGCAAGACTCCATCCAGCAGCAGCACAACGGCGTGGTGGTGGTGGAGGAGCGTGGCAATCCCGCAGGCTTCGCCAAGCACCGCGAAGAGGAGGAGTACTTGGGAAAGGGGAGGGCTGCGCCGAACTTGTGGTGCGGCTGCCTCCCACCCCCACATATATAGGGGCAGGAGAGGGGGCGGCCCCTCGGATCCAATCTGAGGAGGGGCGGCGGCCAAGGGGGGAGGAGCCTCCCAAGTCAAGTGGAGGCCCTCCCCCCTTAGGGTTTTCCCTCCCCATGCGCATGGGCCTTGGGGGGGCTGGTGCCCCTGGCCCATTAAGGCTAGGGCGCCCCCCTACATACCATGCTACTGTATTGGACGTGGTGGAACAATTTTCGGACCTCCGGACCCCTCCGGAATCCTCCGGAACCTTCTGGAAGCTTCCCGGTACAATACCGAAAAAACCCGAACTTTTCCCGGAACCCGAACAACAACTTTCCATATATAAATCTTTACCTCCAGACCATTCCGGAACTCCTCGTGACGTCCGGGATCTCATCCGAGACTCCGAACAACATTCGGTAACCACATACAAACTTCCTTTATAACCCTAGCGTCATCGAACCTTAAGTGTGTAGACCCTACGGGTTCGGGAGACATGTAGACATGACCGAGACGTTCTCTGGTCAATAACCAACAGCGGGATCTGGATACCCATGTTGTCTCCCACATGTTCCACGATGATCTCATCGGATGAACCACGATGTCTAGGACTCAATCGATCCCGTATACAATTCCCTTTGTCTAACGGTATTGTACTTGCCCGAGATTCGATCGTCGGTATACCGATACCTTGTTCAATCTCGTTACCAGCAAGTCTCTTTACTCGTTCCGTAACACATCATCCCGTGATCAACCCCTTGGTCACATTGTGCACATTATGATGATGTCCTACCGAGTGGGCCCAGAGATACCTCTCCGTTTACACGGAGTAACAAATCCCAGTCTCGATTCGTGCCAACCCGACAGACACTTTCGGAGATACATGTAGTGCACCTTTATAGCCACCCGCCATTCTTGTGACGCTTTGGTACACCCAAAGCATTCCTACGGTATCCGGGAGTTGCACAATCTCATGGTCTAAGGAAAAGATACTTGACATTAGAAAAGCTTTAGCATACGAACTACACGATCTCTGTGCTAGGCTTAGGATTGGGTCTTGTCCATCACATCATTCTCCTAATGATGTGATCCCGTTATCAACGACATCCAATGTCCATGGTCAGGAAACCGTAACCATCTATTGATCAACGATCTAGTCAACTAGAGGCTTACTAGGGACATGGTGTTGTCTATGTATCCACACATGTATCTGAGTTTCCTATCAATACAATTATAGCATGGATAATAAACGATTATCATGAACAAGGAAATATAATAATAACTAATTTATTATTGCCTCTAGGGCATATTTCCAATAGTCTCCCACTTGCACTAGAGTCAATAATCTAGTTCACATCGTCATGTGATTAACATTCACATGTCACATCGCCATGTGACCAACATCCAATGAGTTTACTAGTGTCATTAAACTAGTTCACATCATCATGTGATTAAGACTCAATGAGTTCTGGGGTTTGATCATGTTTTGCATGTGTGAGAGGTTTTAGTCAACGGGTCTGCAACTTTTAGATCCATATGTACTTTTCAAATCTCTAGGTCATTCTGTAAATGCTGCTTCCACGCTCCACTTGGAGCTATTCCAAATGGTTGCTCCACTATACGTATCCGGTTTGCTACTCAGAGTCACTCGGATAGGTGTTAAAGCTTGCATCAACGTAACCCTTTACGCCGAACTCTTTATCACCTCCATAATCAAAAAACATGTCCTTATTTACTCCAAGGACAATTTTGATCACTGTCCAATGATCCATTCTGGATCATTCTTGTACCCCTTGACCGATTCATGGCAAGGCACACTTCGGTGCGGTACACAACATAGCATCTTTGTAGAGCCTACGTCTAAAGCATAGGGACGACCTTCGTCCTTTCTCTCTTTTGCCGTGGTCGAGATTTAAGTCTTAACTTCATACCTTACAACTCGTGCAAGAACTCCTTCTTTGATCGATCCATCTTGAACACCTTCAAGATCATGTCAAGGTATATGCTCATTTGAAAGTACCATTAAGCGGTTTTTGATCTATCCTCATAGATCTTGATGCTCAATGTTCAAGTAGCTTAAACCAGATTTTCACTTGAAAAACACTTTTCAAATAACCCTATATGCTTTACAGAAAATTCTACATCATTTCTGATCAACAATATGTCAACAACATATACTCATCAGAAATTCTATAGTGCTCCCACTCACTTCTTTGGAAATACAAGTTTCTCATAAACTTTGTATAAATCCAAAATCTTTGATAATCTCATCAAAGCGTACATTCCAACTCCGAGATGCTTACTCCAGTCCTTAGAAGGATCGCTGGAGCTAGCATACCTTTTAGCATCCTTAGGATCGACAAAACCTTTCTGATTGTATCACATACAACCTTTCCATACGAAAACTGGTAAGGAAACTCGTTTTTGACATCCATCTGCCAGATTTCATAAATGCAGCTAATGCTAATATGATTCCGACGGACTTAAGCATCGCTACGGATGAGAAAATCTCATTGTAGTCAACTCCTTGAACTTGTGAAAAACTCTTCGCCACAAGTCGAGCTTCATAGACGGTGACATTACCGTCCACGTCCGTCTTCTTCTTAAAGATCCATTTATCTCAATGGCTTGCCGATCATCGGGCAAGTCCACCAAAGTCCATGCTTTGTTTTGATAAATGGATCCTATCTCGGATTTCATGGCTTCTAACCATTTGTCGGAATTTGGGCCCACCATCGCTTCTCCATAGCTCGTAGGTTCATTGTTGTCTAGCAACAGGACCTTCAATACAGGATCACCGTACCACTCCGAAGCAGTACGCGTCCTTGTCCTCCTACGAGGTTCGGTAGTGACTTGATCTGAAGCTTCACGAGCACTATCATAAGCTTCCACTTCAATTGGTGTAGGTGCCACAGGAACAACTTCCTGTGCCCTGCTACACACTAGTTGAAGTGACGGTTCAATAACCTCATCAAGTCTCCACCATCCTCCCACTCAATTCTCGAGACAAACCTTTCCTCGAGAATGGACACGATTCAAGAAACAATCCCTATTGCTTTCGGATCTGAATTAGGAGGTATACCCAACTGTTTTGGGTGTCCTATGAAGATGCATTTTATCCGCTTTGGGTTCGAGCTTATCAACCTGAAACTTTTTCACATAAGCATCGCAGGCCCAAACTTTTAAGGAACGACAACTTAGGTTTCTCCAAACGGTGTCGTCTCAACGGAATTACGTGGCACCCTATTGAAGTGAGTGTGGTTGTCTCTAATGCCTAACCCATAAACGATAGTGGTAATTCGATAAGAGACATCATGGTATGCACCATATCCAATAGGGTGCAGTTATGATGTTCAGACACATCATCACACTATGGTGTTCCAGGCGGTATTGGTTGTGAAACAATCTCCACAATGTCTTAATTGTGTGCCAAACTCGTAACTCAGATACTCATCTCTATGATCATATCATAGACATTTTATCCTCTTGTCACAATGATCTTCAACTTCACTCTGAAATTACTTGAACCATTCAATAATTCAGATTTGTGTTTCATCAAGTAAATACACTCAGTATCTACTCAAATCATCCGTGAAGTAAGAACATAACGATATCCACTGCGTGCCTCAACACTCATTGGACTGCACACATCAAAATGTATTACTTCCAACAAGTTGCTTTCTTGTTCCATTTTACTGAAAACGAGGCTTTCAGTCATCTTGCCCATGTGGTATGATTTGCATGTCTCAAGTGGTTCAAAATCAAGTGAGTCCAAACGGTCCATTTGCATGGAGTTTCTTCATGCATATACACCAATAGACATGGTTTGCATGTCTCAAACTTTTCAAAAATGAGTGAGTCCAAAGATCCGTCAACATGGAGCTTCTTCTGCGTTTTATACCATTATGACTTACATGGCAGTGCCACAAGTAAGTGGTACTATCATTACTATCTTATATCTTTTGGCATGAAAATGTGTATCACTACGATCGAGATTCAATAAACCATTCCTTTAGGTGCAAGACCATTGAAGGTATTATTCAAATAAATAGAGTAACCATTATTCTCCTTAAATGAATAACCGTATTGCGATAGACATTATCCAATCATGTCTATGCTCAACGCAAACACCAAATCTTGATGGTAGAGGGAGCGTGCGATGCTTGATCACATCAACCTTGGAAACACTTCCAACACATATCGTCAGCTCACCTTTAGCTAGTCTCCGTTTATTCCGTAGCTTTTAATTTGAGTTACTAGCACTTAGCAACCGAACCGGTATCTAATACCCTGGTGCTACTAGGAGTACTAGTAAAGTACACATTAACATAATGTATATCCAATATACTTCTATCGACCTTGCCAGCCTTCTCATCTACCAAGTATCTAGGGTAATTCCGCTCCGTGGGTTGTTCCCCTTATTACGTAAGCACTTAGCCTCGGGTTTGGGTTCAACCTTGGGTTTCTTCACTAGAGCAGCAACTGATTTGCCGTTTCATGAAGTATCCCTTCTTGCCCTTTCCCTTCTTGAAACTAGTGGTTTCACCAACCATCAACAATTGATGCTCCTTCTTGATTTCTACTTTCGCGGTGTCAAACATCGCGAATACCTCAAGGATCATCATATCTATCCCTGATATGTTATAGCTCATCACAAAGCTCTAGCAGCTTGGTGGCAATGACTTTGGAGAAACATCACTATCTCATCTGGAAGATCAACTCCCACTCGATTCAAGTGATTGTTGCACTCAGAAAATCTGAGCACAAGCTCAATGATTGAGCTTTTCTCCCTTAGTTTGCAGGCTAAGAAAATCGTCGGAGGTCTCATACCTCTTGACGTGGGCACGAGCCTGAAATCTCAATTTCAGCCCTCGAAACATCTCATATGTTTCGCGACGTTTCGAAAACGTCTTTGGTGCCTCAACTCTAAACCGTTTAACTGAACTATCACGGATTTATCAAAACGTACATGTCTGATGTTCGCAACATCCACAAACGATGTTTGGGGTTCAGCACACTGAGCGGTGCATTAAGGACATAAGCTTTCTACTGTCCGCATAATCACTATTGTCAACTTTCAACTATATTTTCTCTAGGAACATATCTAAACAAGGAACTAAAGCGCGCCATTTACATAATTTGCAAAGGTCTTTTGACTATGTTCAGATAATTAAGTTCATCTTATGAACTCCCACTCAGATAGACATCCTCTAGTCATCTAAGTGATTACATGATCCGAGTCAACTAGGCCGTGTCCGATCATCACGTGAGACGGACTAGTCATCATCGGTGAACATCTTCATGTTGATCATATCCTCCATACGACTCATGCTCGACCTTTCGGTCTCTGTATTCCGAGGCCATGTCTGTACATGCTAGGCTCGTCAAGTTAACCCTAAGTGTTTTGCATGTGTAAAACTGTCTTACACCCGTTGTATGTGAACGTAAGGATCTATCACACCCGATCATCACGTGGTGCTTCGAAACGGCGAACTTTAGCAACGGTGCACAATTAGGGGAGAACACTTCTTGAAATTGTTGTAAGGGATCATCTTATTTACTACCGTCGTTCTAAGTAAACAAGATGCATAAACATGATAAACATCACATGCAATCAAATAGTGACATGATATGGCCAATATCATTTTGCTCCTTTTAATCTCCATCTTCGGGGCTCCATGATCATCATCGTCACCGGCATGACACCATGATCTCCATCATCGTGTCTCCATGAAGTTGTCTCACCAACTTATTACTTCTACTACTATGGCTACCGGTTAGCAATAAAGTAAAGTAATTACATGGCGTTGTTCAATGACACGCAGGTCATACAATAAATAAAGACAACTCCTATGGATCCTGCCGGTTGTCATACTCATCGACATGCAAGTCGTGATTCCTATTACAAGAACATGATCAATCTCATACATCACATATCATTCATCACATTCTTCTTGGCCATATCACATCACATAGCATACCCTGCAAAAACAAGTTAGACGTCCTCTAATTGTTGTTGCATGTTTTACGTGGCTGCTATGGGTTTCTAGCAAGAACGTTTCTTACCTACGCAAAACCACAACGTGATATGCCAATTGCTATTTACCCTTCATCAGGACCCTTTTCATCGAATCCGTTCCGACTAAAGTGGGAGAGACTGGCACCCGCTAGCCACCTTATGCACCAAGTGCATGTCAATCGGTGGAACCTGTCTCACATAAGAGTACGTGTAAGGTCGGTCCGGGCCGCTTCATCCCACAATACCGTCGAAACAAGATCGGACTAGTAACGGTAAGCATATTGAACAAAATCAACGCCCACAACTACTTTGTGTTCTACATGTGCAAAGAATCTACGCAATAGACTTAGCTCATGATGCCACTGTTGGGGGAAATTCAAAATTTTCCTACGTGTCACCAAGATCTATCTATGGAGAAACCAACAACGAGGGGAAGGAGAGTGCATCTATATACCCTTGTAGATCGCTAAGCGGAAGCGCTCAAGAGAACGGGGTTGAAGGAGTCGACTGCGCGTGTGATCCAAATCACCGGAGATCCTAGTGCCGAACGGACGGCACCTCCGCGTTCAACACACGTACAGCCCGGTGACGTCTCCCATGCCTTGATCCAGCAAGGAGAGAGGGAGAGGTTGAGGAAGACTCCATCCAGCAGCAGCACAACGGCGTGGTGGTGGTGGAGGAGCGTGGCAATCCTGCAGGGCTTCGCCAAGCACCGCGGGAGAGGAGGAGTACTTGGGAGAGGGGGAGGGCTGCGCCAGAACTTGTGGTGCGGCTGCCCTCCCACCCCCCACATATATATAGGGGCAAGGGAGAGGGGGGCCGGCCCCCTCAGATCCAATCTGAGGAGGGGGCGGCGGCCAAGGGGGGGAGGAGTGCCTCCCAAGTCAAGTGGAGGCCCTCCCCCCTTAGGGTTTTCCCTCCCCATGCGCATGGGCCTTGGGGGGGCTGGTGCCCCTGGCCCATTAAGGCTAGGGCGCCCCCCTACAGCCCATGCTACTATATTGGACGTGGTGGAACAATTTCCGGACCTCCGGACCCTCCAAATCCTCCGAACCTTCAGAAGCTTCCGCACAATACCGAAAAACCCGAACTTTTCCTTTAACCCAACAACAACTTTCCATATATAAATCTTTACCTCCGGACCATTCCGAACTCCTAGTGACGTCCCGGATCTCATCCGAGACTCAACACCATTCGGTAACCACATACAAACTTCCTTTATAACCGTAGCGCCATCGAACCTTATGTGTAGACCCTACGGGTTCGGAGACATGTAGACATGACCGAGACGTTCTCTGGTCAATAACCAACAGCGGGATCTGGATACCCATGTTGGCTCCCACATGTTCCACGATGATCTCATCGGATGAACCATGATGTCAAGGACTCAATTCATCCTGTATACAATTCCCTTTGTCTAACGGTATTGTACTTGCCCGAGATTCGATCGTCGGTATACCGATACCTTGTTCAATCTCGTTACCAGCAAGTCTCTTTACTCGTTCCGTAACACATCATCCCGTGATCAACCCCTTGGTCACATTGCGCACATTATGATGATGTCCTACCGAGTGGGCCCAGAGATACCTCTCCGTTTACACGGAGTGACAAATCCCAGTCTCGATTCGTGCCAACCTGACAGACACTTTCGGAGATACCTGTAGTGCACCTTTATAGCCACCCGCCACGCCAGGACGCTTTGGTACACCCAAAGCATTCCTACGGTATCCGGGAGTTGCACAATCTCATGGTCTAAGGAAAAGATACTTGACATTAGAAAAGCTTTAGCATACGAACTACACGATCTCTGTGCTAGGCTTAGGATTGGGTCTTGTCCATCACATCATTCTCCTAATGATGTGATCCCGTTATCAACATCCAATGTCCATGGTGAGGAAACCGTAACCATCTATTGATCAACGAGCTAGTCAACTAGAGGCTTACTAGGGACATGGTGTTGTCTATGTATCCACACATGTATCTGAGTTTCCTATCAATACAATTATAGCATGGATAATAAATGATTATCATGAACAAGGAAGTATAATAATAACTAATTTATTATTGCCTCTAGGGCATATTTCCAACAGTTGCTGCACGAGTGTGCCACCAAAGTGTAGCATATTTGCATTCCAAGGTTAGCACAATATGTTTTGAAAAGGTTGCTCGTGAACTGAGAGCCATTGTCAGTGATGATACGGTTGGGAACCCCAAAGCGGCTCACGAGGCCCTTGATGAACTTGACGACCGAGCCTACCGGGATGGTGCGCACGGGCTCTACCTCCGCCCACTTGGTGAACTTGTCGATGGCGATCCCCGGGCGCTCGAGGGAATGGGCCCAGGATATCCAGCCCCCAGACCATGAATGGCCATGAGAGTGGGATGGTCTGGAGGCCCTGAGCGGGCTGGTGGATCTGCTCGGCATGGAATCGACATGCCTCGCAAGGTCTCACCAGCTCAGCAGCGTCATTGAGCGTCGTGGGCCAGTAGAACCCGCTGCGGAATGCCTTACCCACGAGGGTGCGCAATGAGGAGTGATGCCCACAGTCCCCACTATGGATGTCGGCTAGCAGCTCGCACCCCTGCTCCTTAGAGATGCACCATAGAGAGACGTCGTTTGGGCGCTTTCGGTAGAGCTCACCGTCCTGGATGTAGTACGCGGTGGCCTAACGGGCCACATGTTCTGCGTCTTCCTCCTTCTCTGGCAAGGCGCCTCTGAGCAAGTACGCCTTGAACTCCTTGGTCCAGCACCCCTCCTGAGGTTCGAGGGCGAGAAGCAGGCGGGCCCCCAAGGTCGGGTCGCATGCCGGGGCACCCGAGGAGGGTGCCATGGGAGGCTCCTCTTGAGGCAGCGCTGGTCTTGTAGTGTGGAGTCACCGATGGCTTGAACGCTCATCAAAGACGCTAGGCTTCTGGGGGTCGCGACGGGACGCCCTCTTGGCAATGTCATCCGCCTCCTTATTCGTGCCACGCGGTACATGCTGCAATTCCAAGCCCAAGAATTGTTTCTCAATTTTGCATACCTCTTCAAGATATGCCTCCATGTGCTCGTCTTTTGGCTTGTACTCCTTCTTGGAGAAGTTGACGAGGAGCTGGGAGTTGCCCTTGATGGTGAGGCGCCTGATCCCCAGAGCCGCCGCGACCTTGAGGCCGGTGATCAGGCCCTCGTACTCGGCAATGTTGTTGGAGACCTTCTCACCATGCTGAAAGCAGAGCTGCACGACGTAGTAGAGCTTGTTCTGGGCAGGCGAGATGAGCACGGCTCCAGCCCCTGCGCCCTAGCGTGCGAGTGCGCCATCGAATTACATGACCCAACCATATGGTGCTTCATCTCCGGGTGAGGGAGTCCTGGGCTAGGGGGTGTCCGGACAGCCGGACTATCAATATCCGCCGGACTCCCAGACTACGAAGATAGAAGATTGAAGACTCCGGCTCGTGTCCGGAAGGTACTTTCCTTGGCGTGGAAGGCAAGCTTGGCAATACGGATATGTAGATCTCCTACCATTGTAACCGACTCTGTGTAACCCTAGCCTCTCCGGTGTCTATATAAACCGGAGGGCCTTAGTCCATAGGACGAACATTACATCTCAACAATCATACCATAGGCTAGCTTCTAGGGTTTAGCCTCCTTGATCTCGTGGTAGATCTACTCTTGTACTACCCATATCATCAATATTAATCAAGCAGGACATAGGGTTTTACCTCCATCGAGAGGGCCTGAACTTGGGTAAAAACATTGTGTCCCTCGTCTCTTGTTACCATCCGCCTAGACGCACAGTTCGGGACCCCCTACCCGAGATCCGCCGGTTTTGACACCGACATTTGTGCTTTCATTGAGAGTTCCTCTGTGTCGTCACCGATAGGCTCGATGGCGTCTTCAACCATCAACGCTGTCCAGGGTGAGATTTTTCTCCCCGGACAGATCTTCAGATTTGGCGGCTTTGTATCAGGGCCAATTCTCTTGGCCATCCGAGCAGATCGAAGCTACGCCCGGCCGTCAGTCGATTCAAAGTTGAACTTCACGGCCGATGACCGTGGAGACTTGATCTTCGACGGACTCGAGCCACAGCCAAGCGCGCCAAGACTGCGTGACGATGGGCATGATCTAGCTCGCCGCGGACAAGTGCTTTGGAGGTCAGATTTGATCCGCTCCGGCCACTAGCCCGGAGCCAATTGCCCATGTCAAGGGTCGGTGGATAGACGCCGCCCCGGGGGCTTCAACACCAACGGCGATGGAGCCGAATACCAATCTTGTCCCCCGCGAAACTCGTGATCCCGAGGCGTCGGACTCCTCGCCGGACTCCGAGCCTCCCACGCCCCTGCCAATTAAACCGGATTGGGCGCCGGTTATGGAATTCACCGCTGCGGACATTTTCCAGCACTCGCCTTTTGGCGATATCCTTAATTCTCTGAAGCATCTCTCGCTATCAGGAGAACCCGGGCCGTACTATGGCCAGGGCGGTTGGAGTTCGGACGACGAAGAAATTCAGAGCCCACCCACCACCCACTTTATCGCCACTGTTGAGGATTTAACCGACATGCTAGACTACGACTCCGATGACATCGACGCTATGGACGACGATGCCGGAGACGAACAGGACCCAGCGCCCACAGGGCATTGGAAGGCCACCTCGTTGTACGACGTCTACATGGTGGATACCCCAAAAGAAGGGAATGGCGAAAAAGCAGCGGAGGAAGATTCTTAAAGAAACAACCCAAACGCCGGCGTCAGCGGCGCCGCTCTAAATCCCGCCACAACAAGAATGGAGATTCCGCACGGAGACAATAACACCGGAGAGTGCCAAGACGATCCCTCCTCGCAAGACTCAAAGACAGAGGACGCAGCGAAGCAAGCCCCCGACGAGGCGGCGGGGCATTTAAGGGGTTGAGGATGATAACTATATGCCTCCCTCCAAGACGGCGAGCCTCAACGATGATGAATTCGTCATACCCGAGGATCCCATCGAACAAGAGCGCTTCAGCGCAGGCTCATAGCCACGGCAAATAGCCTAAAGAAAAGCAAAGAATAGCTCCAAGCTGATCAAGATCTCGCTAGCCGATCGATGGACCGAGGTCCTCGCGTCAAGAGTATAAACTCGAACTCCTCCAAAAGCTACCTAAGACGCAAGCTGCTCCCCGATTAGAGGAGGAAGCATACATACCTTTATCACCAACGCCGCGACATGGTCGACCGACCACCCGTGGTCGGGACAGGAGGCATTCAGCCCCCAGCCAAGACCGTACCCGACATCGATCCAAGAGTACGGCCAAAAGGAACGCGCCGGACTTGCGAGACATCTTGGAGGACAAAGCAAGACAATCCAGATCCATCTATGGATCACGTGGCGCCCTACGACCCGACGAATAGCGTCGCGCGGACATAACGCCGCCGGGCCGAACATAGCAGCATAGCGCTCCCTCGAGCTGCGCCGCGATATTGCTCAATACAGGCGCCAGACACCCGTTATGCTTCATCGATGAAGTAATGGATCATCAGATCCCCGAAGGGTTCAAACCCGTGAATATCGAATCTTACTATGGTACAAAAGACCCCGCGGTGTGGATCGAAGTTTATCTTCTCCACATCCATATGGCCCGCGGCGACGATCTCCACGCCATCAAATATCTCCCACTCAAGCTTAAAGGACCAGCTCGGCATTGGCTCAACAGCCTGCCCGCAGAGTCAATTGGGTGTTGGGAAGCCCTGGAGGCCGCATTCCTTGATAACTTCCAAGGTACATATGTGCGACCACCAGATGCCGATGACCTAAGCCACATTATTCAGCAGCTGATTTAATCGCCGCATAATTACGACACGGTTCTTGACGAAGAAAAATCAAATCGTCGATTGTCCGGATGCGGAGGCCCTTGCAGCCTTCAAACATAACATCCGGGACGAATGGCTAGCCCGGCACCTGGGGCAGGAGAAGCCGAAATCCATGGCAGCCCTCACATCATTAATGACCCACTTTTGTGCGGGAGAGGACAGCTGGCTAGCCCGCAGCAACAATCTCCGCAAAAATTCTGGCAGTCCAGACACTAAGCACAACCACGGCAGGTCACGTCGAATCAAAAACAAACGCCGCATTAACGGCAACGACAAAGAGGACACGGCAGTCAATGCCGGATTCCGAGGCTCAAAACCCGGTCAACGGAAGAAGCCATTTAAAAGAACAACTCCGGGTCCGTCCAATCTGGACCGAATACTCGACCGCTCATGCCAGATACATGGCACCCCCGAAAAGCCAGCTAATCACACCAATAGAGATTGTTGGGTGTTCAAGCAGGCCGGCAAGTTAATTGTCGAACACAATGACAAGGGGCTAAATAGCGACGACGAGGAGGAGACCCGGCCGCCGAACAAGAGAGGATGTATGGTTTCCCCCACAAGTGCGGACGGTGAATATGATTTACGCAACCCATATACCCAAGAGGGAGAGGAAGCGCGACTACGGACGCCTATGCGATGGAGCCACGCCTCAAGTTCAATCCATGGTCCTCCCGTCCGATCACTTTCAATCGACGAGACCATCCGACCAGCATACGCCATGGCGGATTCGCCGCATTGGTCTTAGACCCAATCGTCGATGGATTTCACCTCACAAGAGTCCTGATGGATCGGCGGCAGCAGCTGAACTCGCTTTATCGACACGGTCGCAAAATGGGCATAGACCCATCCAGATCAAACCTACTAAGACAACCTTTAAAGGTGTCATCCCAGAGTGGAAGCCAACTGACAGGCTAAGTCACACCGAAGTGGTCTTTGGATCCCGGATACTTCCGGCGAAGAGTTAATCTTCGACATAGTCCCATTCCGAAGCGGCTATCATGCCTCTGCTTTCGGACGAACCGCGCTTGCAAAGTTCAACGCGGTGCCGCATTATGCATACCTAAAGCTCAAGATGCCAGCCCTCGTGGAGTCATTACGGTCAATGGGAACACGGAGCGCCCTCCGAACGGAGGAACATACAATGCTCGTGGCGGAAATGCGAGCAGCCTTCACGGCAATTCTCTAGTCCGCAATTAAAAGCCGGATACATTAAAGCGCCGCCGAGCAACGCCAACCAAGACCTCTCGGCGCGATCGAGCATCGTAGCAATGCGGCCCCAACCCCGCCACAAGATGATCACTAGAATAACACTCGCAGACATCACTACGCTTTGGAGATACCATGGGCGCAGGGAGGGCTTAACCACAAGGACCAAAGAGTGCGGCTCGACCACACAAGGGCTCATGCGATCGCTCCCTTGGCTTTGTTTTTATCTTTTTTGCATACACAGACTCCATTAACCGAAGCCTCGTCCGACGGCAAACTTGCGAACTCACGATGCAACATCGTGGATTAAAGAAGGCTGCGGCGAACACTAAGGTGGTCTCCATTACGAGCATTAAATTCGATTACATACACCAAGTCTGCAGCTTATCCTCGAGGGGACATGCTAATTTAGTCCTAATCCCTTGCTTATCAAGACTATTTGTATCAGTCCGCTTTATTAGCGACCTTCTTTCACAAATAACGCAACACTTTCTTCTTGCAAGTACATTACCTTTTCATTGCAATTATGCTATCTTTACATATGTTCATTATATGACATCCTGCACCCGTATACTTTGGTACAGCCGAATACACCAGGGCTTCGCTCCCATATTATGGTGTGATTAAGTCCTAACACTTTCACAAGTGCGGCACCCGAACTTATAGCATTATATGAATCAGCTCGAATCATGTCTTGGGTCAATAGTTGGGTTTGCCCGGCTCCCATGTTTTGGTACCTTACGCCTCCGTTCCCGGCTAAGGTAGCACTGGAGAACCATCGCGATTGCGCCCGGTTGAGCCGGGTTAACGCCTCGGAGAAAGCTAAAACTGACGGCATGATAAGGCGAGAGACTGGTCGCTATTCGAGAGGTTCTTCGGGTCCTTAAAGGCTCATGCCGCTTGAGCGAAGTTCGGATGATGTCCGATGAAGGCGTGATAGCGCCTCGATTCGGTCTTCCGAATACCAGGGCTTCACCAAATTTAAAATTATAGAATTCTATGGCTAAGTGAGAGTGTTCAAGCACTATAAGTCCGTCGCTTTGTTCGTCGTGTTGAGCGCCTCCTAGATGGACCCAATAATGGGAACAAGAGTGCTCAAGTTTATCACGAACACCCCAGCCTTTGTAGCCCGGGGTGAAGCCAACGACTTGCCATCTCTCGATTTAACAAACGGCCGCATGAAGGTAATATTTTAAATTCAACAAAGCGTTGCTCATGGCGCATATAAACGAAGTTTTCATTGCAGTGATAAAAACATAGCGAAGTTCACTCAAAGATTACATCAAGGGGCACTCTTACGCAATATTGCGGCTCCCTTCAGACAACTTTATAATATCGCTCGGCGTGCGATGCTCCTTGCCCGGCGGCGGCGGATTCGTGAGAAGCTTCTCGCATCCAGCTTGCCCCATTGCACCTTTATGCGGGCAAGGGCCCGACGAGCGCCTTCAATGCAAAGCGGGCGCTTGATCACATCCAGCCTGGGCATGCATCCACCAGCCGCCGCACTAGGCCAAAGTAGCTGCCAGCATGGCTTGCCCAGCCACACCGGACGGACTGAGGCCCTTCATGGCCTCCTCGGCTACCTTGTGGAGTTCGACCAGCTGCTTCACCGGTCGCTTGGGGCACTGGATGGCCGGCCTCGAAGATACCGAGACCAAGACCTTCCCGCTGAGCTCCCTCCTCGCCACGACAGTAACGCAGCGGCATCAGTCGCACTACGCGGCAGATCTGCAAACGCCCCTAGAGAGCTCCGAATTTGGGTAAGTATCCGGTAATTTACATTAACATGCTTGCTCTGCATGAAAAACGCCTTACCCGCCGCTATCTTCTTCATGTCCTCTACTTCCTCATGGGCCTTCTGGGCCTCGGCCTTGGCAGACTTGGCACTCTCGAGAGCCGAGGCAAGCTCGGACTCTCGAGTCTGGGAGTCACGCTCCAAACTCTCATGCTTTTCCATGAGAGCCTGGAGCTCTTGCCGAACTTCCGCCACCAGTGCCGCTTGCTTTTCTCGCCAATCCGCTCTGTGGCGCATTATGCTCGCCACGGACACGGCATCCTTCGTGGCTGCCACCTCGTTAGTGGCCCCTGCATTACATATGTTATCCTAGTTAATCATGTTTGCAACTGAAACCCTTTTCTGTAAGGTACTTATTTAAAAGTGGTGTTATTCACCTTCTTTTTCCTTGAGCTGCCTCTTGGCATGGCCGAGCTCTTGCTCCGACCGCTCAAGATCCTTCTTCAGCATCTCGACCTCCGCCGTTAATGCGGCAGAGGTCAACAGTGCAGCCTGCAAACCCATATTGACATATTTTTTAGCAACCCTGCGTCCATTTTGTTAGATCCTTAGTCCGGCTTTTCTTTCCGAACACCGGACCAAGCATCAGGGGCTACTGTCTATGTGGTATTATATTACTTAATTTTAACCTTCTTACCTCAAAGCCTATTAGAAGGCTGTTGCAGGCTTCGGTCAGCCCGCCCTTGGCGAGCTGGACCTTCTCAATCATCGCACTCATGAGAGCGCGATGTTCTTCCTCGATGGAGGCGCCTTTGAGCGCCTCCAGCAGATTATCCGGTGCCTCCGGTTGGACGGAGGCCGCCGGCGTCACGGTCCTGCCCTTCTTTCAAGGGGACCGCTTGCGACTCTGAACCGCTTCGGTTCCGGCGTGAGTCCGGCGCAAAGTCCGGGGCTGCTCGACGGCGCCTCGAGCCTCCTCTGGCGTGTCCCCAGGATTCTCGCCTCGTCGTCCCACGGCGTGGGGTAGAGGCAGTCGGGATGGAATTTACATCCGACGGCGCCAACGACCCGCTCATCGAGTCGGGAAGGTCGTCAACGGCCGGACTAAAGGAACAATGCGGCATTAAAAGGACGCTACATGACATACAATATACGGCGTATAAATGATCCAGATACTTACGATCCTGCCGGACGTCGGGCCCTTGGAGGCCACTCATCCTCGCCAACATCGATGTTGGCAACACTGTCCGGGGGGATAGTTCTCCCCCTCTTGGACCCTTCGGCCACCCCGGTTGGGGAGGCCTTCCTTTTCCTCTCTCCCTCCTCCGGGAGAGAGTACTCCTCCTCCTCCTCCTCGTCTTCGGGGGAGGAGTCCTCGTTGTCGTCGCCAGACGCCTGATTGCAGGAACTCTTTTGAGTCCCCGCGGCCACCTTCTTGGCCTTCTTCTCCGGCACCACGTACGGTGCCGGAACCAGCAGCCTTGCTAAGCTGGCGTCCACTGGTTCTTCTGGCATGGGAGCCGGGCTGATGAGCAGCTGGGCCTTCTCCATCTAGCCCTGTCAAAGGAAGAGGCGGATTAAAAACCTCACTAGAGTCAATCTAATTACTTCAAGTGTCCCGTAATGGGGTCGAATCACTTACCTCGTCAGTCGGAGACTGCGAGCTGAATCCGCGGTCTTCGGTCGCGGATGCGGGGGCTTCGGCGCCCTTGAACAGCACCCTCCAAGCGCCTTCGTACGTTGTGTCGAAGAGCGCGCTTAACGTCTGGTGCTGTTCCGGATTAAACTCCCACAGATTAAATGCCCGTTCTTGGCATGGGAGAATCCGCCGGAGGAGCATGACCTGGACCACGTCGACGAGCCGGAGCCTACTGCTCACCAGCTTCTTGATGCAGGCTCGAAGTCCCGTCACCTCCACCGGATCACCCCACTGCAGGCCCTTCTCTTTCCAGGAGGTGAGCTGCGTAGGGATTCCAGATCTAAATTCGGGGGCCGCCGCCCATGTGGGCTTGCACGGCTCGGTGATGTAGAACCACCCCGATTGCCACCCCTTGACGGAGTCCACGAAGGTCCCTTCTAGCCAAGGGACGTTCGGCAGCTTGCCCAACATGGCACCTCCGCATTCCGCTTGCGTCCCCTTCACAACCTTCAGCTTGACGTTGAAAGTCTTGAGCCACAGGCCGAAGTGGGGCCGGATGCAGAGAAATGCCTCGCACACGACGATAAACGCCGAGATGTTGAGGACGAAGTTCGGCGCCAGATCGTGGAAATCTAGGCCGTAGTAGAACATGATCCCCCGGACAAATGGATGGAGCGGAAAGCCCAGTCCGCGGAGGAAATGGGGAAGAAAGACGACCCTCTCATGGGGCCCTGGGGTAGGGATGAGCTGCCCTGCGTCGGGCAGCCGGTGCGCGATGTCGCTGGAAAGGTATCCGGCGTCGCGCAGCTTGGTGATGTCCTCCTCCTTGGCGGTGGAGGCCAACCATTTGCCTCCCCCTCCGGACATATTCGGAGAAGGGTCGAGGTGAGATGCGCGAGCTTGGGCGTTGGAGCTTGAGTTCGCAGGGATGAATGAGCAAAGGAGGAAGAAGGTGTAGGTGAGAAGGTAAATCCTTATCCCTTATATATAGGCGGACAAAACTATGCGTCCCTCACCGGCCTGGTAAAACTCGCTTATCTCCCAAGCGCCATCATCAATGGCACGGTTGGGTTACCCACGCACGTATTGATGAGAATCCCGGAATAAGGGGAACACGATCTCTGCTTCGACAGGACGTGCCAAGGAAACCACTTCGCTAAACGTGCTGAGGTGGAATGATAAAAACGATTCAAACAAGGGCTTGGCTGCGGTGTGATGTCACGCTGCATAATACGTCAGCAGATTGAGCTATGTGTGTTTTATTCTCTCTACGTTTGGAATGTGGAATTTATTTTGCAGAGCCGGACACTATCCTGGTGTTCATTATTTTCTCCGGATTATTCAAGGGAGGAACCCGCCTTGCAATGCCGAACATTATGCACGCCAGACTTATCGCCATTGAAGACTGGTTCAGGGGCTACTGAGGGAGTCCTGGGCTAGGGGGTGTCCGGACAGCCGGACTATCAATATCCGCCGGACTCCCAGACTACGAAGATAGAAGATTGAAGACTCCGGCTCGTGTCCCGAAGGTACTTTCCTTGGCGTGGAAGGCAAGCTTGGCAATACGGATATGTAGATCTCCTACCATTGTAACCGACTGTGTAACCCTAGCCTCTCCGGTGTCTATATAAACCGGAGGGCCTTAGTCCGTGGGGACTAACATTACATCTCAACAATCATACCATAGGCTAGCTTCTAGGGTTTAGCCTCCTTGATCTCGTGGTAGATCTACTCTTGTACTACCCATATCATCAATATTAATCAAGAAGGACGTAGGGTTTTACCTCCATCGAGAGGGCCTGAACCTGGGTAAAAACATTGTGTCCCTCGTCTCTTGTTACCATCCGCCTAGACGCACAGTTCGGGACCACCTACCCGAGATCCGCCGGTTTTGACACCGACACCGGGTGTGAGGGAACGGTCCTCACCCACCCCTCGGTCAGGGGCATCAGTCCACTCCGCCACAAAGTCAGCGAGGGCTGCGCCCTTGATGACTCTAGTGGTGCTGAACTCCAACTGGAGCGCCTGCAACTCGATGTTCCACTCAGCAACCCTTCCCGTGGCGTTGGGGCTCTGGAACACTTTCTCCAGGGGGTATGCGGAGACAACCTTGATAGGGTAGCCTTGGAAGTAGTGGCGTAGCTTCCTGGAGGTAGTGAGGAGCGCGAGCAGGAGCTTCTGTGGCATGGGGTAGCGTGAAGACGCGTCACGCAGCATCATGCTGACGAAGTACATGAGATGCTCAACGAAGGAGGGAGCGTCGACGGCATCCTGCCCCTCCTAGGACGAGGGAGCCTCGGGAGCCATGCCGTCCGGTGGGGCAGCCGGGGCCTCTGGGGCGTTGATACATCTCCAACGTATCTATAATTTTTGATTGTTCCATGCTATTATATTACCCGTTTTGGATGTTTATGGGCTTTACTTTACACTTTTATATCATTTTTGGGACTAACCTACTAACCGGAGGCCCAACCCGAATTGCTATGTTTTTGCCTATTTCAGTGCTTCGAAGAAAAGGAATATCAAACGGAGTCCAAACGGAATGAAACCTTCGGGAGCGATCTTTTCAGAACAAACGCAATCCAGGAGACTTGGAGTGGACGTCAAGCTGCAAACGAGGCGGCCACGAGGGTGCCCAGCGCGCCCTAAGGGGGTGGGCGCCCCACCCTCGTGGGCCCCTCGTGGCTCCACCGACGTACTTCCTTCGCCTATATGTACTCATGTACCCTAAAAATATCCAGGAGCACCACAAAAAACTATTTCCACCACCGCAACCTCTGTATTCGCGAGATCCCATCTTGGAGCCTTCGCCGGCGCTCCGCCGGAGGGGGAATCGGTCGTGGAGGGCCTCTACATCATCTCCAAGGCCTCTCCGATGAGTTGTGAGTAGTTTACCACAGTCCTTCGGTTCCATAGTTATTAGCTAGATGGCTTCTTCTCTCTCTTTGAATCTCAATACAAAGTTCTCCTCGATCTTCTTGGAGATCTATTTGATGTAACTCTTTTTGCGGTGTGTTTGCCGAGATCCGATGAATTGTGGGTTTATGATCAAGTTTATCTATGAGAAGTATTTGAATCTCCTCTGAATTTTTTTATGTATGATTGGTTATCTTAGCAAGTCTCTTCGAATTATCAGTTTGGTTCGGCCTACTAGATTGATCTTTCTTGCCATGGGAGAAGTGCTTAGCTTTGGGTTCAATCTTGGGGTGTCCTTTCCAAAGGATGCAGGGCAGCAAGGCACGTATTGTATTGTTGCCATCGAGGATAAAAACATGGGGTTTATATCATATTGCATGAGTTTATCCCTCTACATCATGTCATCTTTCTTAATGCGTTACTCTGTTCTTCATGAACTTAATACTCTAGATGCAGGCAGGAGTCGGTCGATCTGTGGAGTAAGAGTAGTAGATGCAGAATCGTTTTGATCTACTTGTTGCGGATGTGATGCCTATATACATGATCATGCCTAGATATTCTCATAACTATGCACTTTTCTATCAATTGCTCGACAGTAATTTGTTCACCCGTAGTAATACTTATGCTATCTTGAGAGAAGCCACTAGTGAAACCTATGGCCCCCGGGTCTATCTTTCATCATATAAGTTTTCCATCTACTTTTATTTGCATCTTTTACTTTCCAATCTATATCATAAAAACACCAAAAATATTTATCTTATCTTATTATCTCTATCAGATATCACTTTTGCAAGTTACCGTGAAGGGATTGACAACCCCTTTATCGCGTTGGTTGCGAGGTTCTTGTTTGTTTGTGTAGGTGTGTGTGGGACTTTTGAGGAGCCTCCTACTGGATTGATACCTTGGTTCTCAAAAATTGAGGGAAATACTTACGCTACTTTGCTGCATCACCCTTTCCTCTTCAAGGGAAAACCAACACAGTGCTCAAGAGGTAGCAAGAAGGATTTCTGGCGCCGTTGCCGGGGAGGTCTTCGCTCAAGTTAAGACATACCAAGTACCCATCACACACTCATCTCCCTCGCATTACATTATTTGCCATTTGCCTCTCGTTTTACTCTCCCCCAGTTCACCCTTGCCGTTTTATTCGCCCTCTCTTTTCCGTTCGCCTCTCTCTTTCGCTTGTCTCTTGTGTGCTCGTCGTTATGGCTTGTCCTCCTATCCTCGTTATTACTCCCGAACATGAAATTCTTAATTTTAAGCAAAGGGAGGGAGAAAATCTAAAAGATGCGTGGCACAGAATTTGCAATGCTCAAAATAGATCTACTAGGAAGCTTTCTACTTCCGTTATTCTTCACAATTTTTATGTAGGCATCACCCCTTGGAATAGATGCATTCTTGATACCATTACCGGAGGGAATTTCTTGGATAGCCATACTTTTGATGCTTATAATGCTGCTAGATTTGTTTGGTCCACCACCTCTTTTGGTTAATGGAACTGTTTTAACTTTAGAACATGTGATGCAAAGACTTGAAATTATTGAAAATAAAGTTGCCACTGTTGAGTTAATTGAAAATTTGGATAAAAAGATCCATAACCAAATTACCCAATACGGCTCTAGGGTTGGAGTTACTTTGAATTTTTTTAAAGAGAAAGAACCTATAGTTAACGAAAGAATAGATCTAGATTCTACGAGAACCAGAAAACTTGAGGATATTATTACAAACTTAGGGTCAGCCTTTTCATCCGTGAAAAATAGTCCAACTCCTCCTACCAAAACTGCTAAATTTATTATTTTCCTAAAAATAAGGGTGAATCTTCTAGTAAGGAAAATTCGGATCTCAAATCAATAAGCGTTCACCCCAATTGTCTCTCTATCATAAAGGAACCTTTTGCTTCAAATGAATTTCTCAATTTCTCGCCTAGGAGTTTAATCATTGCTAAAAAGAAAGAAACTCCTAAAAGTTATAAGTGCTCTATTGAAGAATTGAATAACAAAGATGGCACTACTTAGATCTTTTCTCACTTTTATGCCTAGCTAGGGGCGTTAAACGACAACGCTTGTTGGGAGGCAACCCAATTTTATTTTTGTTTCTTGCTTTTTGCTTCTGCTTAGTAATAAATATTTCATCTAGCCTCTGTTTATATGTGGTTTTATGTTCTAATTAGTGTTTGTGCCAAGAAGAACCTATAGGATAACCTACGATGATAGTTAATTTGATTCTGCTGAAAAACAGAAAGTTTTGCACACACGAGAATAATTTTAATAAATCACAGATACTTTAGTTTGCTTTGATTCTTCTTGAAGTAGATCAATAGACAAATTTCCTAGGACTTACTATTTTGGTAGGAGTTTTCGAGTTCCAGACATATTCAAAAGTTACAGATTGCTACAGACTGGTCTGTTTTTGACAGATTCTGTTTTTCGTGTGTTGTTTGCTTATTTTGATGCATCTATGGCTAGTATCGGGGGGTATGAACCATAGAGAAGTTGGAATAAAGTAGGTTTAACACCAATAAAAATAAATAATGAGTTCATTACAGTACCTTATGTGGTGGTTTTTCTTTCTTGCACTAACGGAGCTTATGAGATTTCCTGTTGAGTTTTGTGTTGTGAAGTTTTTGGTAAAGATTTGATGGACTATGGAATAAGGAGTGGCAAGAGCCTAAGCTTGGGGATGCCCATGGTACCCCAAGATATTCAAGGATAACCAAAAGTTTAAGCTTGGGGATGCCCCTAAGGCATCCCTCTTTAAATCTTCGTTTATCGGTAACTTTACTTGGAGCTATATTTTTATTCGCCACATGATATGTGTTTTGCTTGGAGCGTCTTGCATGATATTAGTCTTTTCTTTTTATTTTACCACAATCATACTTGCTGTATACACCTTTTGTGAGAGACACACATGATTTGGAATTTATTAGAATACTCTATGTGCTTCACTTATATCTTTTGAGCTAGATAATTTTGCTCTAGTGCTTCACTTATATCTTTTAGAGCACGACGGTGGTTTAATTTTGTAGACATTGTTGATCTCTCATGCTTCACTTATATTATTTTGAGAATCTTCTAGAACATCATGGTATTTGATATGGTTATAAAATTGGTCCTAGAATGATGGGCATCCAAGTTGGGTATAATAAAAACTATCATAGGAAGTGAATTGGATGCTATGATCAATTTGATGCTTGATAATTGTTTTGAGATATAGAGGTGGTGATATTAGAGTCATGCTAGTTGGGTAATTGTGAATTTAAAGAATACTTGTGTTGAAGTTGGCAAGTCCCGTAGCATGCACGTATGGTAAAAGTTGTGTAACAAATTTGTTGCATGGAATGCTCTTTTGATTGCCTTCCTTATGAGTGGACGTCGGGATCGCGCGATGGTTAACTCCTACCAACCCTTCCCCTAGGAGCATGTGTAGTAGTACTTTGCTTCGAAGGCTAATAAAACTTTTGCAAGAAGTATATGAGTTCTTTATGACTAATGTGAGTCCATGGATTATACACACTTTTACCCTTCCATCATTGCTAGCCTCTTCGGTTCCGCGCATTGCCCTTTCTCACCTTGAGAGTTGGTGCAAACTTCGTCGGTGCATCCAAACCCCGTGATACGATACGCTCTATCACACATAAACCTCCTTATATCTTCCTCAAAACAGCCACCGTACCTACCTATTATGGCATTTCCATAGCCATTCCGAGATATATTGCCATGCAACTTTCCACCGTTCTGTTTATCATGACACGCATCATCATTGTCATATTGCCTTGCATGATCATGTAGTTGACATCATATTTTGGCAAAGCCACCTTCATAATTTTTCATACATGTCACTCTTGATTCATTACCCATCCCGGTACACCACCGGAGGCATTCATATAGAGTCATATCTTGTTCTAGTTTTGAGTTGTAATTCATGAGTTGTAGATAAATAGAAGTGTGATGATCATCATTATTAGGGCATTATCCCTTATAAAAAAAGAAAGGCCAAAAAGAAAAAAAAACGAAAGGACAAAGGAAAAAAAATTAAAAAAGAAATGCCAAATAATAATAAAAAAGGTCCAAAAAAAGAAAAGAAATAAAAAAAGGGGGACAATGTTACTATCCTTTTCCACACTTGTGCTTCAAAGTAGCACCATGTTCTTCATATACAGAGTCTCATATGTTGTCACTTTCATATACTAGTGAGAATTTTTCATTATAGAACTTGGCTTGTATATTCCAACAATGGGCTTCCCCAAAATGCCCTAGGTCTTCGTGAGCAAGCAAGTTGGATGCACACCCACTAGTTTCTTTTGTTGAGCTTTCATACATTTATAGCTCTAGTGCATCCGTTGCATGGCAATCCCTACTCCTCATGTTGACATCAATTGATGGGCATCTCCATGGCCCGTTGATTAGCCTCGTCAAAATGAGACTTTGTCCTTTTTTGTCTTCTCCACACAACCTCCATCATCATATTCTATTCCACCCATAGTGCTATATCCATGGCTCACGCTCATGTATTGCGTGAGAGTTGAAAAAAGCTGAAGCGCGTTAAAAAGTATGAACCAATTGCTTGGATGAAATCGGGGTTGTTCTTGATGGGAGTATTTTGTGTGATGAAAATGAAACATAGCCTAACTATATGATTTTGTAGGAATGAACCTTCTAATGCCATGATATTTGAGAAGATATGATTGCTTTGTTAGTATGCCTGAAGTATTACTATTTCTTATGTCAATATGAACTTTTATTTTGAATCATTTGGATCTGAACATTCATGCCACAATAAAGAAAATTACATTGAGAATTATGCTAGGTAGCATTCCACATCAAAAATTCTGTTTTTATCATTTACCTACTCGAGGACGAGCAGGAATTAAGCTTGGGGATGCTTGATATGTCTCCAACGTATCTATAATTTTTGATTGTTCCATGCTATTATATTACCCGTTTTGGATGTTTATGGGCTTTACTTTACACTTTTATATCATTTTTGGGACTAACCTACTAACCGGAGGCCCAAATTAATTGCTGTTTTTTTGCCTATTTCAGTGTTTCGAAGAAAAGGAATATCAAATGGAGTCCAAATGGAATGAAACCTTCGGGAGCGATCTTTTCGGAACAAACGCAATCTAGGAGACTTGGAAGGACGTCAACCTACAAACGAGGCGGCCACGAGGGTGCCCGACGCGCCCTAAGGGGGTGGGCGCGCCCCCACCCTCGTGGGCCCCTCGTGGCTCCACCGACGTACTTCCTTCGCCTATATATACTCCCGTACCCTAAAAACATCCAGGAGCACTATGAAAAACTATTTCCACCGCGGCAACCTTCTGTATCCGCGAGATCCCATCTTGGAGCCTTTGCCAGCGCTCCGCCGGAGGGGGAATCGACCATGGAGGGCCTCTACATCATCTCCAAGGCCTCTCCAATGAGTTGTGAGTAGTTTACCATAGACCTTCGGGTCCATAGTTATTAGCTAGATGGCTTCTTTTCTCTCTTTGAATCTCAATACAAAGTTCTCCATGATCTTCTTGGAGATCTATTCGATGTAACTCTTTTTGCGGTGTGTTTGTCGAGATTCGATGAATTGTGGGTTTATGATCAAGTTTTCTATGAGAAGTATTTGAATCTCCTCTGAATGTTTTATGTATGATTGGTTATCTTTGCAAGACTCTTCGAATTATCAGTTTGCTTTGGCCTACTAGATTGATATTTCTTGCCATGGGAGAAGTGCTTAGCTTTGGGTTCAATCTTGGGGTGTCCTTTCCCAGTGACAACAGGGGCAACAAGGCATGTATTGTATTGTTGCCATCGAGGATAAAAAGCTGGGGTTTATATCATATTGCATGAGTTTATCCCTCTACATCATGTCATCTTTCTTAATGCGTTAATCTGTTCTTCATGAACTTAATACTCTAGATGTAGGCAGGAGTCGGTCGATGTGTGGAGTAATAGTAGTAGATGCAGAATCGTTTCGATCTACTTGTTGTGGACGTGATGCCTACATACATGATCATGCCTAGATATTCTCATAACTGTGCACTTTTCTATCAATTGCTCGATAGTAATTTGTTCACCCACCGTAATACTTATGCTATCTTGAGGGAAGCCACTAGTGAAACCTATGGCCCCCGGGTCTATATTTTATCATATAAGTTTTCCATCAACTTTTATTTGCATCTTTTACTTTCCAATCTGTATCATGAAAACACCAAAAATATTTATCTTATCTTATTATCTCTATCAGATCTCACTTTTGCAAGTTACCATGAAGGGATTGACAACCCCTTTATCGCGTTGGTTGCGAGGTTCTTGTTTGTTTGTGTAGGTGCGTGGGACTTTTGAGGAGCCTCCTACTGGATTGATACCTTGGTTCTAGAAAATTGAGGGAAATACTTACACTACTTTGCTGCATCACCCTTTCCTCTTCAAGGGAAAACCAACGTAGTGCTCAAGAGGTAGCAGGCGTCGTCTTGAGGCTGCAGTGTCGTGGCCGGGCACGGGGTGCTACACCGCACACCGACATCCGCACGCTCTTCTTGAACCGCCACGAGTGCCGCGCTGGCTGAGTGGGGTGTGGCAGCTAGGTAAAGCACCAGGGGCTCAAGAGGACGAGGTGCTACCATCACTGATGGGCTGGTGAGGTATCTCTTGAGGTCTTGGAAGGCCGCCTCGGCCTTCGGAGTCCATTTGAACGGGCCCTTCTTCTTCATCAGTTTGAAGAACGGAAGGGCCCGCTCGCCTAACTTGGAGATGAAACGCCCTAATGAAGTCACGCAGCCCGCGAGCTTCTGCATCTCATTTAGGGTTTGCAGCGGGCTCATCCTTTCTATTGCCTTGATCTTCTCTGGGTTAGCCTCGATCCCTCTCTGTGACACCAGAAAACCCAGCAGCTTGCCGGACGGGACGCCGAACACGCACTTCTCCGGATTGAGCCACAGGTTCACCTTGCGTAAGTTGGCGAATGTTTCTTCCAAATCTCCGACGAGGGCCTTCGCCTCTGGCGTCTTGACCACTATGTCTTTGACGTATGCCTTGGCATTTCTCCCGAGCTGCTGGCCGAGGGTGATGTGCATCAATCGCTGGAAGGTCGCGCCGGCATTGCGCAGCCCAAACGACATGCAGGTGTAGCAATTCACCCCGCATGGGGTCAAGAAAGCCGTCTTCTCAACATCCTACACTGCCATCTTGATTTGGTGGTAGCCCAAGAAAGTGTCCAGGAGGCACAGCAAGTCGCACTCGGCGGTGGAGTCGATGATCTGGTCGATGCATGGAAGAGGGAAAGGGTCCTGAGGGCAGGCCTTGTTGAGGCTCGTGAAGTCGATGCACATGCGCTCCTTCCTTCCCTTCTTGGGGACAATGACCAGGTTGGCCAGCCAATCCGGATGCCGCACCTCTCGAATGACGCCGGCCTCTTGTAGCTTGTGAACCTCCCAGATAATGAATGATTGCTTCTCCTGGGCTTGCCGCCGTGCCTTCTGCTTCACGGGGCGCGCGCCAAGGCACACTATCAGGTGGTGTTCGATCACCCCTCGCGGTAGCCGACCAATATGTTGCCTCCCATGGAAACACGTCCTTGTTTGCATAGAGGAAGCTGACTAGCATCTCCTCCTGGTCCGGGGGGAGGCCGACGCCTATGGTGAAGGTTGGGCCTGATTCCCCGTTGTCGTCAACTGGCACCTGCATTGTCTTGGCCCGATCCTGGGAGAACAACTACCTTCACTACAAAAAAAGACACATCCGTGACATTTTGGGCCAAACGGAATTTTTTTCTGTCATGCTTATGACACTTCTATGATGATAATTGTGACTAAACCCAGAATCATCATAGATGTTGTGGGCTCCTACTTCTATGACAAAAATTCATGACAAAAAATGGGCTTTTCATCCTGGGTGGGCTGGATAGGCACCTGCATGACATTCTTTGGGCCGTCCATGACGAAAAAAATATCGGGGAGTTCTCAGTTACAGTGGGTGCTCGGGGCCGAGCGATGCATGGAGGGATTGCACGTTTCTCTCGTACACGTATGCACGTGGGTGTGATGCGTTGGGCTCTAATTGAACCTGAGCGATTGCACAAGCTACACGTTACTGAACTCGAGCGATCGATCGATCCCTGGCTGTTAACTGAACCCGATCAAGCGATTCCTTTGCTATTGCTGCTAACTGAAGCCGATCAAACCTGTTGCCTCTTGATGAACAGTGAGCATTGTTGGGGGTTGGATGAACAGTTCCTAGTGGGGGTTGGATGAACTGGACCCCGTGGTAGTAGAGGCCGTTGCCGCTGTATGAACAGGACCCCGATCGAGCCGGTTGGTGGTGGATGAATAGGACCCCATGGAGGGCTAGTTGAACAGTAGCCGGTGGAGGGCTGGATAAACAGTAGCCCGTGGAGGGTTGGTTGAACAGTAGTCGGTGGAGGCTAGATGAACAGGAGCCCGTGGATGAATAGTAGCTGGTGGAGGCAGGAGGGAGGCGCCGTGGATTAACAGTCGTAGGTGGAGGCTAGAGGACGTCGACGGTAGATGAACAATAGCCCATGGAGGCTAGAGCGAGGCAGTAGACGGTGGATGAATAGTAGCCTATGGAGCCCCGTTTTGCGGTACGCCACACCCCTCCCGATGAACAGGACCCCCATTTTGACCATGGGAGGTTGAAGAGAAGTTCGTTTCCTCTGTTTTGCGGTACACCACACCCGTCCCGATCAACATGACCCCGTTTCGACCGTAGGAGGTCGAAGAGAAGTCCATTTCCTCTGTTTTGCGGTACGCCACACCCCTCCCGGTGAACAGGATCCTGTTTCGACCATAGGCGGTCGAACAGAAGGCTGTTTCCTCCATTCTGCGGTATGCCATGCCTCATTTCAGCTGTTCTGTCCAAGCTGGCTGGCTCCCGATGAACAGGACGCATTCCATTGCCTCCCGATGAACACGGCGACGCGGTTTCTCCGTTCTGACCCAGCCAATTGGTTGCCGATGCACAAGACACCGTTGCTGCCATCCGCCGCCTCTCCATGTACACAAGCCCTGGCCGTATGTATGCGCGAGTAGGCATTCGAGACCCCGCCCGTATGTATGTACGTACGTGTAAACGATATATACGGGACTGACTGAATAGCTACCGCTTTACTGGGCCACGGTTCATCGTGGTAGAAAGACTGATGGACCAGTATGTATGTACACGTTTGCGACCAGAATGAGAATGCTACGTAGCTTCCACCAGGTGGGTCCCGACTGTCAGGGAGGATAAGGAGGCACTTCATTGCGTGCGAAGATGTAGCTGGTGGGTCCGAGCTGACAGGGGGAGGATTTTTTTTTTGCACGTAATAAGGAGGCACTTCCTTGCGTGCGAAGATGTAGCTGGTGGGTCCATCTATCAGCCTCACCGCGTACAGTCCTCTTCCGATGGCCGTCGTTCGTTAACCACGTTGACCTTGCCACGCGGACAGCACCAGGCGGTGGACGACGATGAGGTAGGGAACGACGCGGAGCCTGGGAACATGCAGAGGGTAGTACGAGGGTTGACTAGTTTGGCTGTGGTGTGAGGCTGCCGTCGCCGCAGAATAACAGAGGGTGTGGGTGAGTAAAGGGATGGCCTGGCCAGCAGTGGGAGTGGTAGGGGGCGGTGAGGTCTCCGTGGCTGCACAGCTGGCCACAGGAGGCAGGAGCACGCGGTGGTTTGGACGGCTGGCGCAAGAAAATCAGAGGTTGAAGAAGCAGGACGACCATTGGATGTTAACAATCCAACGGTCACTGTTGGGGATATTCCCCACGACCAAGACCCGGCTCATAAGGATAAGCCGCCCTGAGGCTTAAGTCATCTCTAGGTTTAAAGTCGCTCTGACGTTAAGTCATCTCAGATCCTAACCCAGCTGGTGAGACCCGGCGGACAGCTGTACACCGGTAGATAGTCTTTAACCCGGCAGACAGTTATGACCCGACAAGACAGAGTTGCCTGGGGTTAATAAGCCCAAGACGTTAAGAATCCCAAGACATTAAGAAGCCCACGAGGAGAAGTCCGTGATGATAAGTCAGAATAGGTTGAGTCTTAATCAGACTAGGACTCTACATGTAACCCGCCCCTCCAACTTATTTAAGGAGGGGCAGGGCACCCCAAGAGGGGGGCAAAGAATCTTTAAGGCTAGGCACGACTAGAGGAGAGCTAGCTATGCGGCGACTCCCTCATGAGCATAATGAGACCTAGCCACAAACAACATGTAGGGCTATTACCGGATGATGTTTCCCGGGGCTCGAAGCTGTCTAAATCCTTGTCTTGTGTGTTGATCTGCCTCGCGTCTCTCATCTCGATCAACCCCTCTCAAGCTACCACATAGATGTGTTGGCCTCATGACTAAGTCCTCACACTAGGACATCTGCCGTGACAATTCCACAATAGTTGGCGCCCACCATGGGGCTCGCGCACGATGGTGTTGAGTTCTTGGAGGGATCTCTCCTAGGGATCGAGAGTTCACAATTTTCCGGATGAAGAAGCGCCAGTTTTAAAGGATCTGCGTCAGTTCATCGGACCAGATTTATGATTGATGAGGTTTATAGGTTAAACAAAAATTTAGGGCTGCGCTGCAAGCCGTCGCCTTTGCAAGTCGGATCCGAGAGGAGATCAATTTCCACTAGTACCACTGCACATTGCCAAGACCGACAGGCATTGTTCCCTGTGCAATTAAAGAATCTGAGCCAGATCAATCTTGGTGCAAGACGCCAGGAACAAAGGCCAGGACCAAAAAGACTTTAAAAAACAGAAGCTTATCATTGCTGAAAGAAAAAGAAAAAAAAGGAAAATAGCATTGTTTGCCTTACGTGAACATGCATGTTGGGCAAGGACTCCAACACCTGATCGGATTGACAAAGTCAACGCCAACACGGCGGTCACTTGACCAGCTCCGCACCTTGCCTCTGAGCCGCGGTAGCACACACCTCACGCCGGTTCTACTGCTCCTTCGCGTGACTCCGCTGTCGCGCCGGGTCAAGCCGGCCTCGCCCGCGGGCCTAAGTCGCCCCTACGACCCTGCTTTGCTGCCCTAAGCCGCCCGGGCTCGTGGCCTCGAGTCGTCACCGAGGCCTCCCTCGCAGGCCGCGCCTTCGTCGTCGCGCCTTGAGCCGCCGGCCGCCTCTGCTGCAAATGCCACTGTCCGCCTGCTTCAAAACCACCGACTAATACGTCTCCAACGTATTTATAATTTTTTATTGTTACATGCTATTATATTACCCCTTTTGGATGTTTATGGGCTTTATTTTACACATTTATATCATTCTTAGGACTGACCTACTAACCGGAGGCCCAGCCCGTATTGCTGTTTTTTGCCTATTTCAGTATTTCAAAGAAAAAGAATATCAAACGGAGTCCAAACAGAATGAAACCTTCGGGAGCATGATTTTTGGAACGAATGTGATCTAGAGGACTTGGAGTGCAAGTCAAGAAGCAATCGAGGCGGCCGGGAGATAGGAGGGCGCGCCCACCCCTCCTGGGCCCCTCCAGCGGCCACCGACGTACTTCTTCCTCCTATATATACCCACGTACCCCGAAAACATCCACGGAGCCAACAAAACAAATTTCCACCACCGTAACCTTCTGTATCCGCGAGATCCCATCTTGGAGCCTTCACCGGTGCTCCGCCGGAGGGGGAATCGACCATGGAGGGCTTCTACATCAACACCATAGCCCCTCCGATGAGTTGTGAGTAGTTTACCACAGACCTTCGGGTCCATAGTTATTAGCTAGATGGCTTCTTCTCTCTTTTTGGATCTCAATACAATGTTCTCCCCCTCTCTTGTGGAGATCTATTTGATGTAACTCTTTTTGCGGTGTGTTTGTCGAGATCCGATGAATTGTGGGTTTATGATCAAGTTTATCTATGAGAAATATTTGAATCTCCTTTGAATTCTTTTATGTATGATTGATCTATCTTTGCAAGTCTCTTCGAATTATCTGTTTGGTTTGGCCTACTATATTGATCTTTCTTGCCATGGGAGAAGTGCTTAGCCTTGGGTTCAATCTTGCAGTGTCCTTACCCAGTGACAGAAAGGGTTGCAAGGCACGTATTGTATTGTTGCCATCGAGGATAAAAAGATGGGGTTTATATCATATTGCTTGAGTTTATCCCTCTACATCATGTCATCTTTCTTAATGCGTTACTCTATTCTTATGAACTTAATACTCTAGATGCATCTTTGGATAGCGGTCGATGTGTGGAGTAATAGTAGTAGATGCAGGCAGGAGTCGGTCTACTTGTTGCGGACGTGATGCCTATATACATGATCATGCCTAGATAATCTCATAATTATTCGCTTTTCTATCAATTACTCGACAGTAATTTGTTCACCCACCGTAATACTTATACTATCTTGAGAGAAGACACTAGTGAAACCTATGGCCCCCGGGTCTATCTTTTATCATATAAGCTTTCAATCTACTTTTATTTGCATCTTTACTTTTTGCATCTATATTATAAAATACCAAAAATATATTTATCTTATCATACCATCTCTATCAGATCTCACTTTCGCAAGTGGCCGTGAAGGGATTGACAACCCCTTTATTTCGTTGGTTGTGAGTTCTTTGTTTGTTTGTGTAGGTGCGTGGGACTTTTCAGGAGCCTCCTACTGGATTGATACCTTGGTTCTCAAAAACTAAGGGAAATACTTATGCTACTATTGCTGCATCACCCTTTCCTCTTCAAGGAAAACCAACGCAAGCTCAAGACGTAGCAAGAAGGATTTCTGGCACCGTTGCCGGGGAGGTATTCGTTCAAGTTAAGACATACCAAGTACCCATCACAAACTCATCTCCCTCGCATTTACGTTATTTGCCATTTGCCTCTCATTTTCTTCTCCCCCACTTCGCCCTTGCCGTTTTATTTGCCCTCTCTTTCCCAATCTCCCTCTCTCTTTTTCGCTTGCCTTTTTCTGTTTGCTCGTGTGTTAGATTGTTTACCTTATCGTTATGGCTAGTCCTCCTATCCTTGTTATCACTCCCGAACATGAAATTCTCAATTTTAAGCAAAGGGAGGGAGAAAATTTAAAAGATGCTTGGCATAGAATTTGCAATGCTCAAAATAAATCTACTAGGAAGCTTTCTACTACCATACTTCTTCGCAATTTTTATGTAGGCATTACTCCTTGGAATAGATGTGTTCTTGATACCGTTACCGGAGGGGATTTCTTGAGTAGTCATACGTTTGATGCCTATAATGCTATGCTAGACTTGTTTGGACCGACACCTCTTTTGGTTAATGGAACTGTTTCAACTTTGGAACATGTTATGCAATGGCTTGAGATTATTGAAAATAAAATTATCACTGTTGAGTTGATTGAAAATTTGGACAAAAAGATTCATAATCACATCACCCAATATGGATCTAGGGTTGGAGTCACTTTGAAAAATCTTAAAGAGAAAGAACCTATAGTTAATGAAAAAATAGATCTAGATTCTGCAAGAATTGGTAAACTTGAGGATATCATTACCAACTTGGGTTCGGCATTTTCTTCCATGAAAAACACTCCAAAACCTCCTACCAAAACTGCCAAGTTTATTTATGTTCCTAAAAATAAGGGTGAATCCTCTAGTAAGGGAGATGCGGATCTGAAATCCATAAGTATTCATCCCAATTGTCTCTCTATCGTTAAGGAACCTTTTGCTACAAACGAATTTCTTGAATTTTTGCCTAAAGGTTTAATCATTGCTAAAAAGGGAGAAACCCCTAAAGATTATGAGTGCTCTATTGAGGAATTGAGTGCCAAAGATGGCACTACTTAGATCTATCTTCGCTTTTATGCATAGCTAGGGGCATTAAATGATAGCGCTAGTTGAGAGGCAACCCAATTTTATTTGTGTTTTTTGTTTTTGTTTATATTTAGTAATAAATTTTGCATCTACCTTCTGTTTAGATGTGTTTTTATCTTTTAATCAGTGTTTGTGCCAAGTAGAACCTATAGGATAACCTATGATGATAGTTGATTTGATTCTGCTGAAAAACAGAAACTTTACGCGCACGAAATTAGTTTTGTTAAATCGCAGAAACGTGATTTTGCGTTGATTCTTTTTGATGCTGATCAATAGACAAATTTTCCAGGACTTCCTATTCTGGTAGGATTTTCAGAGTTCCAGAAGTTTGCGTCAGCTACAGATTGCTACAGACTGTTCTGTTTTTGATAGATTCTGCCTTTCGTGTGTTGTTTGCTTATTTTGATGCATCTATGGCTAGTAAAATAGTTTATAAGCCATAGAGAAGTTGGAATACAGTAGGTTTAAAACCAAAATAAATAAAGAATGAGTTCATTACAGTACCTTATGTGGTGGTTTTGTTTTCTTTCACTAACGGAGCTTATAAGATTTCCTGTTGAATTTTGTGTTGTGAAGTTTTCAAGTTTTGGGTAAAGATTTGATGGACTATGGAATAAGGAGTGGCAAAAGCCTAAGCTTGGGGATGCCCATGTCACCCCAAGATATTCAAGAATAGCCAAAATCCTAAGCCTGGGGATTCCCCGGGAAGGCATCCCCTCTTTCGTCTTCGTTCATTGGTAACTTTACTTGGAGCTATATTTTTATTCACCACATGATATGTGTTTTGCTTGGAGCGTCGTGTATTATATTAGTATTTGCTTTTTAGTTTTCCACAATCATTCTTCCTGTACACACCTTTTTGGAGAAGCCTACTTGATTAGAATTTATTAGAATACTCTATGTGCTTCACTTATTTCTTTTGAGCTTGATAGTTTTTGCTCTAGTACTTCACTTATATCTTTTAGAGCACGGCGGTGGCTTAATTTTGTAGAAATTGCTAGTCTCTCATGCTTCACTTATATTATTTTGAGAGTCTTTTAGAACAGCATGGTATTTGCTATGGTTATAAAATTGGTCCTAGAATGGTAGGCATCCAAGTTGGGTATAATAAAAACTATCATAGGAAGTGAATTGGATGCTATGATCAATTTGGTACTTGATAATTGTTTTGAGATATGGAGGTAGTGATATTAAAGTCATGCTAGTTGGGTGATTATGAATTTAAAGAATGCTTGTGTTGAAGTTAGCAGGTCTGGTAGCATGCACGTATGGTTAAAGTTGTGTAACAAATTTGAAACATGAAGTGTACCTGGATTGTGCATCCTTATGAGTGGCGGTCGGGGACGAGCGATGGTGTTTTCCTACCAATCCATCCCTCTAGGAGCATGCGCGTAGTGCTTGGTTTTTTATGACTTCTAAATTTTTGCAATGAGTATATGAGTTCTTTTGACTAATGTTGAGTCCATGGATTATACGCACTTTTACCTTTCCACCATTGCTAGCCTCTTCGGTACCATGCATTGCCCTTTCTGACCTTGAGAGTTGGTGCAAACTTCGACGGTGCATCCCAACCCCGTGATATGATACGCTCTATCACACATAAACCTCCTTATATCTTCCTCAAAACAGCCACCATACCTTCCTATTATGGCATTTCCATAGCCATTCCGAGATATATTGCCATGCAACTTTCCACCGTTCCGTTCATCATCATGACATACATTACCTTTGTCATATTGCCATTGAATGATCATGTAGTTGACATCGTATTTGTGGCAAAGCCACCATGCATAATTTTTCATACATTTCACTCTTGATTCATTGCGCCATCCCGGTACACCGCCGGAGGCATTCATATAGAGTCATATCTTGTTCTAGTTTCGAGTTGTAATTCATGTGTTGTAATCAATAAAAGTGTGATGATCATCATTATTAGAGCATTGTCCCAAAGAAAAAAAAGAAAGGCCAAAAAAAAGTCCAAAGAAAAAAGAGAAAGAAAAAAGTAAAATAAAAATAAAAGGGGCAATGTTACTATTTCTTTTTCCACACTTGTGCTTCAAAGTAGCACCATGTCCTTCGTATAGCGAGTCTCATTTATCGTGCTTCAAAGTAGCACCATGTTTTTCGTATAGTGAGTCTCATATGTTGTCACTTTCATATACTAGTGGGAATTTTTCATTATAGAACTTGGCTTGTATATTCCTACGATGGGCTTCCTCAAATGCCCTAGGCCTTCATGAGCAAGCAAGTTGGATGTACACCCACTAGTTTTCTTTTGTTGAGGTATCATTCATTTATAGCTCTAGTGCATCCGTTGCTTGGCAATCCCTACTCCTCATGTTGACATCAATTGATGGGCATCTCCATAGCCCGTTGATTATCCTCGTCAATGTGAGACTTTCTCCTTTTTTGTCTTCTCCACACAATCCCCATCATCATATTCTATTCCACCCATAGTGCTATATCCATGGCTCATGCTCATGTATTGCGTGAAAGTTGAAAAAGTTTGAGATTATTTAAGTACGAAACAATTGCTTGGCTTGTCATCGGGGGTGTAGAATTTTGGAACATCTTTGTGTGACGAAAAGGAAGCATAGCCTAACTATATGATTTTGTAGGGATGAACTTTCTTTAGCCATGTTATTTTGAGAAGACACGATTGCTTTGATTAGTATGCTTGAAGTGTTACTATTTCTTTTATCAATATGAACTTTTATTTTGAATCATTTGGATCTGAACATTCATGTCGCAATAAAGAAAATTACATTGAGAAATATGCTAGGTAGCACTCCACATCAAAAATTCTGTTTTTATCATTTACCTACTCGAGGACGAGCAGGAACTAAGCTTGGGGATGCTTGATACGTCTCCAACGTATCTATAATTTTTTTATTGTTCCATGCTATTATATTACCCCTTTTGGATGTTTATGGGCTTTATTTTACACATTTATATGATTTTTGGGACTAACCTACTAACCGGAGGCCCAGCCCATATTGCTATTTTTTTTGCCTATTTCAGTATTTCGAAGAAAAAGAATATCAAATGGAGTCCAAACGGAATGAAACCTTCGGGAGCGTGATTTTTGGAACGAACGTGATCCAGAGGACTTGGAGTGCAAGTCAAGAAGCAATCGAGGCGGCCAGGAGATAGGAGGGGGCGCCCACCCCTCCTGGGCGCGCCCCTGTCTCCTGGGCCCCTTGAGCGGCCACCGGTGTACTTCTTCCTCCTATATATTCCCACGTACACCGAAAACATCCAGGAGCCAACGAAAAAAAAATCAACAGCCGTAACCTTCTGTATCCGCGAGATCCCATCTTGGAGCCTTCGCCGGCGCTCCGCCAGAGGGGGAATTGACCATGGAGGGCTTCTACTTCAACACCATAGCCCCTCTGATGAGTTGTGAGTAGTTTACCACAGACCTTCGGGTCCATAGTTATAGCTAGATGGCTTCTTCTCTCTTTTTGGATATCAATACAATGTTCTCCCCCTCTCTTGTGGAGATCTATTTGATGTAACTCTTTTTGCGGTGTGTTTGTCGAGATCCAATAAATTGTGGGTTTATGATCAAGTTTATCTATGAGAAATATTTGAATCTCCTCTGAATTATTTTATGTATGATTGAGTTATCTTTGCAAGTCTCTTCGAATTATCAGTTTGGTTTGGCCTACTTGATTGATCTTTCTTGCCATGGGGAAGTGCTTAGCTTTGGGTTCAATCTTGCGGTGTCTTACCCAGTGACAGAAAGGGTTGCAAGGCACGTATTGTATTGTTGCGATCGAGGATAAAAAGATGGGGTTTATATCATATTGCTTGAGTTTATCCCTCTACATCATGTCATCTTTCTTAATGCGTTACTCTGTTCTTATGAACTTAATACTCTAGATGCATGCTGGATAGCGGTCGATGTGTGGAGTAATAGTAGTAGATGCAGGCAGGAGTCGGTCTACTTGTTGTGGACGTGATGCCTATATACATGATCATGCCTAGATAATCTCATAATTATTCGCTTTTCTATCAATTGCTCGACAGTAATTTGTTCACCCACAGTAATACTTATGCTATCTTGAGAGAAGCCACTAGTGAAACCTATGGCCCCCGGGTCTATCTTTTATCATATAAGTTTTCAATCTACTTTTATTTGCATCTTCACTTTTTGCATCTATATTATAAAATACCAAAAATATATTTATCTTATCATACTATCTCTATCAGATCTTACTTTACATGAAGTGGCGTGAAGGATTCACAACCCCTTTATTGCGTTGGTTGCGAGTTCTTTGTTTGTTTGTGTAGGTGCGTGGGACTTTTGAGGAGCCTCCTACTGGATTGATACCTTGGTTCTCAAAAACTGAGGGAAATACTTACGCTACTATTGCTGCATCACCCTTTCCTCTTCATGGAAAACCAACGCAAGCTCAAGACGTAGCACCGACCACGGCTGTTGCTGACTCCGCGGCATCACCATGGCCCTGGCTGAGTCGCCAAGTATGGCCTCGAGCCATCACCGAGGCCTTCCTCGCAGGCCACGCCTTCGCCATCGCACTACATTACTTCGGCAGGCCGCCTACGATTCTGGCGCGAGCCGCCGTCGCCATCTGTTCCTGCTGTTGCATATAGCGGGGCTGCCATGCTGCTTATTCCTTTCGGGTCGCTGGTGCGGATGCATGGCTCGCAATGGATAGACTGACTCCATGTGCCGCCACTCTACCTCCGTCGAGCCACTGCCGTTGAGGGCCCTTGCCTTGCTCGCCGATGCATTTCCTAGAGCCGCTGCTGCTCTCTACCTGTGTCGTGGTCTAAAGCTTCTGAGCCGGTCTATATTGCTGCTGAGCTGTCGCTCCGGGTTACCTTTGTTGACCCGCCCTGTTGACTACCATGGTAAGCCGCCGCCGATGCCTCTGTCATCCGGCCACAACCAGAGCTGCCGCTGCCATCCACCTCCTGCTGTTATCGGCCCTTCGACACGCCGCCCGTTCGCCGGATGGCCCCCGTGGCCAAATGCCTCGAGTTGAGCCGCCGGCTTTGGTCGTTGCTTCCGCCTTGTCAAAACCGAGGCCTTGCTTCGCTGGGAAGCCGCTGGCTGCCTCTGTTCCACACCGCATCAACCACCGCTGCCCAAAGCTGGCCCTGCATCGCCTTCAAGCCGCTGACATGGCCGTATCAAGATGCCTTTGCTGAGTGGCCTCGCCTTCGCTGCCGCGGGCCTGCCCTTGCTGCCACTGCAAGCCGCCACCTCCATCGCGGTCGGCTATAGCCTCGTGGCACGTCTTGAACCGCCCTGCTACTGTGGCCTTGACCCGGAGCCGCACCTCGAGCTGTCCCTCTGCTATTGCCTCGCTGCGCCCCTCCGCACTATGCCGCCTTGCCAACTCGTACCCTCAACATGGTCATGCGCCGGTTCTCTCCCTGACTAGCTTCGCCTGGTCTCAGTATCAAGGTCAGCAATCACAGCAACCACAAATTCAGTATCAGCAGCAACAATAACAAATCAGAAGGGGTCTCGGAGGAGGTTTGGGTCATAAGCGTAAACTCATTTTCTTCTGCGGCCTCCCCTTGCCGGCAAGCCTCAGCTGCCGCCTCAAGCCAGCTTTGCGCGAACTGCTTTAACCGCCGCATTTCCTCCGTGGCACTCGACTCGCCTTTACCTTGCCTCCATGGACACGAGCCGCCCCGGCCTCACTCTGCCTTTACAAGCCGCCGCTCGCCTCCGCCTCAAAATCACGGACGCACCATTGAGCCGCCACCGCCAGGTGCAGTCCTGAGCCGTCACCAATGTGTTGAGCTGCCGCCGCCTTGTCTCCGCCAAATCGCCGCGCGACGCATCTCCACGACTTGTCCCGCCGCCGGCCGCTTCTAAAGCACTTGTCTCGACACCGTGACCTGCTGCCGCGAGCCGCCACTTCCCCCAGCGCGAGTGGTCTCTCCTCCACCGTGAACAGTCCCACCGGTACATTACCACCGTCATTGGTTGATGCCTCCAACCCGCCGGTTGTAGTTGAGACGCCGTTGTCCATTCGCCGTGGCCCCCTCAACTACCCACAAGTTGCCGAAGTTCCTCGCCTTGCCTCTGACCCGCCCCCGCGCGGGCCCTCACGACAAGCCGCCACTGCGACCGCTTCTAGGTTGCCCTGGCCTGCTCCACTTGTGCCACGCCACCGCCTTCGCCGCCTGCCTCGAGCCACCCTGTCGTGGCTGGTCTTGCTTCTGCTCTTAACAGCAAAAGAAAGGATAAGAAGGGCTGGGTAAAAAAAGTCCATGACCCCGAGGGTCTATTCTGAGCCGCCCGATGCAGCGCTTTAAAACCGCCACTGTCATCGTTACTGCAACCCTACGGCTGATAATTTTTGATAAAACGTATCAGGTGAAATCCATCCTTTCAAGTTTCTATTGATACATTTTTGTTTTCTTTGAGAACAATTACTCTCGTCTGTGAAATTTTTTATGCAGAAAAATTCATCATTACAAAAGAGTCCATCAAGCTATGGCCCTTGCCTACACCGGATGGATCAATGGAGAGGCCTACAAGTCACTGCTATTGCGGTTTGGGTAATTTCAACAACCATCTGGGATGAACCACTAGCCGAATTACAGACACAAAACATACGGGATCATTTATAACCCGCCATGGTCAACCTTAACCTTCCGTGCATTCATATCGCATTATCAACGCTAAGGATATACAATGAGTGTTGTGAAGATCATCAACTCGCCACCTTGTTTCCAGCTTCAACATATTTCAGCGTTCCGTTGTTCAGTTATATCTCGGGATATATCACGGTCAAGTATGGAGAGTCTCAAGCCAACTCCTCGAGTCGTCTTAAGACTCAGGGGCTACAATGATATGACTCAGCAAATCTTGCCAGTTTCAGCAAATTCAAGAACCCCGGGTCATTGGAGGGAAGATAACCCGGTCCCAGAGGCTATTGTTATATTGATAAAAATTTAAAGGCTGTCAGAAAATTTCTGGCTTGAAATGAAGATTCTGGTTTAAATCCGGCTCAAGGGAAATCCGTCTCTCACAAAGCTTTGAAGCTCTCAATATTCGGTTTAAAAATTCTGGCTCAAAAAGAATTAATCTCTCGCAAGTTCGAGTTCCAAGAAAAATTAAAGGTTGCCAAAGAGAACTTGCTACCATGATGTGCAGTTCAAACATGGGTATCCTGCCTTATGGGCTTATCTTATTATGGTCACTTGGTGGCTTCCTGCCCAAATTAAAGGATTGCCAAAGAGAACTTGTTGCATGATGTCTACTACGCAACCTTCTTATTGTAGACGTTGTTGGGCCTGCAAGTGAACAGGTTTGTAGGACAGTAGCAAATTTCCCTCATGTGGATGACCTAAGGTTTATCAATCCGTGGGAGGCGTAGGATGAAGATGGTCTCTCTCAAACAACCCTGCAACCAACTAACAAAGAGTCTCTTGTGTCCCCGACACACCCAATACAATGGTAAATTGTATAGGTGCACAAGTTCGGCGAAGAGATGGTGATACAAGTGCAATATGGATAGTAGATATAGGTTTTGGTAATCTGAAATAATAAAAACAGCAAGGTAACTAGTGATAGAAGTGAGCGTAAACGGTATTGCAATGATAGGAAACAAGGCCTAGGGTTCATAATTTCACTAGTGCAAGTTCTCTCAACAATAATTACATAGATAGATCATATAACAATCCCTCAACATGCAACAAAGTCACTCCAAAGCCACTAATAGCGGAGAACAAACGTAGAGATTATGGTAGGGTACGAAACCACCTCAAAGTTATTCTTTCGGATCAATCTATAAAAGAGTTCGTACTAGAATAACACCTTAAGACACAAATCAACCAAAACCCTAATTTCACCTAGATACTCCATTGTCACTTCAAGTATCCATGGGCATGATTATACGATATGCATCACACAATCTTAGATTCATCCAACCAACACAAAGTACTTCAAAGAGTGCCCTAAAGTTTCTACCAGAGAGTCAAGAACGTGTGCCAACCCCTATGCATAGGTTCATGGGCGGAACCCGCAAGTTGGTCACCAAAACATACATCAAGTGGCACGTGATATCCCATTGTCACCACAGATATGCACGGCAAGACATACATCAAGTGTTCTCAAAGTAAAGACTCAATCCGATAAGATAACTTCAAGAAGGAAACTCAATTTATCACAAGAGAGTAGAGGGGGAGAAACATCATAAGATCCAACTACAATAGCAAAGCTCGGGATACATCAAGATCGTGCCATAGAGGGAACACGAGAGAGAACATGAGAGAGAGATCAAACACATAGCTACTGGTACATACCCTCAGCCCCTAGGGTGAACTACTCCCTCCTTGTCATGCAGAGTGCCGGGATGATGAAGATAGCCACCGGTGATGGATTCCCCCTCCTGTAGGGTGCCGGAACGGGCTACCGAGAGGTTTTTGGTGGCTAAAGAGGCTTGCGGCGGTGGAACTCCTGATCTATCTTGATTTCTGATGGTTTTAGGGTACGTGGGAATATATAGGCAAAAGAAGTCGGTCGGGAGGTGCTCGAGGGGCCCACGAGATAGGGGGCGCGCCCTACAGGGGGGCGCCATCCTATCTCGTGGCTGCCTCGAGGACCTTCTGACGTGAACTCCAAGTCTCCATGATCATATTCTTCCGAAAATAACGCTGGCGAAGGTTTCATTCCGTTTGGACTCCGTTTGATATTCCTTTTCTTCGAAACACTGAAACAGGCAATAAAATAGCAATATGGGTTGGGCCTCCGGTTAGTAGGTTAGTCCCAAAATGATATAAATGTTTAAAATAAAGCCCATAAACATCCAAAAAGGGTAATATAATAGCATGGAACAATAGAAAATTATAGATACGTTGGAGACGTATCAAGCATCCCCAACCTTAATTCCTGCTCGTCCTCGAGTAGGTAAATGATAAAAACAGAATTTTTGATGTGGAATGCTACCTAGCATGATTCTCAATGTAATTTCTTTATTGTGGCATGAATGTTCAGATCCAAATGATACAAAATAAAAGTTCATATTGACATGAAAATGGTGATACTTCAAGCACACTAATCAAAGTAATCATGTCTTCTCAAAATAACATGGCCAAATAAAGTTATCCCTACAAAATCATATAGTCTGGCTGTTGCTCTATCTTCATCACACAAAGTATTTAATAATGCACAACCCCAATGACAAGCCAAGCAATTGTTTCACACTTTAATAATCTCAAACTCTTTCAACTTTCACGCAATACATGAGCGTGAGCCATGGACATAGCACTATATGTGGGATAGAATGGTGGTTGTGGAGAAGACAAAAAAATTAGAAGATAGTCTCACATCAACTAGGCGTATCAACGGGCTATGCAGATGCCCATTAATAGATATCAATGTGAGTGAGTAGGGATTGCCATGCAACGGATGCATTAGAGCTATAAATATATGAAAGCTCAACAAAAGAAACTAAGTGGGTGTGCATCCAACTTGCTTGCTCACGAAGACCTAGGGCATTTTGAGGAAGCCCATCATTGGAATATACAAGCCAAGTTCTATAATGAAAAATTCCCACTAGTATATGAAAGTGACAACATATGAGACTTTCTATCATGAAGATCATTGTCGGTGTCAAAACCGGCGGATCTCGGGTAGGGGGTCCCGAACTGTGCGTCTAGGCGGATGGTAACAGGAGACAAGGGACACGATGTTTTACCCAGGTTCGGGCCCTCTTGATGGAGGTAAAACCCTCGTCCCGCTTGATTAATATTGATGATATGGGTAGTACAAGAGTGGATCTACCACGAGATCAAGGTGGCTAAACCCTAAAAGCTAGCCTATGGTATGATTGTTGTAATGGAGGTTATGTCCTACGGACTAAAGCCCTCCGGTTTATATAGACACCGGAGAGGGCTAGGGTTACACAGAGTCGGTTACAATAGTAGGAGATCTACATATCTGTATCGCCAAGCTTGCCTTCCACGCCAAGGAAAGTCCCATCCGGACACGGGACGGAGTCTTCAATCTTGTATCTTCGTGGTCTTGGAGTCCGACGGACGATGATAGTCCGGCTGTCCGGACACCCCCTAGTCCAGGACTCCCTCAGTAGCCCCTGAACCTGGCTTCAATGACGATGAGTCCGGCGCGCATAATGTTCGGCATTGCAAGGTGGGTTCCTCCTTTGAATAATCCATAAAAGATTGTGAACACCAGGATAGTGTCCAGCTCTGCAAAATAAATTCCACATTCCACCGTAGAGAGAATAAATTGTACACAATTTCAATCTGCTGACGTATTTTGCGGCATGACGTCACACCACTACCAAGCCTTTACTTAAATCATTTTTTTATTATACCGCCTCAGCGTGTTTAGCGAAGCCGTTTCCTTGGCACGTCTTGTCGAAGCAGAGATCGTGTTCTCCTTATTCCGGGATTCTCATCAATACGGGCGTGGGTAACCCAACTGCGCCCGTCGCCACGCCTCCTCCATCGAAGGCGAATCCCGAACGGTCACGGAGACGGCTCTTGGTATTCCCCCTCTTTATAATAGGACCAAGGCTCGTTTCTTCTCTTCAATCTTCCACCGAATCCTATCCTTGCTCCAAGTCCCAAATACTCAGAGCCCCAGATTCGAGCGCTTCGGACCTTCAACAATGTCCGACTCCGACCTTCAGGGCCGGTGGATGCCCTCCTCCGTCACAGAGGAGGACATGCTAAAGCTGCGTGAGGCCAAGTACCTGTCTTACGAGGTTTCGCATAGGCTGCCCACCGAAGGGCAGGCCATCCCCACCCCCGAGCCCGGTGAGTATGTCGTCTTTATTTCCCACCTCCGTTGGGGTTTAGGCTTCCCGACGGATCCTTTCGTGAGAGGGCTCATGTTCTACTACGGGCTGGATTTCCATGACTTGGCCCCGGAGTCCATCCTCCATATTTCCGCATTTATTGTCGTCTGCGAAGCCTTTCTCCACGTCACCCCCCACTTCGGCCTGTGGCTAAAGACCTTCAATATGGAGCCGAAGATGATTGGGGGGCGTCAAGCGGAGTGCGGCGGGGTGGCCGTAAGAAGGAGGGCCGATGCCCCGTGGCCCGAGGGCTCCTTCCAAGAGGAACTCGGCTTGTGGCAGCGGGAGTGGTTCTATATCACCGCTCCGAAGGGCAGCAGGCAGAAGCCACCACCCTCATTCTGCTCAGGACCTCCACGACGGTTGATGTCGTGGGTCAACCAAGGGCTCAATTGGGGGCCGTCAAAAGACGTGCCCCTTTTGCAGGGCCAGATTCGAGACCTCCAGGCGAGGGAGATCGATCTGGTCGTGGTGATGCAGGTTATGCTAATTAGGCGTCTCCTGCCCTGCAAACGCCGTCCTCTCCGGCTATGGGAGTTCAATCCAGAGGGACCAAGGATTCTCCAGCACTTCATGGGCATGACACCCGTGGAGATGTACAAGTTGTTCTTCGGATCACAGGTGGTGTGTCCGGAATTGACCGAGGATGCTGGCCTAAGCTGCAATCGACCGGATACTCGAGTAAGTAGTTCAGTGTTCGGACGTACCGTTTGTTTGCTTTTTATAGTTCGCTTTTTAACCCGTCATCCTTCAACAGGAGTGGATAGCGCAAGCAAAGCTGATAAGGTGTTTGGCCCCCCTCTCAGAGACCGCACCGGAGCCCGTGCTGGTCAAAATGTTGGAGGTTGCGCCTTCAGAAGGAGGCGAAGGGGAAAATAGAGGAGCTACCGCCTTGCCAAAGGGGGCACTTGAAGAAGGGGGGATCGAGAATCCCTCCCTCCAGGGGGAGAAGAGGACTGCCTCCGAAGACCCGGAGGCCAAAGCCTCTAAGCGGGGGAATAAATCTTCACCAGAGGGTCCTGCGTCCGGGTAGGCCCCGGCCGTACAATCTTCTCTAAAGAATCAGCCCTCCAGCGAGCCGTGAGTAGGAAAAGGGGAATTCATTAATGAGAAACATCCCTATTTGTGCCTCTGAGGATAACCGAATTTTTTTCCTTGTAGTTCGGATCTGCAACCTTCTCAGATGAGCTCGTCTTCGGGGGGTCTTCGCCCGGAGATGATGGAGAGCGAGACGCCTCCGTCTGCTGCGCCGTCGGATAGGGCGGACGAGCCTGAAGTGTCGTCATGGAGGGTATCCCCGAGCCCGGCAGAGCCGAAGAGTTCGGCGCCGACTAGTGTTCGACCGGGGGAGCTGAAGGATCTGCTTGAGAGAGCGTCCATCTCAGAAGATCACCGTGCGTTGATGAGCATGGTGATCGGAAGGATTTCGTCCACCGAAAGCGGATTGCACAATGCCGTCAGGAGTTTGCTGGCGGGGTTTGAGGTACGTAAAAACGACGCGCCTTTTTTGACAGTTTTGCACATGAAAGTGCGCCCTGTATAGATAGTAGCCCCTGAGACTCGGTAGGTTGTCGAAAGCGACATCGTGCCGAGGATCAAAATCGTAGGTATTGAGTGTCGCCTTTCCTATGCAGGTGGCGGATAGTCCGGGGGCTAGCCAGACTGGTGGAGTTGCCGAATTAATGCGGCAACTCGATGTAGCGGATGCAGACATCGCGCTAGTCAACAAGCGACTTGACGAGTCGCAAGGTAAATTGATTATCCGCAGTCACCTATTAAGGGAGGTAAAGCTCACCTCTTACAATATTTGTGCTTGACACAGATGGTGATGCTGCTGTGGAGAGCCTTCGGGCAGAACTTGCTCAAGCCAAGGAGCAAGCCATAAGAAGCAACACGGCTGCCTCGAGGGCGGCCGAGGAGCTAGAAGCCAAGAGGGCTGCACTCTGCCGAAGCGGGGAAGAGGTGGCCGAATTGGCCGTTAAATTGAAAGATGCTACCGACCGCAATGAGGCTCTTGAAAAGGAGCGCCTATCAGAGCGAGAAGACCCGGGGAAGGCCACCGCTGAAGCCAAGGATGCCCGTTCTGCAATGCGGGCTATGAAGGAGGAGCTGCGTCAGGCCGGAGACATTGTGGCTGGCAAGCCTTTTCTGCTACACCGTAGGTTTACGGATCCGAAGTATGCCCAGCTTGGCCAGCTGTGGGGTCTGGAGGATCCGTATATGGATTTAGCGGCAAGTGCGGCGGATGCCGTTGTGCACTTCCAAAATCAGAAGGATCACAAGAGGGAAGAGCTATTTTGGTCTCAATTCCATAGTCCGGATCATTCACTTCCGCTGACCGATCGGTTGGCCGAATGGGCTGAGCTGAATAGGTTCTCCAGACTTGCCAGGACGGATATCGTGACCCATGTCTGGCCGTAGAGGCCCAAGCCGACGAGCTATTTTGGCTTATTGCAGGAATTCCTTGGGGCGGTGCCGCATATCAAGGAGATGAAGCGGTCGGCCTGCATAGAGGGTGCGCGGATGGCCCTTGCCCGTGTGAAGACACATTGGACAGAGATGGATGCCACCGCTGTTGCAACCCGGGGTTCGGACGAAAGTCGGTTACCCGCCGAGCACTATTTTGGCGAAGTTATGCGTGGTGCTCGTGTAATAGAGTCGCAGTGCTCGAAAAATGTTACGTTCAAATGAACGTTTTATTTTGTAAAACAATGGTTATGATGTAATCTCTTTTTATACTTGTGCGTTCCAAGTATTGAAATATCTCCTATGCGGCCGTTTATGTATACGTGTGTATAACCTGAAAGATGGTAGTCTTCGGCTTCAGCCCCCACGCACAAGGTGCGGGGGTGTTCGCAAAAATAGGGCATTTTCACACTTAATCCGACGTCTCGGTCCTGTCGAGGAGGTGGTAGCGTAGCAAATGAGGCAACCGGACTATGATGCTTTATCACTTTCACTTAGCCATTGGAGTTCGAGGGTGGGGCTACGATATAGCCCCTGGGGGCACCGCGCTCTCCGAATTCGGGGCACGTGTGTGCCTGACCGAGAAACGGTCCTTCGCCAAAGCGGAGGAATTCTAAACATTCCAGTGGTCGATCTAGTGGTTGACCAGCCTCTCGCTTTATCATGACAGTCAGTTTTCGGCTTTCTCTACTGAGGTGCTCTCCCAGCCGAACTGGGGCACAATCGCCGTAGTTCTCCTGGTGCCGCGTTAGCCGATGATATGGAACGTAAGGCAGCAAAACACAGGAGCCGGGCAAACCCAACATTTGACCAAAGACATGATTCGGAGCTGATGCATATAAGGCCTAACTCGAGACGCCGAACACTCCCTAAGGTGTTCGGTCTTTATAATGATGGGCAGAACGATGCCCTAAGCCCCTGGTGTCCAGGTACGGGCGAGGTCTTCTGACGCGGTCGATGCCAAAACGTCAGGCTCCACTCTGGTTATAATGAGAAACCATGGGATTATAGCAACAAGAGACAGTAACAAAGGTTTACGCAGGGTCTTAATCTGAAAAGAATCCTTGCAACGGGTCCCTACTGCACGTCTGCGCCTGTGTCTCCGTTGTGCCGTTACCCTGGACGGGTGTGCACGTTGTTCATCTGTAAAAAGAGAGGAACTTAGTTTGAAAGGAAATCGTGCGAAAAAAGTATATGAAAAATATTAACAAGTAAAGCGGAGTCTATATTAGCTCGTTGTTGCTTATATGCACAGCCCCTTGTGAAGTGGTGTGCGGCTAGGGAGCCCCTAGCTTATTCATGCCGGACTCGTCTAGCCGTGTCCGGGGTCTTTAGATGACCCTCGCGATGAAATGATGCCGCGTGGACCGGGCATTTTAAGTGTAAGGTACGCGTAATGTGGTATGGCGTTGAAGCGGACAAAAGCTTCACGTCCCAATAGTGCTTGATAGCTACTTTTGAACGGGGCGACATGAAAGATTAGTTTTTCACGTCAGAAGTTGTTTGGTGACCCGAACACAACTTCTAGTGATACGGAGCCTGTGCACTTGGCGTAAGGGCCTGGCGTCACCCCTTTAAAGAAAGTGCGGCTATGTCGAATTTTAGTAAGGTCTATCCCCAACTTGCGGATTGTGTTTGGATATAGCAGGTTTAGATCGCTGCCTCCGTCCATCAGGACTTGTGTAAGTTGTAGTCCGTTGATTATAGGATCCAATATCAGAGCAGTCCATCCTGCATTCCGAATACTTCTGGAGTAATCCAGGTGGTCAAAAGTGATTGGTTTTGACATCCAATCTCGAGGTTCCGCTGGGGTGGACCGTGCGGGACCCGTCTTAGCGGGTGCCGCATTGTTTTTCCGTATTATCACATGAAGTGAGTTTACTGCTTTGACTTCTTGTGGGGAAGTCTTTTGTTTTCCGGTGCTCTGCTTGTGGGGTTTATCATCGTCCTCGCTAGATGCGTCGAGCCCCTTGTGTTCGGCATTTAGTCGGCCGGACTGTTTGAAAACCCAACAATCTCGGTGGGTGTGGTTTGCAGGCCTTCCGGGTACGTGGATTTGACATATCCGTCCAAAATTTTGTTTAAGTTGGATAGCTCATCACCGTTATCCTTAAGAGGCGGTGTTTTGTTGTTTGGCACGAGCTTTTGAATCCGGTGTTGACCGCCGTATTCTTTGGGCTTTTCTTTATTCGGCGCTGATCCTTTCTGCGCCGTGATTTTCCGTTCCATCTCTACTCTCGGATGTACTCGGTCGCTGGTGCTGCATCTTGCTAGCCACTATCCTCCCCGCATAAGCGGGTCATGAGGCTTCGTTAGCGCGGACATTGTCCTCGGCTTCTCTTGGCCGAGGTGTTTGGCAAGCCATTCGTCTCGGACGTTGTGTTTAAAAGCTGATAAGGCTTCGGCGTCCGGACAGTCGACTATTTGGTTCTTTTTAGTAAGGAACCTATTCCAGAATTTGCGCGCTGACTCTCCGGGCTGTTGAGTTATATGACTTAGATCGTTTGCATCCGGAGGGCGGACATAAGTCCCTTGAAAATTTGCTCTGAACGCGCCCTCGAGCTCTTCCCAACTTCCAACAGTGTTTTCTGGGAGGCTTTTGAGCCAGTGCGGAGCTGGCCCTTTGAGCTTGAGGGGTAGATATTTTATGGCATGGAGATCATCTTCTCTAGCCATATGTATGTGTAGTATGTAATCCTCTATCCAGACTCCAGGGTCTGTTGTTCCGTCGTAGGCCTCTATGTTTATGGGTTTAAACCCTGCTGGGAATTCATGATCCAGCACCTCATTGGTGAAACATAGTGGGTGTGCGGCGCCCCTGTATTTGGGTACCGCTGTCTTCGGACACTTGGCGTGTTGCGTTACTTCCTGGGGCCCTCTTTTTTGGCCCGTAAATGGACCTGGCTGGGCCATCTGTTTTCCCAGGGTCATGAGTCGGCTTGTGTGCGGCGCCGGTTGTAGATTTTGGCCTATCATCTGGCCGTCTATCCGGCCAGGTGGCCTCTTTGTTTTTTGACTGAGGGGGCTCTATGGCCTCCTCGTCAAATTCTGCCAGCAGCTTGCGCTTCGGGTAGCTCTTTGATTGATGGCCATTGCCGTATTTGTCTGCGGTTTGGAGCACTTTGCTCCACCTCATTCTGAGTATGTCTTCCGCTGTTTTGAGCTTCCGTTTTTCCTTCTTCAAGCTTCTTGCGGTGGCAACGAGTCTTCCGTGAAGGTTCTTATGCTCCGATAGTATTTCTGGTGTGAGGTCGTCCGGACTGTTGGTTTCGCCGGGATTGGATTGATTATCCGATTCGTCCTATTCGGACGGTTGCTTGGCTGCGTTTTCGTCGTCCACTGGTTTGCCCTGCTCTAACGCTGGGTCATTAGGGTTGCTGTCTTTGCCAAGGCGGGGCTTAGGGCGGCGCTTGTGTCGCTGCTTTGGTTGTTTATCGGCGGGATTATCCTTTGCCGCGCCCCGTTGTTCCTCGTCGTCGCTTCCTTTTGGGGTATCCACCATATATACGTCATGTGTTTGGGTGGTCTTCCAGTGCCCTGTAGGCGCTGGTTCTTGATCGTCTCCGGCATCGTCGTCCATACCGTCGATGTCTTCGGAGTCATAGTCTAGCATGTCTGTTAGATCGTCGACAGTGGCTACAAAGTGGGTGGTGGGTGGGCTCTGAATTTCTTCTTCGTCCGTGTCCCGACCATCCTGGCCATAATCCGGCCAGGGCTCTCCGGATAGCGAGAGGTGTTTTAGCGAATTTAGGATGTCGCCAAAGGGTGAGTGTTGGAAGATGTCCGCGGCAGTGAACTCCATGATCGGCACCCAATCAGATTCGATTGGCAGGGGTGCAAGAGGTTCGAAGTCCGGCAGGGAGTCCGGCACCTCGGAGTCACGAACTTTACAAGGGACAAGTTCGGTGTTCGGCTCCATCACCGTGGAAGGTGCAGCCCCCGAGGCGGTGTCCAGCCACCGGTTCTCGATCTGCGCTATCGGCTCTGGACTAAGGGCCGGAGCGGATTCATGTGCGGCCACCAAGGCACTGTCCGGCGGCAGAGCTAAATCATGCCCATCATGACAGCGCGGCACGCTCGGCTGCGGCCCGAGCCCGTCGAAGATCAAGTCCCTGCGGATGTCGGCCGTGAAGTTTAGGCTTCCGAACCCGACCTGACGGCCAGGGGCGTAGCTTTCGATCTGCTCCAGATGGCCAAGCAAATTGGCCCGCAGTGTGAAGCCGCCGAATACGAAGATCTGTCTGGGGAGAAAATTCTCACCCTTGACGGCGTTGTTGTGGATTGAAGGAGCCATCAAGCCTATCGGTGACGACACAGAGGAACTCTCAGTGAAAGCAGCAATGTCGGTGTCAAAACCGGCGGATCTCGGGTAGGGGGTCCCGAACTGTGCGTCTAGGCGGATGGTAACAGGAGACAAGGGACACGATGTTTTACCCAGGTTCGGGCCCTCTTGATGGAGGTAAAACCCTACGTCCTGCTTGATTAATATTGATGATATGGGTAGTACAAGAGTGGATCTACCATGAGATCAAGGAGTCTAAACCCTAAAAGCTAGCCAATGGTATGATTGTTGTAATGGAGGTTATGTCCTACGGACTAAAGCCCTCCGGTTTATATAGACACCGGAGAGGGCTAGGGTTACACAGAGTCGGTTACAATAGTAGGAGATCTACATATCCGTATCGCCAAGCTTGCCTTCCACGCCAAGGAAAGTCCCAACCGGACACGGGACGGAGTCTTCAATCTTGTATCTTCGTGGTCTTGGAGTCCGGCGGACGATGATAGTCCGGCTGTCCGGACACCCCCTAGTCCAGGACTCCCTCAATCATGGTGCTACTTTGAAGCACAAGTCTGGAAAAAGAGATAGTAGCATTGTCCCTTCTCTATTTTTGTCTCATTTTATTTATTTTTCTTTTTTTTCCCTTTTTTTCTTTGGCCTTCTTTTTTTCCTTTTCTTTTTGGCCTTTCTCTTTTTTCCTTTTTTCTTCTTTTTTTTGTAAAGTCCGAAGTCTCATCCCAACTTGTGGGGGAATCATAGTCTTCATCATCCTTTCCTCGCTAGGACAATGCTCTAATAATCACACTTTTATGGATTTACAACTCAAAGCTAGAACAAGATATGACTCTATATTAATGCCTCCGGCGGTGTACCGGGATATGCAATGAATCAAGAGTGACATGTATGAAAATTATGAAGGTGGCCTTGCCACAAATACAATGTCAACTACATGATCATGCAAAGAGCAATATGACAAAAGTAATACGTGTCATATGAACGGAACGGTGGAAAGTTGCATGGCAATATATCTCGGAATGGCTATGAAAATGCCATAGTAGGTAGATATGGTGGCTGTTTTGAGGAAGGAGTATGGTGGGTGTATGGTACCGGCGAAATTTGCGCGGCACAAGAGAGGCTAGCAATGGTGGAAGGGTGAGGGTGCGTATAATTCATGGACTCAACATTAGTCAAAAAGAACTCATGTACTTGTTGCAAAAATCTATAAGTCATCAAAAACAAAAGTACTACGCGAATGCTCCTAGGGGGATAGATTGGTAGGAAAAGACCATCGCTCGTCCCCGACCACCACTCATAAGGAAGACAATCAATAAACAAATTGTGCTCCAACTTCATCACAAAGCGGTTCACCATACGTGCATGCTACGGGAATCAGAACCCTTAACACAAGTATTTTTCATAATCACCTCAACTAGCATGACTCTAATATCACTACCTCCATATCCCAAAACAATTATCAAGCATCAAATTGATCATAGCATCCAATTCTTTTTCTATGATAGTTTTTATTATACCCAACTTGGATGCTCATCATTCTAGGACCAACTTTGTAACCATAGCAAATACCATGCTGTTCTAAAAGACTCTCAAAATAATATAAGTGAAGCATGAGAGACTAGCAATTTCTACAAAATATAACCACCGCCGAGCTCTAAAAGATATAAGTGAAGCACTAGAGCAAACGACAAACTACGCCAAAAAGATATAAGTGAAGATCAATGAGTAGCTAAATAATTATGCAACTATGCGAAGACTCTCTCTCATTAAAGAATTTCAGATCTTGGTATTGTATTCAAACATCAAGTAACACAAAACAAAATGACATTGCAAGGATAGCACAACTCATGTGAAGAAGCAAAAACTTAGGCTCAACCGATACTAACCGATACTTGTTGAAGAAGAAAGGTGGGATGCCTACCGGGGCATCCCCAAGCTTAGATGCTTGAGACTTCTTGAAATATTATCTTGGGGTTCCTTGGGCATCCCCAAGCTTGAACTTTTGTGTCTCCTTAATTCCTCTCATATCATGGTTTCTCTATTTATCAAAAGCTTCATCCACAACAAACTCAACAAGAACTTGTGAGATAGGTTAGTATAAACCAATGCAAAACCTTATCATTTTCTACTGTAATAAATCACTAAAATTATTATTAAACATTGCATACTAAATGCTTATGCATATTTAATACTCCTATCCTCAAATATAATCATTAAACAAGCAAACATATGCAAACAATGCAAACATAACAGCAATCTGTCAAAACAGTACAGTCTGTAAAGAATGCAAGAGTATCAATACTTCCCTAACTCCAAAAATTACGAAATAAAATTCCCACTGTACTATATTTATCAGATCTCAATATGCAAAAAGTTTCAACATTATACCATGCTCTGACTTTTCTAGGGAATTTTTGCAACAGCGGTAAACTTTCTGTTTTCAAACAGCAACATGTATACTAGCAAAATAAGCATGGCAAAGGCTATCCTTTACTTTTTTATTGAAGCTAAAGAAGAAAAAACATTAATCTAACTAACAGCAAGCAAATACTAACAAAAGAAAATGACTCTCCAAGCAAAACACATATTATGTGGTGAATAAAAATATAGCTCCAAGTAAAGTTACCGATGAACGAAGACGAAAGAGGGGATGCCTTCTTGGGCATCCCCAAGCTTAGGCTCTTGGTTGTCCTTGAATATCTTGGGGTGCCTTGGGCATCCCCAAGCTTTGGCTCTTGCCACTCCTTATTCTACAGTCCATCGAATCTTTACCCAAAACATGAAAACTCCACAACACAAAACTCAACAGAAAACTCGTAAGCTCCGTTAGTATAAGAAAATAAAACCACCACTTAGGTACTATGATTAATTCATTATAAATTCATATTGGTGTAATATCTACTGTATTCCAACTTATATATGGTTTATACCACTTAGTACTAGCAATAGATGCATCAAAATAAGCAAACAACACATAGAAAACAGAATCTGTCAAAAACAGAACAGTCTGTAGTAATCTGTATCAAATGTGTACTTCTGGAACTCCAAAAAGCCTACCAAATTAGGAAGTCCTAAGAAATTTGTGTAACAATCCAGATCAAAAAGAATCAGATAAGAAGCACGTTTCTGTGAATTAAGAAAACGAATTTACTTGGTGTAAAAGTTTTTGATTCTCAGCAGGATCAACACAACTATCACCGTAAGCTATCCTAAAGGTCTTACTTGGCACTTTATTGAAACAAAAGCTATAAAACATGATTACTACAGTAGCATAATCATGTGAACACACAAAAACAGTAAGAATAAATGTGGGGTTGTCTCCCAACAAGAGCTTTTCTTTAATGCCTTTTTAGCCAGGCATGATGATAACAATGATGCTCACATAAAAGATAAGAATTGAAACATAACGGGAGCATCATGAAGCATATGACTAGCACATTTAAGCCTAACCCACTTCCTATGCATAGGGATTTTGTGAGCAAACAACTTATGGGAACAATAATCAACTAGCATAGGAAAGTCAAACAAGTATAGCTTCAAGATTTTAAGCACATAGAGAGGAAACTTGACATTATTGCAATCCCTACAAGCATATGTTCCTCTCTCATAATAATTTTCAGTAGCAACATGAATGAATTCAACAATATAACCAGCACATAAAGCATTCTTTTCATGATCTACAAGCATAGAAAATTTACTACTCTCCACATAAGCAAAATTCTTCTCATGAATAATAGTGGGAGAAAACTCAACAAAATAATTATCATGTGAGGCATACCAATTGAAAACTAAAATCATGATGACAAATTTCATGGTTATCATTATTCTTAATAGCATACAAGTCATCACAATAATCATCATAGATAGCAATTTTGTTCTCATAATCAATTGGAACCTCTCCCAAGATAGTGGAATCACTAAATAAAGTTGACACTCTTCCAAATCCACTTTCATATTCATCAATATAATCATCATAAATAGGAGGCATGCTTTCATAATAATAAATATTCTCATCAAAACTTGGGGGACTAAACATATCATATTCATCAAACATAGCTTCCCCAAGCTTGTGGCTTTGCATATCATTAGCGTCATGGATATTCAAGTAATTCATACTAACAACATTGCAATCATGCTCATCATTCAAAGATTTAGTATCAAACATTCTATAGATTTCTTCTTCTAGCACTTGAGCACAATTTTCCTTTTCATCATACTCACGAAAGATATTAAAAAGATGAAGCGTATGAGACAAACTCAATTCCATTTTTTTTGTAGTTTACTTTTATAAACTAAACTAGTGATAAAACAAGAAACAAAAATACTCGATTGCAAGATCTAAAGATATACCCAAGCACTCACCTCCCCGGCAACGGCGCCAGAAAAGATCTTGATGTCTACTACGCAACCTTCTTCTTGTAGACGTTGTTGGGCCTGCAAGTGCACAGGTTTGTAGGATAGTAGCAAATTTCCCTCAAGTGGATGACCTAAGGTTTATCAATCCGTGGGAGGCGTAGGATGAAGATGGTCTCTCTCAAACAACCCTACAAGCAACTAACAAAGAGTCTCTTGTGTCCCCAACACACCCAATACAATGGTAAATTGTATAGGTGCACTAGTTCGGCGAAGAGATGGTGATACAAGTGCAATATGGATAGTAGATATAGGTTTTTGTAATCTGAAATAATAAAAACAGCAAGGTAACTAATGATAAAGGTGAGCGTGAACAGTATTGCAATGATAGGAAACAAGGCCTAGGGGTCATACTTTCACTAGTGCAAGTTCTCTCAACAATAATAACATAGATAGATCATATAACAATCCCTCAACATGCAACAAAGAGTCACTCCAAAGCGATCAATCTGTAAAAGTTATTCTTTCGGATCAATCTATAAAAGTTCATACTAGAATAATACCTTAAGACACAAATCAACCAAAACCCTAATGTCACCTAGATACTCCATTGTCACTTCAAGTATCCGTGGGCATGATTATACGATATGCATCACACAATCTCAGACTCATCCAACCAACACAAAGTACTTGAAAGAGTTCCCCAAAGTTTCTACCGGAGAGTCAAGAACGTGTGCCAACCCCTATGCATAGGTTCATGGGCGGAACCCGCAAGTTGGTCACCAAAACATACATCAAGTGGCACGTGATATCCCATTGTCACCACAGATAAGCACGGCAGGACATACATCAAGTGTTCTCAAAGTAAAGACTCAATCCGATAAGATAACTTCAAGAGGGAAACTCAATTTATCACAGGAGAGTAGAGGGGGTGAAACATCATAAGATCCAACTACAATAGCAAAGCTTGGGATACATCAAGATCGTGCCATAGAGGGAACACGAGAGAGAACACGAGAGAGAGAGAGAGAGATCAAACACATAGCTACTGGTACATACCCTCAGCCCCGAGAGTGAACTACTCCCTCCTCGTCATGGAGAGCACCGGGATGATGAAGATGGCCACTGGTGATGGATTCCCCCTCCGGCAGGGTGCCGGAATGGCCTCCCGAGAGGTTTTTGGTGGCTACAGAGGCTTGCGGCGGCGGAACTCCAAATCTATCTTGATTTCTGATGGTTTTAGGGTACGTGGGAATATATAGGCGAAAGAAGTCGGTCGGGAGGTGCTTGAGGGGCCCACGAGACAGGGGGCGCGCCCTACAGGGGGGCCACTCCTATCACGTGGCTGCCTTGAGGACCTTCTGACGTGAACTCCAAGTGTCCAGGATCATATTCTTCCAAAAAATAACGCTGGTGAAGGTTTCATTCCATTTGGACTCCGTTTGATATTCCTTTTCTTCGAAATACTGAAACAGGCAATAAAACAGCAATATGGGCTGGGCCTCGGGTTAGTAGGTTAGTCCCAAAAATGATATAAATGTGTAAAATAAAGCCCATAAACATCCAAAAAGGGTAATATAATAACATGGAACAATCAAAAATTATAGATACGTTGGAGACGCATCATTGCACTACACTGTTCAAACATAGGCATCTTGCCTTGAGGCTCATTATATGTCATTTGGGCGCTTCCTGTTCAAACATAGGTGTATTCACCAAAGAGAACATAGTGTTACTACCCTCTTGATCCGGTTTATATGGCGCGATTGAAGGACACTTGGAGTCTTCCGGTTTATCAACCTGATGTAAAACTTGGGGGCTCACTAGCATAGCTATGAGCCTTTAGGCTTGGACGCCTAGGTGTATTCACTGAAAAATCCAAGTTAGCTTGCCTTCGTAAGTCTGCCACACCGCCCAGGTAATCCTGGAGTGACCCACCGAAGTCTTGACATTTATTCTTACAAAGACACTGAACTTGTCAACGTTTAAACGGTGATTGGTCATGTGAGGCCCGACTTACAAGGTTTTGAATTAAAGTTTAACTGAGCGGCTGTGCGGCCCATGAAAGCACTCGGGTTTTAGGCTTGGCGGCCTATGAAAGCCTTGTTTTCTGATTTTTTTTCTTTTGTTTGAGCATTTGGTTGAAGTTTTTTTGCTTCTGGTTACATATCAATACATGGTTAAAAAACCAAATAGGGCCACATTGCCTGATGGTGCATGTATATCTTTATCCAGAGTGTTATTAACCCGGCCTAGCTATGGATGTTAAGTCGCCAGCATATTTTGGATTGTGCTATTGAAATCATGCGCCTATAAATAATTGGATTGTTATCTTCACTGCATATGGCGATGGAACCCTGCAGTATAAATCAATTCTACAGGTATGTTTTCTTGGTTTTTGACGATAAGTCTCCAGTATGTTTAGGCTTGAATGGCCTTAATGCTAGTGTTTTCCATAAATGCATAAGACTATATTATGTTTGGGTTGATACCCGCCCTGGATTTTGACGTTAAGTCGCTAGGGCATATGTTGTTTAAACTCTATGCAGGATTTGCAGAGCTATGACTTACATAAATGATTAAGTTCAAGCCCATCATCAAAGATTGAAATTGGTGTCTCAAAAGGGTTATCAATTATTTATTTTCTCAAAGGCTATAAGCCGCCGGGTTATAAAATTCCGGCTTACAATGAATGCGTATTAAATCGCCATCAGCCAAGAGCCACCGAGTATTTAAACTCCGGATTTACTTGTGAACCGATAAGGTATTCAAATTTTTAATAGCCAAACTTGGCTGGATTTTCATAAAGATATTGAATGATTGCGGTTTTCATATCGGGTTATATTACTCAAATCTTTAATAGCCAACATGGCTGTATTTTTATTATGGTTATCAATAACCAGCATTATGATTGAGGTTTTCAAAGTTGCTTTAGCGCAATGGCTACTGTTTCTTCGTCAATGGATATGATTTATTCTGCAAGGGATGGAATAGTCCTGAGTCGCTGCAGGCTTACAACCCGGCACTTGGGGGCTACATTATTCAAGTTGAGATTACATCAAATATGCAAGTCCCATGTCACTGCCAGCATGCACCATGGCACTTGGGGGCTAATGCAAAGTCATTTTTTACTTTCCTTATTGAGGACCCAACTCATCACATCGTAATGAGCCGGCCCTTGGGGGCTACCAATTTCTCCTGTCAAAAATTCAAAGTATACAAGCCTTACTCCATTATATCGAAGGGTCCATTGCTCAGTTGGTAGATCACAAGGATCTTAACCTTGTGGACATGGATTTGAGCCCCAAGGTGGGGGTTACATCATGTGATGTTATTGTCAATGAAGTATATATAAAGTCCCAGCTCAGTATTGTCTTGCTAAGCCGGCCCTTGGGGGCTACACGTTGCTGCTCAAGTCTACATGATCATATCTACAAAGTACCTGCTCATTATTGTTTAATGACCCGGCCCTTGGGGGCTACACTGGTTGAAGTTTTTATGAGCATAATGCAATTACAAGTCCCAGGTTGCTGCAAGCATGACAACTCGGCACTTGGGGGCTACATATGTGGAATATTCAGTTTTGACTAGTGATTGAGATGAACAACCCAGATTTATTCAAGGTTGCGACATTCATATTGAAGCAAGTCTTAAGCTGTTACTATGTTCCCTTCTTATGACTTGGGGGCTACAGGTAATATGGATATGAGGAAGAAGTATTGAAAATTGGCACAATGTCAGACGAATTTTATCAAGTCAAGACAGTTGAAGATAATAAGGGTTATTTTTTCTCCAAGGAGCCAACGTCAGTTTATTGATATGACATAGATTCAGAATTTTTAGGAGATGATTAACCGGTGTTTATTGAGTGAGCCGGTCCTTTTTACAGAGTTTAGCATGAATAAATTCAAATCTAAACTCGGGGCTAATGTTGGGGATATTCCCCACGACCAAGACCCGACTCATAAGGATAAGCCGCCCTGAGGCTTAAGTCATCTCTGGGTTTAAAGTGGCTTTGACGTTAAGTCATCTCAGATCCTAAACCGGGTGGTGAGACCCGGCGGACAGTTGTAAGCCAGCTGATAGTCTTTAACCCGGCGGACAGTTGTAAGCCGACAGACAATTATGACCCGGCATACAGTTATGACCCAGCAAGACTGAGTCGCCTGGGGTTAATAAGCCCAAGATGTTAAGAAGCCCAAGACGTTAAGAAGCCCACGAGGAGAAGCCCCTGATGATAAGTCAAAATAGGTTGATTCTTAATCCGACTAGGACTCTACATGTAACCCGCCCCTCCAACTTATATAAGGAGGGGCAGGGTACCCCAAGAGGGGCGCGAAGAATCTTTAAGGCTATCCATAACTAGAGGAGATCCGGCTATGCGGTGACTCCCTCATGAGCATAATGAGACCTAGGCACAAACAACATGTAGGGCTATTACCGGATGATGTTTCCCGGGGCCCGAAGCTGTCTAAATCCTTGTCTTGTGTGTTGATCCGCCTCACATCTCTCATCCCGATCAACCCCTCTCAAGCTACCACATAGATATATTGGCCTCACGACTAAGTCCTCACTAGGATATCTGCCGTGACAATTCCACGACAGTCAATGGTCATAGAATCATTTGTTGACTAAGTTGACAAAGCCATATGTACGCGTTAACTTAGTAGGGCCACAAGTCAGCCTCCAAATCTGGTGGGCCCTAGCTGTCATGGAGAGCACTCGTTATTTTTCGCTTAATAAGGAGGCACTTCCTTCCGTGCCAAGATATAGCTGGTGGGTCCCAGCTCTCATTGGGAGGATTCATTCTTTTTGGAGTAATAAGGAGGTACTTGCTTGCCTGTGGCCATGGACCATGTGGGTCCGAACTGTTGGCCTCTCCATGTACATCCCTCTTTCGATGTTGTCGTTTGTTGACAATGTTGACCATGCCGTGCCGAGAACACCAGCGCGATGGACGACAACGAGACCCAGGAAGGGAATGACTCGAAGGTAGGGAAGCCACAATAGTGGAGGGATGTGGGTGAGTAGAGGGATGGCCTGGCCAGTGGTGGGAGTAGTAGGGGGCGGTGAGCCCTGCATGGTAGCACAGGTGGTCACGGGAGGTGGGAGCAGGCGGTCCTGCTGGAGCAGGATTTGGCGACTGGAGCAAGAAGACCAAAGATTGAAGAAGCACAAGGGCCGTTGGATTGACATCCAACGGTTACGTCTGCTAGAATCATTTGTTGACGTATATAATAAGTAAAAAATCTTGCATACGCGTCAACTTAATAGGCCCACAAGTCAGACCATTCCCTATTTTTTAATAATTTATATCTCATTGCAACTTCTTATGCAATTTATTGCAGTCCGTTTTTGTTGGTCAAAGCCAGGGTTAAACATTTAAATGAAATTTCGCATATTTAGGTGGGGTCCAAACTATTTTTAATACCAAAATGTCGAGCCAGATTTAAAGTACTTTGAAGATATATTTAAATTATGCTAAAGCCGAGTGAAATTGGAATCTGAAAATGTGAAAAAATTCAGAAATTATAAAGTAATTGCCAATTTGTCGTCTGTTTTTTTATATTTACCGCCCATTTCATATTACTTTCAATATTTGCAGCCGTCTTGAAAGAGTTGCAGCCCATCAGGACGTAGAAAAATAAGTAGGCCTGGATTGGGTATTCTTCAGAAAAATAGACTAGGCTCATTTTCATAAAGAGAAAATAGCTGGGCTGGCCATGTGGTGAACGTAAAATATAAGCCTGGGCTAGACGGGCCACAGCCCAGTTGAAACTCTGCTCTGTCTCAACAATAACAAAAAAAATTACTGGTCGAGCAGCTATGTCCCAGGTGACTTGTGTTGTTCTCTTGTCTATTGACTATATACGCTGACAATGTCATGGGTCCCAGATGTTAGGAAACCACTAGGAGGAAGCATTATCTTTTTCTATATGCTGACAATGGAGAATATGAAAAATGAGTAACTTGCTTGTGGCCATGGACATGATGGGTCCCTACTATCATCCTCTCCACGTACAATTCTCTCCCGATTCCTCTTGTTTGTTGATCATGTTGACAACGTGAGAGGGCAGCACCGCGGTGAGCGCACCAAAGCATGTAGAGGGCGACGACGAGGCCTCGCACGCCAATGTTAACGATTTAGGAGACAGTGGGGCGGTGATGCGTGCGCTGACACGCAGCCAGCCATGGGAGGCGGAAGCAGGCGGCCCCGCTGGCGCTAGTTTGGTTTTGGCGGCTGGAAGAAGACGAGACTGAAGAAACACGATAGACTGTAAAAGCAGCAGGAGTACTTAACAACCTTAACTGAAACCAGCAGGGGCACTTAACAACCATAGCTGAAAGCAGTATGAGTAGTTATAGAGGTTCAACCATACAAATCACGCATCGAATAAAGCTACTTTTCCTACAATTAACCAAGGGTGAGGCCACCAAGCCCCATGAGAAGGCCTAGGCGCCACCTCGCACATCCACAACCTTCTGAAAGAGGCTTCATCTCGCAATGCGGCCAATAAACAGGATATTCGCTTTACAGCCATGAAAAAGCATGAGCATAACCTTCTGTCCTATTCTCCAGATGGACGGGCCTTCATTATTTGAGACAACCCATGAATAAGTATCTTTTCACCTCCAAGAGGAATGGAGTAGGTCGACATAAACATCATGTTGTGACCAAGCGCAAGTCTGACCCGACCATGGTCAGGCATCTGTATAGGAACAGTGGAACTGGGTAGTTTCTATTTCAAGAAGATCACAGCTGTAAAACTATGTATAAGAAAGAGTTTATGAACAACATATATAACAGAAAACAGCTCGTACCATAAGTTTCTCGACATGGTTGGACCTGTTCAACGTGAGCAGCAGTGGCACATATATCCCCCATGGCCTTCCACCATTGAAACGCCCCACAAGGATCTCGAGACGATAAGTAAAGTGTAGGAACTTGTGGATGTCCTCCCAGTCAACTTCAGTGCCATCAGTAACAGTTGAGTTCTTATAGAATAACAAACGAGTAGTGTCGGGGATATACCCCGCAGTGTATCCTGGTCGGATGTATGACCCGGCCGGACATGGAGACTCACTGGTGACCCGCGCTGACCCGGCGATTGACTAGTACCCCGCCCAGAGTTGGCGACTCATTGGTGACCTGGCAGGAGATTCAGAAGAGCGACAAGACCCGGTGACCCAAAAGGCGGTTCATGGAAGACCGGCTCATGTTATGGTAGGTCGGCTGAAGAGGAAATGAATAAGGAATATTCCCTGACAAAGAAAGCAAGACTAGGATTCCGCTTGTTATAGAATAATCCTAGTCCTACTAGGACTCCTCATGTAACCCGCCCCTCCAACTTATATAAGGAGGGACAGGGCACCCCAAGAGGGGGGAGTTCCACAAGTTGGGACAGACAAGTCAATAGCTCTCAAGATAGAGGTAGCCAAAGAGCACCCTTGTAATCGTGAGCACCATGATCAATATCAATGAAGCATGAGTAGGCTTTTACCTCCATCGTGAGGGGCCAAACCTGGGTAAAAAACCTCGCGTCTCTCGTCCCACTCAACCCCTCTCAAGCTACCACATAGATGCGTTGGTCTCATGACTAAGTCCCGACACTAAGGAAATCTGCCGTGACGAATCCACGACAAGTAGCGTGCTTAACTTTGAAATAACCTACACGTGTTATCAATTATAAGAAATATTATTTAGAAGTAGCATCTTCATGAGGGAAGGGAATCACAAATTGTTGCTACTTCTAAAGTTAAATTGTGATTAGTTAGACATAATAGGTGGATTAAGAAGTAATCGAGGCAACAAGCAAGAACCAGATACAAAACTAACATGGATGAACTACTGCAACGACGTCGGGGTGGAAGATCACAGTGAAGATGAGACCAGGTTCTGCTATTTCCATCAACATTTGTGCGCCAACTTTTAGTCCGTAACACTTGAGAAAGTTTATCCAAGTTCGACCATAAAAAATCCGCGATCTTCTTGGTTCATGAACCCAACTCGAAACTTATATCCATGGCTTGTCTTCGATGTGACCATTAAACTGGTGTATTCAGTTATGGCAAGGCCGACCATCTTGAGCACTGCAGGAAAAATAATATGAGAACACAATGTATTCGCTATCCAAATCTAGAAATAATTTCCTCCTTCACGTCAGTGTTGACCATTGTACTAGTACCTTTTATCCAAATATAGCAATCTAAATTTCCAATTAATTGACAACATGTTAAAAAAACCACCCTCCCGGATAGAAAAGAGGATTCATGGAACATACTGTGAGCATTTTAAAATCCTATGTTAGGATGAGAAGGAACAAGTGTGGCGTCTCGCCGAGGGCGCAGAAACCTGTAGGGCCCTCGCACTTTGGGCACTACAAATGAAACACACTAGATTCAGTAGGAAGAAAAATGCATCAACAACAGCGGCTGCCATCCTAGGATTACCCTCGACCAAGGGACTTGGATTTATCGGGGATGGATGAAGAATTTGTACCTGGTTCTCCATGAGAAAACCCTATGCAATCTACGAGAGGTGGTTTTCTCGAAACAAGGCATAAGGAGAAGGGATTCGGCCCGGAGAGAGGGGTTTTCTCCAACAAGCGATTTAGGAGAAGGGGATTCAGGCGCAGTGAAATATTACTGCTTTGTCCGTCCAGCTTACTGATAAAGCTGGAAAGGTGGGGTTTTTTGTGATTTGACGGCTCATTGGGAATTACTGCGGCGCTACGACCGGGGTGAGTCTACCGTGCAGTTGTGCACTCTAATTTGGTGCATGGCATGTGGACCCCGTTGCCGGATGCCCCACATATCAGCGAAAGGAAGTAGAAATGCAGGAGTAACTAGTTACACATAAATATATTTTTGACAAAGAGATACTCCCTCTATAAAGAAATATAAACATCTTTTATATCACAACTTTATACATAAGAAAAATCAAGGGGAATATATATAACATAATATGGGGTTCAGCTGAGAATATAATACTCACACATGCTCACGGTTCTGGACTTCGGGCCACAGGCCGGTGGGCCTGCATGTTTGGCGGCCCATGTGTTCAACCTCAACGCATTTCATATTGCAAGTGATCGGTACGTCGCGGGTTTTAGATGCTGTCGCAAGGAGAATACAGAAAATTGAATAAAGCACGGCATCTGTTAGAATGAAATCGAACGACAGTTCCTAACCAGCAATCAGAGTTGCAATTCTATCAACGATATCCTACGTGATAAATAATATTGTAGTACTACTTATACACACCGGACACTTGTTTCACCATGCCATATTATTACATTTAAATCTCTTAGAGGATAGATCAATTCGGCAGTTGCGTGCTGCTACTGAAGAATTTCAAAGTTGATTTGGACCAGCTCTCCTTGCCGAGAAAGTTCGATTTTGACATCATCCCCTACCGCAAGATTTGATTTAGATTTGAACCTTTACCATCCTTTAGCATCAATCATCATGCGACCATCCTTTGTACTTACGGTATATTGAGCAGGTTCATTCACACCAAGGCTGCGCATGGTAAGAGAAACTTGGCCACGGTCACCCGGATTGTTGAACAACTCCCTCGTTGCTCTAGGAATTCTCTGTTTGCAAACAAGAAGACATACACAAAAGCACTTGGGCGGAGAATGCTTACCAAGAAGGTGGAGATGTTGGTTTCTGTAAGGACTTTGGTATATGCAGTGCGACCTGCAGCCCAGTCTGTTGCCGGTGCAACTGCTGGTTCCATTGTCACTGCACGAGCCGGAGCAGATGCAAGTCAACTTCAAGTGTTGGTGTAGGTGCCGGAACCGTTGCTGGTACCCGTGCTGGTGCGAATGGTAGTGCCACTGCTGCTGCCGGAGATGGTGCTCCTTGTGGAGCTGGTGCCGGTGTTGATGGTCGATCCTCCGGTAGATCAGCCTGATCCGCTGACACGGTCGGTGCCCAATCCTCTAGTGGATCAGACTGAGCTACTGCCGCTGTCAGTGCAAGAGCAAGTGTCATCGGGGAAGGTGCCGGTGCTCGATCAATTTCTAAAGGTGGTACCGATGTGCGAGACAACAACGATCGTCTCTAGTTTACTATGATCAGCTTTCTAACTTGACTAGGCTCGGTGAAAGTGTGTTATATCGACTAGAGGGGGTGAATAGGCGATTTTTACAAATTCGTCACTAAGGAATTTCTAGGTGAAGAAATTCCTAAGCAATGGTACACTAGCAGCGGAATAAGTACTCAGGCATAAGCATAACAGAGCAACAACATAGTCATCATGATGAAATGAAAACAAGCACAGAGTACAGATAGCATGAAAAAAAGGATAAGCAGGCAGAAGACAATGTTACCGAAGAAATTGGATTGAGGAAATAGAGAAAATCTTCAGTCAAAGTCTTCAAAAAGTAATGATCAGGTTCATCAACACATGAATGAGGAAATGAAAGGATTGAAGAAATAGAACCAAATGGCTTGGTGAGGACAATGATTTGGTAGACTAATTCCAACTACTGTGACAGTTGTACGTCTGGTTGCAGCGGCTGAGTATTTAAACTCGAGGACACACAATCCTCACCATATTCTCCTTGAGATAAAGTCACACAGACCTCACCCAACACTCGTGGTAAGTCTTCACAAGTGACTTCCAAACCTTCACAGACTTGGTCACTCGACGATCCACAATTCCTCTTGGATGCTCAGACCATGACGCCTAACCGTCTGGAGGATACACAGTCCTCAAAGGTAACAAGCATCGGTTCCACACAAGAACAATCTCTTCAGTGATGCTCAATCACTTTGGTTTTGTAGGTGTTTGGGTTTTCCTCACTTGATGATTTTTGCTCAAAGTCCTCGGAGGATGGGATGCTCTCAATGACAAGTGTCAGTTTCTCCCGGAGCAGCCAACCAGCTAGTGGTTGTAGGGGGCGGATATTTATGGCCTAGGGAGCAGCCCGACATGATAAGACATAAATGCCCTTCAATGATATGACCGTAAGGTGGGTAGATATTTTGGACAGTTGGCGCGTAGCACAGCAACGGTTGGATATTTGAGGTTCAATTTCCTCAGGGCTATCATGTTCCTCACTGTGTAGGCAATCCGCACTGGCGAATTCCTAACTCCTGAGTCAGAAAAAATTCCTCAGAAACCATAAGATCTTCGTCTTTATCACTGAAGAAATTGACTGAACTGATATGAGATTTCCAATGGCTTCACTCGAAAGGATTGGGTTGGTGTAGGATTTTGAGATGAGCATCACTTGGAAATTAGTTTCCTTAGTATTATCTCAACCCCCTTTAACAGTACGGTGCTTCCTTTGACTCAAGAAAGAGAAAATAAAACTATGAAAACAAAAGTCTTCACGCTTCATAATCCTTGCATGAATATCCAAGTCTTGAAGGTCATACCAATTTCTTCACTTTCAAAATCTTCAGGAGAACCAAAGTCTTCAGTTGAAGACATACATTTTTAGGGGTCGACTTTCATAATAAATATCAAACTCCTCATCGAATTATAGAGCCTGTGTATAGTCACAAACATATTAGTCCCTTAACCTATAAGTCTTCAATACTCCAAAATCACTAAGGGGCACTAGATGCATTTACAATCTCCCCCTTTTTGGTGGTTGATGACAAATAGGTTAAGTTTTCAATGGGCATAAACATATCAATTGAAAGTGCTCAATGTTGAGGAATTTGATTGCAAGATATCAAAGAACTCCCCCTGAGGATGTGCATATGTGAGGAATTTGCTTTCAAAAAGCAATGCATGTTGTAGAGTTATATCATGGAGATCTCCCCCTATATCTTGTAATTCATACACGCATTTAACATATCGAATGAAGAATTTGAAATGCATGATGAAATATGGTGACTGATGTAATTCAACATGCGTGCATTAACATATATGAGGAAATAGCATGCAGAAAAGCAGAGCAAAAGTATCAGGTCACCATCGGACTTAAGTTTACAACTCGATCCAACAAATACTTCAGAAGAGCGAGAGTTGTAACTTAGCAAAAAAAACGCCCATATAAAGACCCGTTTGAAGACTAACTCAAATTTCTCCCCCTTTGTCATAAAATGACCAAAAGGGACAAAAAGTGAGGACTAACGCCCCTGAAGAATTTCTTCATGATGTCGATGGAGGAGCGCCAGTGTTGTGGGGTCATCCGTTGTAGTAGGGCCTGCCGTAGTGTCGTCTAAATCTTCAGCTTCGTCCGTCTCGCGTGATGAAGAATATGAGCTGACAACCAGCGGAGGAACTTTGACCTTCTTGAATTTCTTCTAAGGTGGCTGAGACCAATCAAAGTCCTGTTGGAAGTCCATCTTCTTGAGTTCATCATCGGTGTAGACATGTGAAAGATAGCCCAGGTGTGGTCAAAGACTTGATGCAGATAATAGTGATTCTTCTTCACAGTATTTTGAGTCACTGTCATGTTGTGAAGAATAGCACCAAACTGACGATTGACCCACTTGTGATTTCTGTCCACCTTCTGATGAAGAATTAGAAGCAACTCACGATCGTCATCACACGCGGAGCTGTTGCCTGAGGATTATGCTTTGAAGCATTTGCAGTAGTGTCATGTGTGGCAGAGTCATCATTAGTGGAGTAGGATGCTGCCTTTCGAAACTGTCCGTCCAAAGGACGAGTGCCTTCATCAACAACTGCAGCCTTGCCCTTCTCATCAGCTAAGGAAATAGTCCTTTTGAGGACTTCAATCGAGGGCAAATAGCTGAGATGATTTTGAAAATCAGCCCTGTACTGAATTGAAGTCCGTGATCTGATGAATTTCATGATCCAGGGAGCATAAGGCTTCAATTCAAATGGTGACAAAGGAGCATTGGCCAAAGTCCTCATGAAGAAATCATGATAGTTGATTGGAATACCATGCATGATGTTGAACATCAGATTCTTCATGATGCCAACAACCTCTTCTTTTTTAGAGTTATGGCCCTTGGTCAGACTGAGAGTTTTGGCAGAGATGCGATAGACAGTCCTTGGCACATACAAAAATTCCTTGATGAGGAAATTTATTCTTGGCGCTTGGCTGGCCTTCAAAGGCTTCATTAGCACTTGCATATGATGATTTGATAGTCCAGGTTCCTGATAAAGCTTCAGGGCTCCTTCAGGGGGCGGACTGACTGGGACAGCATGAAGCAATTCAGAGGCCGGAGCTTTGTGATGAGTATTGTCAGTCATCCAGTCCAAAACCCTTAAATTTACATCGTCAACATTGCCTGTCAGATGCAGAGTGGCATAGAACTAAAGAATTAGCTCTTCATTCCAATCGCAGATGTCAACGCAAAAGTTGAGCAGCCCTGCATTGACACTGAGGATTGGACTAAAGCATGAAAGTGACTCCATGTCCACATGATGAAGATGCTCATGGTCAAACACTTTGTCTTTGTCAAACAGCAGCGAGGAATAAGAGTTCATTTGAGAAGCTGTCCAGAAGCGCTTGCAGCAAAGACGAGCAGCGTCATAAGGATTGAAGTCAGAGAAGAAATGATGTAAAGAAGTCATCAGCCTTAAACTTCTGCTTCTTGGAGTGAGGATTCTGTGGCTTGGGCTGAAGATTTATAGTTGAAGTCTTCACAACCATTTCAAGTGCAGCCTCTAGAACAGCAGGCTGGGGAATCTCTAGAGCAGTTTCTTTCGTAGTCTTCTTCTCAGTTTTATCAGCACTAGTGGCTGGAATTTCTTCAAGGATGGAGTGAAGTGAAGCTTGATGTTCTTCAGAGCCCATATGAATTTCTTCTATATGAACCGGGGACTGAGGAATTTGTTTTAGAGGAGTGAATAGTGGTGAATTGGGGTGATGACTTTCCCAGAAGTCATCATTCATAATAGGAGTGGAACACCCAATGTCCACGTCTTCATCATCTTCATCAACTTCCTCAACGCCTGCCTCTTCAGCTGTGAACTAAGGCATGGGCGATGATACCAATGGAGTCGAAATGGCATGGTCAGCTTCAATTTCCTCATCCAACTGCTCTATCAAAGCAGCAGAAGGATCATCCTCATCTGAGTCATTAGGAATTTCATAATCCTTACCAAAGGGAACAATCTCCTTTGATGGCATGCTTGAAACAAGGACAACATCTATTGGATTTTCAAAAGAGCTTGTCAAAGTTTTCATTTTCTTTGGTTCTGAAGACTCAGAGGCAGTAGACGCTTTCCTTTTCTTCATAGTTGCTCGCTCCGCAGCCTTGGTTTTCTTCGCTTCTGATGCAGAAGGAAGGATAAGACTTGGGGTTGGTGCAGGAGGAGCAGTGAAGTTTGGTGCAGTTTCTCAGGCACAACTGATGCAGTTATCCTGACTTGTTCCGATTCTTCTTGCTCAGCGACAGATGCTTCAGCTGGCCTGTTTTGTTCTTCAGGTGCAACACTAGTGGTTTCCCTGGCAGTTTCTTCAGCAGCTGGAATGTCATCATCAGCCCTGGCACTATCAGTTTCTTCAGCAGCCTGATTTTCATCAGTGGTGCTGGCATGTTCTTCAGTTGGCTGAGCAGATGCTTCACCCTGAGGAACTTATTGTTGTGCTTCACCAGCAACATTGGGCTTGAGACCTTTAGCCAGTTTGACGAATCTGACTTTGGCTCCTAGCCAATCAGCTTTGTAAGCGTCAAATTCATCACTGAGAGCTTTGATTTCTGACTGTATAGTCATAAGTTCATCAGTTGTCATTTTCAGCACATTCTTCTTCAAATACTGACGCAATGCTGACGCGGTAATGCTTTTTCTGGATTTATTCTTATTCAGGAAATTCCAGAAAATAGTGCTAACTTCAATAAATCATAGAAATTAATATGTAACTCCAAATGCAAAGATTTATATATGAAAAATGATCAGAAAAATCCAATCTATCCATATGTACTAGTTTCATGCATGTTTAAGCAACTTAACCTTTCTGTTTAGTGCAAAACATGCTAAAGCACTATTTAAATTCATAAGATGAGTTTGGGGTGGAACCTTTGGTTCAAAATGGCTCAAACCCATCTGGTTGTAGTTGCATTAGCCCAACACACTCATTTTGCCATGTCATATGCATGCATCATATTGTTGCATATTGTCGTGTATTGATTGTGTTCCAGTGTATTCTCTGCGGTAGGTTCTGTTCCGGAGGATTACTGCGATTATCCAACTAAAAGACAGTACCCGTCTACCGATCTGCCAGGCAAGCAACCACCATTTGATACTATTGATAAAATCCCATGTTCTTGCTCCTGCTCTCATGTACTGCATTTAAGACAACAATGTTTCAAACTGTTGTGTGCTGCGGTAGTTGAATCATTTCCTCTGCATGACCTGTCATTGCCACAGTAACTAGATGAAACCCACTAGCATGTGTAGGAGTTGATTGAGCCATGTTTGTGTTTCCTACCTTGTTATGCCTGCTATGCTTACAGTCGTGTCAGGTCTAGTTCATCTGGGTGATGGGCTAGAGTGAAATGATCATGTCGGTGATGAGAGTGAAGTGTTGAACAGGATTTGGTAAAGGTATCGATGAGAGGCCATGTAGGAGTACATGGTGGGTTGTTTCATTGGAACCGTCCCTAAGAACAGAGATCTGTATGTGTGATTTAAGATCAGCTACTACCATGCATTGGGATCCTTAATTGACCCTCTCGGCTTATTAACCGCCCTTGTCCTCTGTCCAGGAGTTGCAAGTAGTTTCTGGTGTTTGTAGTATACTGGAGGCCGTGCACAGCGCTGACCCTCGGGGTGGGCTGTGATGCGGTAGGTACGTGGCATGGTGTACCGGGCGCCCGTTTGGTGTCTCAAGAACCCTGCACACATCTTTCAGGGCCGTATGTGCAAATCTCGGCCGGACTCCCTGCGGATGGAACATGAATAGGCGATAAACCTGGACTAGAGACTTGAGTGTTTAGTCAGGCCGTGGCTGCCACCCTCCTTGGGCTTCCGCTTGAAGGTTGGCGAGTACATGTCGTGTAAACGACTGTAAGTGGTGGAAGCGTGTGTGAAGAATTACACCCCTACAGGGTTAACATCATCTATTCGAATAGCCGCATCCGTGGTAAAGGACTACTTGGTTGCCTATACAGTTCATAGACAAGTAAATGGAAACTACTAAAAGCCTCAAGACAAGTGTGAGTGTCGTGGATGGCCCTTCCATAGGATGAAGGAAGAGGATCCGCATTAGTGTATTGTTGTGGTGAGTAGTGGACTCGAGTGCGCAAAACATTTACAAGTTGTTGTCTCGTAGGATAGCTTAGCCAAGAGTTAGAGCTGGCTTGCTGCAATAAACTCCACTATCCCTTTATTGATAATGTGCATGTATGTAGGATCTGATGTAAGTCTTGCTGAGTACCTTTGTACTCATGTTTGCTTAATTACTATTGCACAAGATAATGCCGCCCCTTCTGATGGGTTTTACGTAGACCTCGACATTGATGAGTAGCTTGATGCCCGGATGGTGATCCTGAGCATGTGAAGGACCCTTGTAGATAGTTAGGCTTCCTCAAGCCTTTTGCTTTATAGTTGTCTGTACTCAAACATGTTGCTTCCGCTTATGCTTGTATGCTTGTATGACTTGAATGTCGGGTCGTGTGACCCCTATCTATATGAATGATATGTATGGCTCTCTGGAGCCTTTTAAATAAAGTACTTGAGTTGTAGAGTTTTGTTGTGATGCCATGTTGTATTTGCACATATCGAGCATATTGTGTGTGTGATTTGAAATGCTTGGTATGTGTGGGATCTGACTACCTAGTTGTTTATCATTGGCAGCCTCTCTTACCGGGAAATGTCTCCTAGTGCTTCCACTGAGCCATGGTAGCTTGCTACTGCTCCGGAACATTTAGGCTGGCCGGCATGTGTCCTTCTTCATTGTTGTGTCTGTTCCTTCGGGGAAATGTCACGCGGTGTTCCTTTAAGTCCTTGTAGCTTGCTACGACTTGGGTGCATTCGTTGTTGATCGACATGTTCGTTGCTGGGTCATGTATGCATGTCCCTGTAAGTTAGTGCCACTTTGGGTTCATGACTAGTCATGTCAGCCCGGGTTCTCTGACATATGGATGCTAGCGACACTATCATATACGTGATCCAGAAGGCGCAAACGGTCCCAACCCAGGTGTTGGAGTAAATGACCACGGGTAGCCTAGCCGGCTCCCCCTGGCTCTTCAAAAAGTAACAGGCCGATCGAGCCTTCAAGCACCCAAGGCATAGGGCTGCCTTTCCTGGGCCGACCGTCTCACAGGCCGACTATCGGAAGACGGCCCGACCCTAAACTCTCATAAAGAAAGACGCCAGGAGGCTGACTCTAAGAAGCCGACCACGAGAAGACCGACTCCAAGAAGCCGGCCCCCGGAGGCGGCCAAGATCGTGCCTTCAAAGTCTGCACCCACATAACGGTGATGAGACGGGGCGTGGCAACAGTGAGGCCTGCCATCCCTGAATCCCGGAGCACGCATGGCCACAATACGCCGTACGGGGCAGCCATGACCCGTCCGGTGTGGCACTGTTGCCATGCTTATGATGACGCACCCACGACAGTCACAAGACGGCTGGCAGCAGCGGGGGCCCTTCGCCGAGAGACACCCGAAGGCGGCCATGCCTCCCCCAGTCGGCCTGGGAGGCGGCCGGCTCCTAGCAGCCGGCTCGCTCCCTCCCTCGAAGTATGTGCACCATTAAGGAGACAGGACGAGGTAAGGCTATAGTGAGAGCCCGCCAGGTGGCGGCACTGCGGCCATGCTTACCTCGACAAAGCTCGTCATCAAGAGTGAGGCAACAGTAACCAGTCCCCGACAAGACCCCCAAGCAGTGGGACCCGCCTGTCGACCAAGAGGCCGGCAGCCGGTGGGACCCACCAGCCATGGCCTCAGCCGGTCAAGGAGAAGCCGCTAACGAATACTAACGGCTAGGGCCCATGCCCAGCCGGATTACCATTGTACCCCCGGGGGTAGGCCTATATAAACCCCCCAGGGCACCCATGCAAAGGGTTGATCTCTGATAGTTTTAGACACTACATTGAGGGGAGAAGAGAGCTAGCCTTGCCCTTCTTCCTCCTCTCGCCGAACAGCTCAAGGAGCCTCTTGTAGCCACTTGTTGATCTAGTGATCATGCGGAGACCCCGCAGAGCAGGACTAGGGGTGTTATCTCCACGGAGAGCCCCGAACCTGGGTAAGATCCACCGACGTGCATGTCTTTGCCTCATCCCGTTTCCAGGCACCGGTGATGTCTTATTGGCTCCCGCAATGATAAGCCACCCGTTGGCATATGTCGCACCTACCACCCGACATTTGGCGCCCACCGTGGGGATAGGTGCACCATCGTCCGGAGACCTACTCTGGACGGGAGCCCTTTTTCTCCCCAGCGAGCGTAGCCAGCCCGGCACGCCCGATGGCGCTTGCCCCGACACGCTGCAAGGTGTCGACGACGCCTGGGCTGCGAGCTGCCTCGCCGATCTTCTTGGCAAGGCCCGCATCTCCGACGAGCCCGCGTCCGACGCGGGCACCGGCTGCCCTGAGAGCCGCCTCATCAGCCTCCTCAACCAACTCTACGTTTCCAGCGAGCCTACTGCGTATTTGGAGTCGGTTGGCTCCACCGACTCGATGCTTGTCGACTCCGACACGGCATCGCTCGACGCCTTCCCCACCAACGTAGTCATCTTCGACGACCCTCTTCCTCGAGCCGACAGCGGCGGCAGCACCGTCACCGAGGTGCTAGTCATCAGCCACGGTGTCACCTCTAGCGAGAACGCCCACGACGCCCTGCAAGCAGCGCTGCACGACTTGTCCGTCCCCATCCCAGCCGACACCGATGCCGAGACGCTGGAAGCACGCCGCCTCGCCCTCATTGCGGAGGGCCAGAAGATAGCCTCCATGAGAAGCCTCACTGAAGCTCACCAGCGCAAAGTCGACCGCGCCGCCTTTGGTACGCCGCCTCCCGACGGGCCGAGCCGAGCCGGCATCGTCAAGAAGCGCGGCGCGGCCATCGCGAACATGCTGGGAGCAGACCGCCTAGTCTATGCCATGCCCCTCGAGAACCTACGCGCCGCCCAGTCGGTCGTAGACGAGCTGAATGGACTGGGGGCCGACGAGCTCCCCTACATGACCAGACGCATCCAGCAGTTGATCGACACGGCCGCCGAACAGCATGAAGCCGGCGTCCGCGCTGGAAGTGCCCCCATGCTGAGAGCACGGTGCAACGTCACGGACGCCGACTGCGGGCGGCGCCCTGATACGTCTCCAACGTATCTATAATTTATGAAGCAGTCATGCTATTTAATTTTGTGTTTTGAATGATTACGGGCTTTATTATTCACTTTTATATTACTTTTGGGACTAACCTATTAACCGGAGGCCCAACCCATATTGTTGTTTTATTGCCTGTTTCAGTATTTCGAAGAAAAGGAATATCAAACGGAGTCCAAACGGAATGAAACCTTCGGCATCGTGATTTTTTTGGAAGAATATCATCCTGGAGGCTTGGAGATCAAGTCAGAAGATACTCGAGGAGCCCAGGAGATGGGGGGCGCCCCCCTACAGGGCGTGGCCCCCTGTCTCGTGGACCCCTTGAGCACCCCCTGACCGACTTCTTTCACCTATATAACCCTACGTACCCTAAAACCATCGAATATCAAGATAGATCGAGAGTTCCGCTGCCGCAAGCCTCTGTAGCCACCAAAAACCTCTCGGGAGCCTGCTCCAAGACTCACGGAGGGGAATCCATCACCGGTGGCCATCTTCATCATGCCGGCGCTCTCCATGACGAGGAGGGAGTAGTTCACCCTCGGGGCTGAGGGTATGTACCAGTAGCTATGTGTTTGATCTCTCTCTCTCTCTCGTGTTCTCTCTATGGCACGATCTTGATGTATCGCGAGCTTTGCTATTATAGTTGGATCTTATAATGTTTCTCCCCCTCTACTCTCTTGTGATGAATTGAGTTTCACCTCTTGAAGTTATTTTATCGGATTGAGTCTTTATTTGAGAACACTTAATGTATGTCTTGCCGTGTTTATCTGTGGTGACAATGGGATATCACATGCCACTTGATGTATGTTTTGGTGACCAACTTGTGGGTTCCGCCCATGAACCTATGCATAGGGGTTGGCACACGTTTTCTTGACTCTCCGGTAGAAACTTTGGGGCACTCTTTGAAGTACTTTTATGTTGGTAGGATGAATCTTAGATTGTGTGATGCATATTGTATAGTCATGCCCACGGATACTTCAGGTGACAATGGAGTATCTAGGTGACATTAGGGTTTTGGTTGATTTGTGTCTTAAGGTGCTATTCTAGTACGAACTCTTTTATAGATCGATCCGAAAGAATAACTTTGAGGTGGTTTCATACCCTACCATAATCTCTACGTTTGTTCTCCGCTGTTAGTGGCTTTGGAGTGACTCTTTGTTGCATGTTGAGGGATTGTTATATGATCTATCTATGTTATTATTGTTGAGAGAACTTGCACTAGTGAAAGTATGAACCCTAGGCCTTGTTTCCTATCATTGCAATACCGTTTACGCTCACTTTTACCATTAGTTACCTTGCTGTTTTTATTATTTCAGATTACAAAAACCTATATCTACCATCCATATTGCACTTGTATCACCACCTCTTCGCCGAACTAGTGCACCTATACAATTTACCATTGTATTGGGTGTGTTGGGGACACAAGAGACTCTGTTATTTGGTTGCAGGGTTGTTTGAGAGAGAGCATCTTCATCCTACGCCTCCCACGGATTGATAAACCTTAGGTCATCCACTTGAGGGAAATTTGCTACTGTCCTACAAACCTGTGCACTTGCAGGCCCAACAACGTCTACAAGAAGAAGGGTGTGTAGTAGACATCAAGCTCTTTTTCTCGGCGCCGCTGTCGGGAGGTGAGGGCTTGAAGGTATATCTTTAGATCTTGCAATCGAATCTTTTTGTTTCTTGTTTTATCACTAGTTTAGTTTATAAAAGAAAACTACAAAAAAATGGAGTTGAGTTTGTCTCATACACTTTGTCTTTTTAATATCTTTCATGAGTATGATGGAAAGGAAAATTTGTGCTCAAGTGCTAGAAGAAGAATGCATTAAAAATGCTTGGTACTAAATCTTTGAATGATGAGCATGATTGCAATATTGTTAGTATAAACTCCTTGAATATCCATAGTATTAATGATGATTGCTCTAGTCATAATGAAAATATCTCTTATGAGCCTGTCAACTTTTGTGGAGTGCATGTTTGCATGAACACACCAAATAGAGAAGATATATATTGCAAGAGGCATAAGCATTTAGAAACTAAATGGTTGCAAGAAAGGCTAAATGTGAGTGCTGAAAATTTTAATTTCATTTGCCGTACTTGTGAACTTTGCAATGAACATGGTCATTTACATCTCCTATGCAAATTGTTTCATGACCAAATCGTGTCCAAAAATTGTGATGATTTGAACTCCCTTGCTCATTACAATGAACTTAGTTTGCTTTTGGGTTATGAAGAATTGAAACATTTACTTAAGGACCTTCCAGAATTTGCCCATAAGAAATTCCTTGATATTGATCTAGAGAAGATTTATTTGTATTGTGCGGTGAATTGCATTGAAAATCCTTATATTGCCAATTACATAAAGAAAAGAAAGCAAATAGAAGATGATGAGAATACTAATGAAAGGGAAGAGACTTCCCAATATCCTCCTATTATTTCTTATGATGAATCAGGTAACGAGGAGGAGCTTTCTATTCAACCAATCTCGTCAATAAGGAGCTCAAAGAGGAAGGTTGAACCCACACATAATGTGAAGAAGAAAAAGAAAAGAAGGAGCAGCAAAGGTAGAAAGGTATCCCTCCCAAATGATGTTGCTCCTACTACTCATTGTGATGATGATAATTGCTATACTATTGGTGCTATCCATATTTTTAATGATGAGAGTGATTATGCTTATGATATGAAAGGGCCCAAGCTTGGGGAAGCTATGTCTGATGAAATATTTGTGAATATATTTGCTGGAATTAATGTTTGTCCCAATCTTGGGGATGCTATGTTTAATGAAGATATGATATTTTTAGCATCCCAAGTTTTGATATGCAAAGTTGTTATGATGATAGCATTCCTCCTACCTATGATGATTATATCGATGAAAGTGGGTTTGGAAGAGTGTCAACTTTAGGAATTAGTGATCCCACTATTTTGGAGGATGTTGAATCTTATTGTGATGAATATGAAAGTGGATTTGGAAGAGTGTCAACTTTATTTAGTGATTCCACTATCTTGGGAGAGGTTTCAATCGATTATGATGAGAACGAAGTTGCTACTTATGATGATTATTGTGATGAAACTTATGCTATAAAAAGTAGTGATGATTATATTTACAAATCTTGTCATGATTATGATTACCCTTTTTCTGAACATTACTCTTTTAATGTGGAAACAATTTTTAGTGTTCAAGTCTCTTATGATACTCCCACTATTCCGAATGAGAAGAAGTTTGCTTATGTGGAGAGTAGTAAATTTTCTATGCTTGTAGATCATGAAAATAATGCTTTAGGTGCTGGTTATATTGTTGAATTCATTCATGATGCTACTGAAAATTATTATGAGGGAGGAACATATGCTTGTAGGAATTGCAATGATGCCAAGTTTCCTCTCTATGTGTTGAAAATCTTGAAGCTATGCTTGTTTTACCTTCCCATGCTAGTTGATTATTGTTCCCATAAGTTGTTTGCTCACAAAATCCCTATGCATAGGAAGTGGGTTAGACTTAAATGTGTTAGTCATATGCTTCATGATGCTCCCTTTATGTTTCAATTCTTATCTTTTATGTGAGCATCATTGTCATCATCATGCCTAGCTAGAAAGGCATTAAAGAAAAGCGCTTGTTGGGACACAACCCAATATTTACTCTTCCTGTTTTTGTGTGTCCACATGATTATGCTACTGTAGTAATCATATTTTATAGCTTTTGTTTCAATAAAGTGCCAAGTAAGACCTTTAGGATAGCTTACGGTGATAGTTGTGTTGATCCTGCTGAAAATCAGAAACTTCTGCAACCAGTAAATTAGTTTTGTGAATTCACAGAAACGTGCTCTTGATCTTATTCTTTTTTCTATGGATTGGTAAACGAATTGCTTAGGACCTCCTAATTTGGTAGGATTTTTGGAGTTCTAGAAGAATATGTTTGATACAGATTTCAACAGACTGTTCTGTTTTTGAGAGATTCTGTTTTCCGTGTGTTGTTTGCTTATTTTGATGCATCTATGGCTAGTATTAAGTGGTATGAACCATAGAGAAGTTGAAGTACAGTAGATATTACACCCATATGAATTTAGAATGAGTTCATTACAGTACCTAAGTGGTGGTTTTATTTTCTTATACTAACGGAGCTTACGAGTTTTCTGTTAAGTTTTGTGTTCTGAAGTTTTCAAGTTTTGGGTAATGATTCGATGGACTATGGAATAAAGAGTGGCAAGAGCCTAAGCTTGGGGATGTCCAAGGAACCCCAAGGTAATATTCAAGGACAACCAAGAGCCAAAGCTTGGGGATGCCCCGGATGGTATCCCCTCTTTCGTCTTCGTTCATCGGTAACTTTACTTGGGGCTATATTTTTATTCACCAGATGATATGTGTTCTGCTTGGAGAGTCATTCTCTTTTGTTAGTATTTGCTTGATGTTATTTATAATAATTTTTTGCATCTTTAGTTTCAATAAAAAAAGTCAAGGATAACCTTTACCATGCTTATTTTGCTAGTATACATGTTGCTGTTTGAAAACAGAAAGTTTACCGCTGTTGAAAAAATTCCCTAGAAAAGTCAGAGAATGATATAATGATGAAACCTTTTGCATAATGAGCTCTGATAAATTTACTACAGTGGGAATTTTATTTCATAATTTTTGGAGTTAGGGAAGTATGATGAATCTTGCATTCTTTACATACTATACTGTTTTGGCAGATTGCTGTTATGTTTGCATTGTTTGCATATGTTTGCTTGTTTGATAATTCTATTTGAGGATATGAGTATTAAATATGCAGAGGCATTTAGTATAAAATGTTGGATAATAATTTTAGTGATTTGTAACAGTAGAAAATGATAAGGTTTTGTTTTGGTTTATACTAACCTATCTCACGAGTTGTTGTTGAGTTTGGTGTGGATGAAGCTTTTGATAAAAAGAGAAACCATGGTATGAGAGGAATTAAGGAGACACAAAAGTTCAAGATTGGGGATGCCCAAGGCACCCCAAGATAATATTTCAAGAAGTCTCAAGCATCTAAGCTTAGGGATGCCCCGGTAGGCATCCCACCTTTCTTTTTCAACAACTATCGGTTAGTATCGGTCGAGCCTAAGTTTTTGCTTCTTCACATGAGTTGTGCTATCCTTGAACTGCCATTTTATTTTGTTTTGCTTGGTGTTTGAATACAATACCAAGATCTGAAATTCTTTAATGAGAGAGAGTCTTCACATAGTTACATAATTTAGCTACTCATTGATCTTCACTTATATCTTTTTGGAGTAGTTTGTCATTTACTCGTGTGCTTCACTTATATCCTATGAGTAAATTGTTGAATGAGTTGATTGTCATAAATATGAAATTATATATGTTTCATTTGCTTTTCCCATGGGGAGTAATGACTTCACATCTAAGCAGTAGAGGTTGTAAATTTATTGAAGGTTAGCAAGCATTGTATTGGTCATTTGAACAATTCATGAAAGAAACGTTGGAGCCATCCCAGGAGCTGGACCGCGCCATGAGCACGGAGAGGCGACGGGGAAAGCGCGGTGGCGGAGGGCACACGATTCAGCTGCAGCAAAGCTATGGCGCACCAAGAAGATTGGTGGAATGGTGGCGCGGTGGCGAGCAGCTGTGGCGACAAAGAGGAAGAAGAGGCAGAAAATGGCGGGGCGAGGGCGAGCGTGCGACTCTGCCGCTCCCCCTCCTCCCCCTACTTATAGCCTCGTGCAGCGAAGCTGAGGAGGCGAGGCATGGGGGAACGTGGGATTAACTGCGCCCACTCCCCCACGCCCCGCGATTATTACGCCTTAACGACGTGCGAAAACCGCCGTCGGAAGGCGAGCGGCCCGTTCGGGCCACAGAAGATCCGCACTTGGGCCGAGGCGTGGAAGTGGCGGGCCCCAGTCTGCGGCGACGTCCCGTCACAAGCGTGGGCTGGCAGGCCCTTCCAGTCGAAGGGTGCCAAGTGGCGCGCAGGCGGCGAGCGGCCAGCCCGCAGCCTGGCTTGCGCGCCAGCTAGTTCCCGCCTTCAGATTTCAAAAAGCCTTGCCGAGGCGGCACGCCTGCGCAAAGACGGCTCCTAGCTGCCAGCTCTTCGGGATAGGAAGCTGATTGAGCTTCTCGTTCCCCTTTCAGCCACGAAGCCCAACCAGCTTCGGGGACTACTGTCGGAGTAAATGACCATGGGTAGCCTAGCCGGCTCCCCCTGGCTCTTCAAAAAATAACAGGCCGACTACCGGAAGACGGCCCGACACTAAACTCTTATAAAGAAAGACACCGGGAGCCCGACTCCAAGAAGCCGGCCACGAGAAGACCGACTCCAAGAAGCCGGCCCCCAGCAGGCAGCCAAGATCGTTCCCTCAAAGTCTGCACCCACATAACGGTGATGAGATGGGGAGTGGCAACAGTGAGGCCTGCCACCCCCGAATCCCGGAGCACGCATGGCCACAGTACGCCGTACGGGGCAGCCATGACCTGTCCGGCGTGGCACTGTTGCCATGCTGACCATGACGCACCCACGACAGGCTGTCAGTACGACCAGCAGGCAGCGGGCTCTTCGGTCAGAGAGACACCCGAAGGCGGCCATGCCTCCCCCAGTCGGCCTGGGAGGCAGCCGGCTCCTAGCAGTTGGCTCGCTCCCTCCCTCAAAGTATGTGCATCATTAAGAACACTGGGCGAGGTAAGGCTACAGTGAGAGCCCGCCAGGTGGCGGCACTGTAGCCATTCTTACCTCGACAAAGCCCTCGTCATCAAGAGTGAGGCAACAGTAACCAGCCCCCGACAAGACCCCCAAGTAGTGGGACCCGCCTATCGACCAAGAGGCCGGCAGCCGGTGGGACCCAGCAGCCGGTGGGCCCCAGCGGCCGGCGGAGAAGCCGCCGAACGTAGACACTGACGGCTAGGGCCCACGCCCAGCCGGATTACCATTGTACCCCCGGGGGGTAGGCCTATATAAACCCCCTAGGGCACCCATGCAAATGGTTGATCTCTGATAGTTTTAGACACTACATTGTGGGGAGAAGAGAGCTAGCCTTGCCCTTCTTCCTCCTCTCACCGAAAAGCATAAGGAGCCTCTTGTAGCCACTTGTTGATCTAGTGATCATGCGGAGACCCCGCAGAGCAGGACTAGGGGTGTTATCTCCACGGAGAGCCTCAAACTTGGGTAAGGTCCGCCGGCGTGCATGTCGTCGCCTCATCCCGTTTCCAGGCACCCACGATGTCTTATTAGCTCCCACAATGATAAGCCACCCGTTGGCATATTTCGCACCTACCACCCGACACCAGGTAAGGTGGCACTCGTGGGAGTTCCGTGCGTGAGGCCGAAATGTGATGTGATGTGTTACAAGCTAGATTGGTGTGACTTAGAATCGGGGTCCTGACAGCGTTGGCATTAGAGCCAGACTGCCTATAGGTTCTTCAAGCCAAACTGGTCGATGCTGAGTCTAGAAATGCTTTAGTTATATGTAGGGGAATTGATTGTGGGATGGAACATAAGGCTCTTTTACTCCTTTACCTCATGGAATTCTGATCCGAGTCAGTCCATTCTTTCCACGAGGGTTAAGGACTAGGATCTCTTCCTTCTATCGGGTTCATGTGTTACTAGTCCGTAGACCCTTATAGGATTGTTGGTTACAAAGCCCCAGTTCAGTTCTACTACTTTAGTATGTTGTTAGTTCGACCTAGAACCTTGATATGATGTTGTTGAGTGACTATGCAATCCTTTGCAAAATGTCTCAAAGTCCTTTTTGAGCATTTACAGCCGTTATTTTGTCCGATTTCTACCAGAAATTCTAATGCCTTTGCATTATTTCATGTTTCAGATGACTCCACACACCAGGTGGTACGTCCAACTCGGCGCATTGATGTGCCGGGGCACACAGCCAAGCTGGTCTGTGCAATGACAGAGACAGGCTATCGATGGTATCCGGAGTATACCGTTGAAGAGCAGTATTGAGATTTTAATCAGAGTTAGTATATCTGCACAATGAGGATATTTCCTTCCTACCCCGGAGCTACCGATCCCCTTCATTGGTCTTACAGGCTCGGAGTTACCGTGGAGATGTCCGTCCAGGATGCAGCTTACTCCATGATCACTATCATTCGAGCCAGTCATTTGTCACTTCAGAACACCGAGTTCTGCTATCTACCAGCAGCACTCAGTGGTCAAGAGGCTTATTACACTGGTCTTTATGCTGATGCTACTCATGAGGAGCCGCGCCTTTGTACCACCATATAGATGCTGGAGGAAAGGGACCGTGAGAACCGTGCCCTCCGCATGGAGCTGTACAACACTCGAGTGGACCACTGGGCCAGCCTGACACGGCTCGCACCCGCCGTGTAGACTGGTTACCTTGATATGCGGGATTTGTACCATGTACGCAATCTTCTGCCAGCTCGCGTGGACTATCCAGATGTTGGAAGCATCACACCTCCATGTTGGTGTCGTATGCCACCGTTCGTGGGACCAAGGCCTCATCCTTGCCCTTATGGTCCATAGGCCCCACGCGACCGGGAGTTTCCAGATCCGCATGTTCCACTTCCAGGCTACACGGGTAATCTTTATGAAGATTACTACGGAGACGGAGACAACTGAGCTGGATCATGGCACTAGTAGTATTGTAGTAGTTGTATCTCCACAGTCCTGCGTGTCTTGTGGAATATGACTTAGTGTGTACTGAATTCCGAAGGTGTAGAAAAATACTGTATAGGAGCTTGGAATGCCTCCGATGAGATGTAATGTTCTTTCACCGCAGTTGTACTTTAGCTTGGGCTTGCACTAAACTATGTATGGTGTGTATGACCGATGGTATATATATGGCAGTTTCTGTATTACCATGTCGTATGAATGAACATCTCTAAATTCTGTGTCATCCATTACATTCTGCACTCCTATGTCAGAGTTCTACCATCCTTGTCTAAACTGTTGTTTTGTTTTCCTAGGATGGTCAACACCCTTAAGCACCCCTGCTGCCCAGGAGTAGGGTGAAGCCAGTGGGGCTAGGGATGGGAATCTGCCTCATCCACCTTCCTTGGCTGAGGTCATGTTGGAGGCTGAAAGGAACAAACGTGAGACCAACCGCCTGCTAGAACGCATTGAGCAGAACACTGCACATCACCAGAGGAACGATTTGGTGTCTCTCAATGACTTCATCAAGTTGTACCCACAAACCTTTCATCATTCTGTCGAGCCTCTCGATGCGGATGATTGGCTCCGCAGCATCCCCACAAGCTACGTTCTGCACATGTAGCTGAAGCTAACAAGGTCACTTACATTGCTTATCATCTTGAAGGCCCCGCCAGCCTTTGGTGGGAAAACTATGAGGCCATGCGCCCAGCTGGCCAGGATACCACTTGGGCAGACTTCAGTGAGGCTTTCCGTGAACATCAAATCCCGGAAGGTCTTATGGATCATAAGAGGGAGGAGTTCTGCAACTTCACCCAGGGCTGGCTAACCGTGGATGCATACAACAGAGAGTTTGGAAATCTTGCACGCTATGCACCCGAAGAAGTGTCCACTGACGCCAAGAAGCAGGCGAGGTTCCGCAAGGGACTCATCCCCGAGCTTCGCTGTGATCTTGGATTGAACGAATGCACCTCCTTCCAGAAGCTAGTGAACAAGGCTATTAGTGCTGAGACAGGTCAGACTGATTTTGAAGCTACATGCAAGCACACCCGTGACATTGGTTCCTCATCCAGTTCTGGCTCCCAGAAGTGTTGGGTGTGGGTGCCAAATACAACTCTGCCACCCAGGTTCATTCCGAGGCCATCCTATCAGGCGCCTTGTCCAACCCAGCAGTATGCACCGCTCTAGAATTATGGTGGATCAGCCGCCAATGCTCCTCCACGCACCAACACTATGACATGCTTCAACTATGGAGAACCGGGTCACTACATGCGAGAGTGTCCACAAAACAACAACCCCAACCAGTCTGGAAAGGCTGTTGGCCGTGGCAAGCCAACAGGGAAGGTGTACTATGCCAAGCCAGCCACCGCTGCACGTGGCCATGTGAACTGTGTCTCATCTGAAGAGGCTCAGGATGATTGCTACCTCTTGAGCACTGCGTTGGATTTCCCCGAAGAGGAGAGGATGATGCAGCAAAGTAGTGTAAGTATTTCTCTCTGTCGGTGTACTAAAGTAGGGGTACCTTAGTATCCCGAACTTGTGCACGGGCAGTCGCAGCGCCCCGCGACAGGGCTTGCCGGACGTCCGCTAAGATCTTCCTTAGCTCCTATTGATGCCATTCAAGAACAAAGTGTCTTAACTGAGAAGACAAGACTTCGGCAAGAGGAGCTTGCCGGGAAGGACAAGGCCCCGGCAAGAGGAGCTTGCCGGGAAGGCCAACCAAGGCATTTTCAAGAAACTTGCGGCGACGCGCCGCGCGTCCCGGCAAGACCCAATGAGCGACAAGCTGGGTAGCGACAAGACAACGATCATGTAAGGCGCTGTCAGCGCGGCTACCACTCTGCGCCCATGCTCCAGCGCATCCGTCCGCGACGTCGCCGCAGACTGCTCCAGCGCACATGGCGGAAGTCAGTGCAGCCAAGCGGTGCGAGGTGGCAAGTGGAGATGACTAGAAGGCCATCGTGGCAGCGGTGGCGCCCTAACGGTCGTTTTACAGATCGTTTGGGCGACCGGACGGGCATTAAATGCTCTTGTCCTTGCCGTCAGAGTTAGGTAGGGTGCACTGTAGAGGCAGTTGTACCAACCCCTCTTTTTACATTTGTACCCCTGTCTGCGTTGCCACCTGTTGGTGACCCCTTTAGCCTATAAAAGGAGGCCCATGCACAACGTAGAGGGGGTTCGACTCATTCGAAACTACAGAACGCTCACGCTCTCGAGCAAGAACACAATACAACCACAAAGCAGCAGTAGGAGTTTTATCTCTCCGGAGAGCTCCGAAGCTGGGTAAAATCCTCGCGTTTCCGCCTCGATCTGCTCTTCGTCGCGCTCTCGCTCCCTCGCCGGACTGAGAAGGGGCCCTTCCCCATAGGTGTTCATTTCCCATGACATCTTTGGCGCGCCAGGTAGGGGGCGTCGAGGTTGTGCAAACCTGATCCGGTGTTCGCGCGTGCTACATCATCATCTTCATCGACATGCCACCGAAGAAGAAGGCTTCGGAGGTGGCCGCTCCGTCCGCGTCGATCCCACCGCCACCGGAGCCAACGGGCGGTGGGGTAGACACCGGCGGAAGAACGGGCGCCGACGGGGGAGCTCACATTGTCACCAGATCCAAGGACAAGGCCCCGCAAACTTCGGCGTCCGTACATGCACCGCGCCCCTCTCAGGAGGCGCGGGACCGACAACGTCATGGTGCTCCTAGCACCGTACTCGCGTTGGAGCAAGGCCAAGCTGGTGGATCGCGGGACGCTCCGGGCCAACATGCGCGCCAACATGTTGGCACGAGCGCGGCACGGTCGCCTGGACGGGATGTTGCTCCTTCTAACACCGTTAGAAGTTTGAGCATATTCCGCTCCTCGCGTCGTTCGCCCCCGCCGCCGAAAACCCCAGAAGAAGCGTTGGCCCGAGCTCAACTGCTCCTAGACTACCCTCCAGCGCCGGACAAGATCGACGATTGGAGGATCACCATTCAGAGCCTCATCGTCTTCACCAACGGCGACACTCCCCGGCAACCGAGCACGTCGAAGCCGCGGCAAGACGCCCAGGCACAAGCCGGTGGCGACAAGACCGGTGGGGGCGCCACCACCGTGCACTCCCCGCCCCGAAGGCCAAGATAGCCGACTCGTCGGGCTAACCTTGACACCGACTCCACCGCGTCGTCGGACCCACGAGCTCGTCGCGATCAGCGCCAAGTTCTCCAAGAACGAAGACAAGAAGACGCTCGTACTCGCACCGAGCGTCGAAGAGAAGCGCGGCGTCAGCCAGACCAGCGCGCTGGGCCCGCTGTTGATATGCATGCGCCAGGGAACCAGCGACTTATCAGACGCGTAGGTTGCCCTGCGTTCACTGTGAGCTGCGGCAGTCCAAAGGCCCAGATACAAGAACTTCAAACCAGATGTACCAGAGAAGTATGATGGCAGGTTGCATCCGTCGGAGTTCCTCAGCATCTACACCATCGGGGTGCAGGCTGTCGGGGGGCGCGACGAGAAGATCCTCGCCAATAACTTCCCGCTGGTGCTCAAGCCCAACATCAGATCTTGGCTTATGCACTTGCCGGACAACTCCATCTCCTCATGGGCAGATCTGTGCCATCAGTTTGTCGGCGCCTTCACAGGCGGCCACAAGCCTCATGGCCAGGAGAGCGATCTTCATCTGCTCGCCCAGAAGGAAGGAGAACCCCTGCACAAGTACATTCAAAGATTCAGCCAGGTGCAGCGCAACATTCCAGACGTCCACCCTACCGTGGTTATCAGCGCGTTCCATCAGAACGTGCGTAATCGCAGGATGAGGGAGGAGATGGCGATGTGCAAAATCAGAGATGTCAGCGAGCTATATGCTCTGGCCGACAAGTGTGCACGTGCTGAGGAGGGGAGGAAACTCCCCGGAGAGAACACAGGAGCAGAAGGATCTGACAGTGAGGAAGCAGCCCCGGCAGGGAAAAGCCGGAGGCGGAACAACAGGAAGCGGAAAGCTAAAGATGTGATAGTTGTCGAGCAGTCCGGCAACGGAGGTAGCGCCGAGAAGGCCAAAACTGGTAACTCCAGCGAGGCTGTGGTGGCCGCCGACAAGCAGGACGGCTCCGGCAAGCAGTACTGCAAGATCCACCGCACCAAGGGCCATGATCTCCAGACTTGCAAGAAAGTTGAATAGCTTGTTGAACTACAGAAAGCTGAATACGAGCGACGCGACAAGGAGAAGGCCCAAGAAGGTAGTGGAGGATCCGGCAAGAAGCGTCCCGGCCGGGGAGGGCGCCGCAGCAATGCCAAGCAGCGGCAAGGAGACAGGCCCCCCCGCGGCCGTGACAAGGATGAAGACGAAGACGAAGATGAAGAGATGGATGAGGATGAGGCCGACGAGCAGGAGTTTCAGAAAGCAACAGAGGTTTTGTGCATCGACGGCGGTGCTTCTCTGCATACTTCGCACCGCCAGCTTAAACAATGGGTGCGGGAAGTTAATGCAGCAGAACCGTCAGTCGAGTCGCGCAAGCCTCTGAAGTGGTCCAGCACGCCTATCACCTTTGATGTTGAGGATCACCCTCATCGCATAACTGCGGTCGGCTGCTTGCCGATGTTGGTTTCACCAACTATCCGCAACCTCAAGGTCACAAAGATGCTGGTTGACGGCGGGGCCGGCTTGAATCTGATCTCCTCTGCGGTACTCAAGAAGCTCCAGATCCCCGACAGCGAGCTCGAAGAGACCGGCACTTTCCAAGGAATCAACCCGGGAAGGAGCAAGCCAAAGGGGAAGATCACGTTGCTAGTGACATTTGGTAGCGAGCCGAACTTCAGGACAGTGAAAGTCACCTTTGACGTTGCTGATTTCCCATTGCCCTACAATGGAATACTCGGTCGTCCAAATACGCCAAGTTCATGGCAGCCTCTCACTATGCCTACAACGTACTCAAGATGCTAGGTCCGATAAGTGTCATCTCTGTCCCTGGCGACAAGAAGGATGCCCTTATCTGTACCGACAAGATCTACCGGGAAGCAGCAGCCGCAGCGGATCGCAAGACACTTGCCGCTGAAGCTCCCGGGGGGAAGAAGAAGACCAAGTTCGGCAAGAACAGCTCTGATGCCCACTCCGGCAAGCGCACTTCTTCAGAGTGCTGCGCTACCGTTGAGGACGCACCATCGAGCTCCACCGGCAAGTGCAAGAAGGCAAAGACAGCTTCACCAGAGACCAAGAAAGTGGCCGCCAAGGAGGATGGCACTGGTGGTACCTTCACCATCAGTGCCACGCTTGACCCTAAATAGGAAAGCGCGCTCGTTGCTTTCCTGTGGGCGAATGTCGACGTGTTTGCATGGCAACCGTCGACATCCCCGTGTTCCTGTGAAAGTGATTGAGCACCACCTTGCCGTCTGTCCTCACGCGCGGCTCGTCAAACAGAGAGTCAGGAAACAAGCAGTGGAGCAACAAGAATTCATTGCAGAAGAGATCAAGAAATTGGAAGCAGCGGGCCTTGTCAGAGGAGTGCTCCATCCAACGTGGCTGGCCAATCCTGTAGTCGTGCGCAAGGCGAACGGAAAATGGAGGCTTTGTATTGACTTCACCGATGTTAATAAAGCTTGTCCCAAAGATCCATTTCCTTGCCGCGCATTGACCAGATTGTCGACTCCACGGCGGGATGTGATTTGCTTTCATTTCTTGATGCATATTCAGGATATCATCAGATCTTCATGGCAGAAGAGGATGAGGAGAAAACCGCATTCATTACTCCGTGTGGCACCTACTGTTTTGTACGGATGCCTTTCGGACTAAAGAATGCTGGTTCAACATTTGCAAGAGTAGTCAGTCATGCTTTTGAGCCACAGTTGCACAGAAATGTAGAAGCTTACATGGATGACATAGTGGTCAAGAGCAAAGACAGAGCAACTCTGATCCAAGATTTGGACGAGACCTTTGCAAATTTGCGCAAGATCAACCTCAAGTTGAACCCTGAGAAGTGTGTGTTTGGAGTTCCTTCCGGCAAGCTTCTCGGGTTCTTTGTATCTCAGCGGGGGATTGAAGCCAATCCCGACAAGATCAAGGCCATTGAGCAGATCGAAGCACCGAAGCGCGTCAAGGATGTACGAAGGCTTGCCGGCTGCGTTGCTGCTCTCAGCAGGTTCATCTCTAAGTCTGCTGAGCGCGCCCTACCATTTTTCAAAATTTTGAAAAAGGCAGGTCCAATGAAATGGACTCCGGAAGCGGAGGCTGCGCTGCAGGCCTTGAAGAGATACCTGTCCTCCACTCCAATACTTGTCGCACCTAAGCCACAAGAGAAGTTGCTGCTGTATCTAGCGGCAACCAATCAAGTGGTTAGTGCTGCGTTAGTAGCGGAAAGGGAGGCGGATGATGAGCCAGCGACCACGGCAAGTGAGTCCAGCGACAAGCAGGGGGCTTCCCCGACAAGCTCTGGTCCCGACAAGGATGCATCTACACAGCCACAAGAAGAGAAACAAAAGAAGATGGTGCAGCGCCCAGTTTATTTTGTCAGTTCCCTTCTGCAGGGGGCTAGGTCAAGGTACTCTGGTGTGCAGAAGTTGCTTTTCGGCCTTCTCATGGCCTCGAGAAAGATGCGCCATCACTTTCAAGCACACGAGATCACAGTTGTTACTCGCTTTCCGTTGAAGAGGATATTGCAGAATCCAGAAGCAACAGGCAGGATTGTCGAGTGGGCACTGGAACTGTCAAGCTTTGGCCTCAAGTTTGAGAGTACTTCAACTATCCAGAGCCGAGCATTGGCAGAATTCATAGTAGAATGGACGCCAACACCTGATGTAGAGACTCCAGAGACGAACATCCCCGTCAAAGAAGCAAGCAAAGAATGGATCATGTATTTTGATGGTGCCTTCTCGCTGCAAGGCGCCGGTGCGGGCGTGTTACTTGTCGCACCCACTGGAGAGCACCTCAAGTACATCGTCTAGATGCACTTTCCCAAGGAGCAAGCGACAAACAATACTGCAGAGTATGAAGGCTTGCTTGCCGGACTTAGGATCGCGGCAGACCTTGGGATCAAGAAGCTTATTGTCAGGGGTGACTCGCAGCTTGTCGTCCGCCAAGTGAACAAAGATTACCAGAGTCCGTTGATGGAAGCCTACATCGACGAAGTGAGAAAGTTGGAAGAGCATTTTGACGGCTTGCAGATGGAGCATGTTCCAAGATCCCAGAACGACATTGCCGATGGCTTGTCAAAATGCGCTGCATTAAAGCTACCTGTGGAACCAGGGATCTTTGTGCTCAAGCTAACTCAACCATCTGTAACACCATCAACTGGACAGAGCAAGAAAAGGAAGTTGGTTTTCGGTGATTACTTTCTGGCAGAGCTCCCCGAAGCCGCTGCCAAGAAGGTCCCCAAGATCAACACAAGTGTGCTGAGGAGCAGTCTGCTCCGACAAGCCCTAGGGTTTGTTTCGTTGAAGCAGACGCTCCCGACGAGTTTTGCTCCGGCAAGCTTGCCGGGGAACATCAAGCTCCGGCCGAGCCGCAGATTCTTGCCGTGGAAGCAGATGTTCCCGCAACAGCATTTGCGCCTTTAGTCCTTGTTGTCGAGCCACAGGCTCCGGCATGGGCACAGCAGATTGTCCGTTTCCTTCAGACAGGAGAACTTCCTGAAGAGCAAGAAGAAGCGGAGAGAGTAGCCCGGCAATCAAGTATGTATCAGTTTGTCGATGACATACTGTACAGAAGAAGATTCAACGGAGTGAAATTGAAATGTATTCCCCGGGAAGAAGGACATGAGCTGTTGGCGGAGATACATGGAGGCATATGTGGCCACCACATTGGCGCAAGAGCACTTGCCGGCAAAGCCTTCCGGCAAGGTTTCTTTTGGCCAACAGCCCTCCAGGATGCAACTGCACAAGTAACCAAGTGTGAAGCGTGCCAGTTCCACTCCAAGCAGATACATCAACCAGCTCAAGCTCTCCAGACGATCCCTTTATCCTGGCCATTTTCGGTCTGGGGGCTCGACATCCTCGGCCCCTTTCCCCGAGCTGTCGGGGGCTTTGAGTACTTGTACGTGGCAATCGACAAGTTCACAAAGTGGCCGGAAGTGGAAGCAGTGAGGAAGGTGACAGCACAGTCAGCAGTCAAGTTCTTCAGGTCGATTGTTTGCCGTTTCGGAGTCCCTAACAGGATCATCACCGACAATGGCACACAATTCACGAGCCGCACCTTCATGCAGTACGTCCAAGATCTTGGCGCCAAGATCTGCTTCGCTTCTGTTGCCCACCCGAGAAGCAACGGTCAAGCGGAGAGGGCAAACGCTGAAGTGCTGCGCGGGCTCAAGACCAGAACTTTTGACAGGCTGCACAAGTGCGGAAGGAATTGGATTGAGGAGCTGCCAGTGGTTCTTTGGTCGATCAGGACGACGCCAAATCGAGCCACTGGCCAGACACCTTTTGCTCTAGTCTATGGAGCAGAGGCAGTTCTCCCCACGGAACTCAGATACAGACGCTTCGGTGCTCGCTATGATGAGCTTGAGCAAGAGCAGCTGCGACAAGATGACGCTGCTCCTTGAGGAAGATCGCCTTCGAGCTGTCAGACGAGCTGCTCGCTACCGACAAGCTTTGCGCCGCTACCATAGCCGCAGTTAATGCCGAAGTTTCGAGGAAGGCGATTTTGTTCGCTGGCGCATTCAATCCGCCAAGAATTCCAACAAGTTGACACCGGTGGGAAGGCCCTTATCGGGTGAAGGAGTCACTAGGCTCGGCGCCGTCATGCTTTGAGACCGAAGATGGCTTTCCGTGAGCAACTCCTGGAACATTGAGCATCTTCGTAAGTTTTACCCATAAGGCGCGGCTGCCGGAACCTGTTCCGGCAACCACCTTTTGTACAAGCCTTGCCGCTGTTGCATGTAACCCTTTGTACAAAGCCGGGCGCAGATCCCGTGCATAAATAAAGATCATATGCTCCGCGCATCTTGTCAAATTTCATGCCTTTTTCTTTTTTGCATGTATTACCTGACACATTGTGCAGCACTTGCCCTCGGTAAGTAATAACGAGCCTTAAGGCTCCATATCTTTATTTTCTCTTCTTTCTTTTTCCCAAAAAGAAGGTTCCTTCGCCCACAATTTCACCGGGGGGGAGGGAGAAGATAATGGTGTGGACCAGACGTCGTTCAAAGAAGTATAACCTTGCCGGAGCGCAGACGACAGAAAAGCTAAGTTGCCAAAGTTTGAGCACAATCAGTTTTAAAATTTCTTAAGTTATCTTCCTTGAACGACCGTGCTTTGTATGGAAAACCTGTGCGCGGAGGAACCAACTTGCAGCTAGTTGCGCCCTTACTTTGTTTCGAGTCCGCTCAACAACTTAAGTGTGCTGCGGCTAGTTGCGACAAGGTTTCTTGCCGGAGGCAGCACCGCCAGCAGGCTGCTGATGTTTCACACTCAGCGCTCGCGGCAAGGGTGCCTACGCCGGCAAGTTCCCTAAAAGCGTAGGGTAAAAACATACAAAGGAAGAATCAAGTAAAGGAAATAACATAGCAAATACTGCCCAAGATAAAGTTATATTACAAAGATGACTTGCCGCGCTCTAAATAGATTGTTCCCGTAACATGTTTGGCAGCGGCAAGAAAAAGGAGAAAACACGCGGCCTAATCTACGCGGTCGCCATCAACCCTCCTGACTTCATTGACCTTGTCCACAATGGGTGCGACAAGGGCCTTGAGCTCTTCAAGATCAGCACCTGCCGACAGCTTCTTGAGGACGTTGGTGAGGTTGAGGCCCGGATTGCGGAAGAGCACCTTCACCAACACCTTCTCCAGGACTCTGGTGCAGATTGCGCGCGACTCGTCAGCCAGCTGCCTTGGGATCCTTTCCCGGAGTTGCTGGAGAGCCGTCGCCACGCCCTTGAAGAATAGAGTGAGCTTGGCGCTGGGCTGAAGGTTCTCGTCGGAGGAGTACCCGAAGCCCGCCAAGTCCAGTTGCGCCAGCTCCTCGTCGATGACTGCAGCAATGTTGATGAGGCCCTCTGTCCAGAGCTCCACCGTAGCCCTGAAGGTGTTTTGAGTCTCGGCGGCCCTCGTTAGCAGCTCCTCATTGGCCTTGATCTCTCCCTTCAAGTCCTCCTCTCGCTTCTTGGCGCCGTCCAGCGCCTCAGTCAGTGTGGCCAGCTTCAGCTCCAGATCAGCATTTGAGTCTTTGGCGGCATTCAGTTCCTTGCCCTTATCGGCGAGTTGGACTTGCAGATCACCATGAGCGAGAGCATCCTTCTCGCGCTCGCGCTGGAGCGCGGCAAGCTCCTCATCCTTCTTTTTTAGATCAGCCTCCAGATGCGTCATCTTCACCTCCAGTTCCTTCTTGGCGGCCTCGGCAGCTGCAGCCGCGTCCTTCGCTTCCTTGAGTGCCCCGCCAAGTGATTGCTCGCGCACGGCGAGCTCCTCCTCATAGCTGTCCAAGTTGACCTTCCGCTGCGTCAGCTCGCCTTCCCGCGTGGACAGCCCCTCGGCGGCAAGCCGCTGTTGCTCTTCGGCTTCTGCCTTCTCAAGGATGAAGGCCTTCCACGCCTCGACAAGCTGTGCCCTCTCCTCCGCAATGGACCGGAGGGCCTCTTGGTTGCGGCTCTGGATCTCCTCCGCATGCTTCTCTATGTCCGCTCCCGCCTGCGCGACAAGCGCTTCCCGGGACTCCAGCTTCGCTTGTCGGGCGCGGTAGAGCGACACCAACTTCCGGAGCAGCTGCTCCTCCTCAGACTCGCCGCTGCTGCTGCTTGGCGCGTCAACCACTGTCAGCCCAGCAGAGGCGAGCACTTCCCCGTCAAATGCCTCTCCTTCAACAGGCTACCTGGAGCTCAACGCCCAGGGAAGCTTGATGAAGACACCCTCGCCGGCCTTCAAGTAAGCGCTGGGTTGGGGCTCTTCGGAGCCCGGTGCTGCATCAGCTGCAGAGGGGTCGGCAGTCGGTGTAGCGCCTTGCGCTCCTGCGCCCTCGGGGTCGTCAGTGCGATCGCCGGACCCCTCGCCAGGTCCTGCGCCAACAGCCTTGGCGGCCTCTTCGCCGGCGGGATCGTCAGCGCCGGCCTCTTCCTCGGTGGCGGCGACATCATCAGTGTTGCCGCGTGCATCCTCCTCGCCGGTGGCCTCAGTCTCCATCGGATCTGCGGAAGGGGGATCTGAAGACAGGAAGAGGAAGGAAAAGTCAAGCAAATATCCAAAAAGAAGATCAGAAGAAGAAGAACCCAAGGGAAATTTTCTGACAAAAGGGATTACCTGTGCTGGGCTCTGTAGTCATGGGCTCCACCACCAAAGGTTCGCTGGTCCCGTCCCTTGCCGGAGAACTGCCCCTTGCCGGGGACCGCTCCCTTGCCGGAGAGCGTTCCCTTGTCAGGGAATCATCCCTTGGCGGCGTAGTTGAAGCAGATAGCACCTCAGGAGCGGCTTCTGGTTGTTCCTGATGGGCCTGTTCTGCTCCTACACAAGCAAATCAACAATTAAAATGTCAGCAAGGAAAGAGCACCCATGCGCGCCCCACAACAGGAAGTGGACAAATACTTACGCTGGGGGCTGCGCTGGGGGCTGCTTCGGGGAGAGGTTGTGTAACGCCCCGGATGCAACTTTCCATATTCGTAACTCCAACTCCTGCCTTTTCCGGAGATGCGATATATTATTTTCCTCCGTGGTTGGGTTTTTGTTTTGTTTGTTTGTTTTTGTTGTTTTTGTTTTGCATTTTGTTTATGTCTTGAATTTCATCATCGCATCATTCGCATTGCATCGGCACTCCGTTGCCGTCATATTTTAAAACTTGCATTCGTTCGCCATTGCCGTTTCTCCCTTTGCCTTCATCACCTTCCTCGGATCGCCTTGCCCGCTACCGACCGCTCCAGCACCAACCGGTTTTGCTTCCCTCTTGACCGTGACCACCTAACCTCTCTTGCCAGCTCGTAGCCCCCTCTTGCGTGCGTCCGAAAACTCGCCTGAACCCGACCCGGGCAGTCATTACCGTTGGGTCCGGATCATCCCCTAACGTCTACAAAACATCTCCGTTTTCTTATTTGGACTCTCTAACCTATTTGTTCTCGGCCATCCGATTTAATCGGAGGGACCAAATACCCCTACCCAAAAATCCTCTTGCGATATAAATAGTCTAACCCTAGCCTGTCTCATCCATTCCTCCCCTATCCTATCGCCGCCGCCGCCACTTTGTTTTCCTCGGGATCTTGCCCGATCCATTCGAGTCGCCCGACCACCTTCCTGGTTTTCAGCGCCGAGCCAACCCAGTCCCTTCCATCCATCGATCCGGCCGCAGCCTCCTCCTTCCTGATCCACCGGCCAACCACCCTGGTCTCAGCTTCGCGTTGTCGGAGTCCCGCGCAAGGCGCCAAGTTCCTGCTGACGCCGGCAAGCAGCAGCTACAACCAGGCCGTTGCCCTCACCTGTGCCCCTTCCTCCATCCCCTCTTTCCTCTAGCTCTCTCTCCCCCTCACTTGTCTCTCTCTCTCTCTCTCTGTTGTCTCTGTCCTGTAGGAGTTCCCACCCATGGTGCCAGGGGAAGGGCTCCCCGACCTCCTCGTCACCAGCTCGCCGGAGCCACCCGCTGGAGCCAAGGCCGTTGCCTCCGCAGTTCGCCGCGCCGCCTCGCCTACAGGTTCCCTTCGTCGTGCGCCTAAGGACGCCCGTCCCGAAGCTCCCGCGGTCCTCGATGCAGCAGCCGCCGTCCTCGCCAAGGACCCGGCCGGATTCCGCCGTTCCCGGTCCATCCTCGTCGCCCCGCTGGCCGGACCTGGCAGCCAGGCGAGTCGTGCCGCCCCTCTTTTGCTTCTCCCCGTCTCTCCCTCCCTGAACCTTCTCTCTCTCTCTCTCTGTACCAGGATGCCTCGACCCCTCGCGTCGCCTCTACCGTCAAGTACCGCCTACGCCCGGATCCTTCGACCCCGCCAACCTGTGTCGTTCCTTCTCCGGTGAGGACCGCCTCCACACCTCCCGTCCGCCAAGCCCGGCCGCAGCCGCCGACCCTGATCCTTCGCATCCTCTGCATCAAGCGATTCTTGCAGAGGAGGACGAGCCCCCTCGCCGCGTTGGATGCGCTGGGCTAGTAGCCTCAAAGCCCCGCTCTCCATCGATCTGGCCTTGGCCCATGGGTGAGGCCATCCCCAGTGCCCCTCCGCTTTTTTTCCTTCCATCGGGCCAGATCTCAGTTTTGGCCCATAGTTATTTTTTTTCGCTGCTGCGAATTTGTCCAATTATCCATAACTGCAGTTTTACAGAAAAACCCTCATGTTCATGCATAACTCACAATTGGTGCATCGGTTTAAAGTGATTTATATATGTAAAATGCTTAGAATTTTGTGTAGATTAATAATATGCCACTTTCATCCATGTTAACATATTTAAAATTGTTGTTTGATTAAATTTGCCTAAATGCCATGTTAAAATGATTTATTTCATAACTAAATAACCGTAGCTCGGTTTTAAATAAAATTTATATGTAAATGGGGTGGAAAAATGCCTAGTTTAACATGGTCCACTTTATTTTCCTGTTTAACAACTTTAAAATATGTTTTAGGGCAGAACAGTAGCAAATTCATAAATTGCACATGGGGATTTTCGAAATTGTTGTTTGTTGTTTCCGGCCTCATTTAAACTTGCCTAAATATTTAGTTTACTTTTGTTACACCCCTTGACATGTTTAACAACATTTAACATTGTTGTGTACCTAAACGAGAGCGAACTAAATAACTCGGATGTTGTGTTTTGTCAATATGCAACTCGTTGCATATTGAGCTCCACTTAACTTGTAGTATTGTGTGTTGCACTTTGCTTTGCCATGCCTCATTAAACCGGACATGCATCATACTTGTTTGTGCATCATGCCATGATTATGCTTGTGTGTTTACCATGTTGTTTGTTTCTTTCCGGTGTTGCTTCTTAGTTCCGGTAATATTGCGATTCTGAGGATTCGTTCGACTACTCCCGTTCGTCTTCTTCATGGACTCGTTCTTCTTCCTTGCGGGATTTCAGGCAAGATGACCGCTACCCTGGATCTCACTACTATCATTGCTATGCTAGTTGCTTCGTTCTATCGCTTTGCTGCGCAACCTATTACTTGTTCTTCAAGCCTCCCAAATTGCCATGAATCTCTAACCTTTGACACCATTCCTAGCAAACCATTGCTTGGCTATGTTACCGCTTTTGCTCAGCCCCTCTTATAGCGTTGATAGTTGCAGGTGAAGTTGAAGATTGCTCCATGGTGGACAGGGTTATGCTGGGATATCACAATATCTCTTATATTATTAATGCATCTATATATTTGGTGAAGGGTGGAAGGCTCGGCCCTATGCTTGGTGTTTTGTTCCACTCTTGCCGCCCTAGTTTCCGTCATACCGGTGTTATGTTCCCGGATTTTGCGTTCCTAACGCGGTCGGGTGATTTATGGGACCCCCCTGACAGTTCGCTTTGAATAAAACTTGTCCAGCAAGGCCCAACCTTGGTTTTACCATTTGCCTCACCACCACCTATACCCTTCCCTTGGGTCGGCCAACCCAAGGGTCATCTTTATTTTAGCCCCCCGGGCGTTGCTTGTCTAAGTGTTGGTCCAAACGGGCAGAACTACTGGGGCCACCTCGGGCAACTCGAGGGCTGGTTTTACTCGTAGGCGACCTATCCGGTGTTGCCACGAGAACGAGATATGTGCAACTCCTATCGGGATTGTCGGCGCATCGGTGGCTTTGCTGGTCTTGTTTTACCATTGTCGAAATGTCTTGTAAACCGGATTCCGAGACTGATCGGTCTTCCGGGAGAAGGTCTATTCCTTCGTTGATCGCGAGAGCTTGTCATGGGCTAAGTTGGGACACCCCTGCAGGGTATATACTTTCGAGAGCCGTGCCCGCGGTTATGTGGCAGATGGGAATTTGTTAATGTCCGGTTGTAGATAACTTGACACCAGATCCGAATTAAAACGCATCAACCGAGTGTGTAGCCGTGATGGTCTCTTCTCGGCGGAGTCCGGGAAGTGAACACGGTTTCTGGGTTATGTTTGACGTAAGTAGGTGTTCAGGATCACCTCTTGATCATTGCTAGCTTCACGACCGTTCCGCTTGTTCTCTTCTCGCTCTTATTTGCGTTGGTTAGCCACCATACTTGCTTAGTCGCTGCTCCAACCTCACCACTATACCCCTTCCTTACCCATTAAGCTTTGCTAGTCTTGATACCCATGGTAATGGGATTGCTGAGTCCTCGTGGCTCACAGATACTTACAAAACCAGTTTGCAGGTGCCGATGAAACCGTGCAGGTGACGCATCCGAGCTCAAGGAGGAGCTCGATGAAGATCTTGTTCTTTGTGTTGTTTCGTTTCAGTTGATCAGTAGTGGAGCCCAGTTGGGGTCGATCGGGGACCTTTCTCGCATTTGGGGTTCTTCTTTTATTTTGGTTCCGTTGTCGGACCTTGATTGTATCTGGATGATGTAATGCTTTATTCATGTAATTGTGTGAAGTAGCGATTGTAAGCCAACTATGCATCTTTTCCCTTATGTATTACATGGGTTGTGTGAAGATTACCTCACTTGCGACATTGCTTTCAATGCGGTTATGCCTCTAAGTCGTGCTTCGACACGTGGGAGATATAGCCGCATCGAGGGCGTTACAAGTTGGTAATCAGAGCCTTCCCCGACCTAGGAGCCCCACTGCTTGATCGTTTTTAGCAGCCGAGTTGTGTCTAGAAAAATGTTTTGAGTCATTTAGGATTATATATATCGGAGAGTTAGGAATTCTTTTACTCCTCGGTCCTTCGTCGCTCTGGTGAGGTATCCTCGACGAGAGTTTTGACTCTTCTCTTCTCAAATTTCACTAAATTTTTTTAGGATCACGCTGGTATCTTGGAATCGTTCGATGGTTTTATGATGAGAACATTGTCTTGGTGCCTCCTGTCGGGGTTTAGTGGAAGTGTCCCGGAGTTGAGCTCGAGGTGTTGTCGTCATAATTTTATCGTTGCAGTTCGAATACCGAGTTTAGTACCGACATTGAAAATCTCTTTTATGCAGTTGTTGGTGAGATAACCTCGATAACCCAATCTTCGAGGTGAGTACGGAGTATTGCCATGACTCGTATAACGGATGCTTTTCAAGGTTGAGGTACACGATTTCCGAAGGTTTCTTGGTTATGTGTTGACGGATGGATACAGCTTGGATGTAGGTATTGTTAGTTTGGGTGAGATATATTGCTTCCCCTATATCCCCAACACCAGATTGCATAACCAGAAAGTTTCGGGAGTTTATAGGTGGGAATTCAAGTAGCTCCTAGAATATCTTTCCGACGAATGCATGATACGGGATTGGGTAAATCTCTATCATATGTTTGTTTTTGGCTTTTTCTGCAAGCCAGTCCTTTGTGTTTGTTTTGAGTTGTGGTATTCAAGTTGCTTCAATGTCAAGTGTTGATTCCATACCTTTCCGAAATGGTGTTCTCATACTCCGATGTGAATACCAATCCTTCTCGACAATCAAGATTGTCATGTCAATCCTTTTCAACCGGCGTGTTTCTCTTCAAGTGGATCCGATCACTTCAACATCAGCAAGACCAAATATCATTTCTTCTCAACGGTGTTTGTTTCATCCGTCTCCAAGTTGCCTTTGTTTTTTCCCGCCCACCCACCCTTTTTCCTCAAGGACTAAGATTTCTTTACCAAGTATCCTTTTATTTTTGTGAAGTTTCTCCATTCTTTTCCGTCAATGTTCTTACCCGGTGGTTCTCAAGAAGATGTTCTACTAGTTCGTCATTCCTCATTACTTTCTCTTCTCCGGTGGATTCAAGTCAAGTTTTGTTGATCATACCTTTTTCCTCATTTCAATGTCTTCTGATACCGGTGCACCTCATTATCATTCTACTTCTCGCTATTTGTTATTCCGGAGTGCTCAAGATATCTCGAAGATTCGTGTTTCCATTCTCTATCCGCTCAAGCTATTTGGAGATTGTTATCTCATTCAACCGGTGCAATCTCTCTTTAAAATCATTCTCAACGGTGTTTTCTTTTGAGTGGGCCCTAACCCACAGGTCTTTCCCAGGATCTTACCTGACTCTTCTAATTATCAGGAGCCACTCGCAAATTCTTTTCCAAGTTTGACGTAAGAATGAATTTTCATCAGTCATATTGCTTCTCCAAGATTGCTTTCAAATTCTTTTCAGCTTTGGCTCAACCTTTTCTCTTTTAATCCTTCCGGAGTTTCTCAACAATTCATGGTGGTGTTTCTCGTCATCATTCTCGGATTTTGAAGACCGAAGGAGAGTTTTTTTCTCTTAAATCTTGGTCCATTCTCTTGAATATTCATGGTTCTAGCTCGATGCCATCCTCTCATAATTGTTTTCGATTGTGACAATTCTTTTCTTACCATCCGGAGCATTTCATGAGTTGTTTCCATTCCTTTCCTCCGAAGGCCATCATGTCATAACATTCTCAGCGTGTAGCTATCATTCTCCAAATCTTACCGGTGCATCGTTCAAATACCCTCTAATCAGTTCATGTTCTCTTCGTTCTCATGTATCTAAATCCCATCAAATATCTTCATTCGTTTTCCAATTCTTCCCGGTGAATTGTGCCTTTGCTACTTTCATTTTCATCTTATGGTGGTTCATCCAAGATTTCACTTCCTTCGTTATCATATCAATTCATTCGTTGTTTCCAAATCCCACCGGTGGTTCCATCAATACCTTCTCAAGTTTACGCCATATCCCTCTTAATCCTTTCTACAAGAATAAGTAGTATGCCAAATCCGTTGCTTATCATCAATTTAAATTGGTGAAGGGTAGGCATAAAGTAATTCTTATTATTGTTTCATCCAAGTGATTAATTGTTTCCTTTGGAGTTTGTTCTTGAGGAATAAATTCTCGGTTCTAAGATCATCTTTTCTTTTCGGAGTTCCAAGTTCTCTCGTGTATCTCATCACGAAGCTCCATCTAAATCATTGCAAGGCTTCACCTTGTGTTTTTAACCTCTCTTCCTTTCTATCATCTTTTTATTACCAGAGTTCTTCATGGAGGCTCTACATGGTGGGTCGTCAAGGATTCTTTTCATTCTTCAATTGTTCTTCAAGATTTCGCTCGAAGTTATGATCCGCCAAGCTACACTCTAAAATAAACATGGTGCTCAACACATGTTTTGTTTTGAGAAGCTCAAGTATTCTTCATCTTGCATTCCAAAGTGCAATTCCTTCTATCTTATCTTTTGAGATGGTGTTATGTCACTCTTGACAATATCCTTCATGTTTCATGATTCATATTGTTGTCAAGAATGAGGTATTTTAAATCCATCAGTCTCTTCATTGGAGTTATCGTGGTATAGATTTCACCTAAAAGCCTTCCTGAAGGAATGTTGCTATTTATGGTGCCTTATGCCTGGTGTTTTGTTCCACTCTTGCCGCCCTAGTTTCCGTCATACCGGTGTTATGTTCCCGGATTTTGCGTTCCTAACGCGGTCGGGTGATTTATGGGACCCCCTGACAGTTCGCTTTGAATAAAACTTGTCCAGCAAGGCCCAACCTTGGTTTTAACATTTGCCTCACCACCACCTATACCCTTCCCTTGGGTCGGCCAACCCAAGGGTCATCTTTATTTTAGCCCCCCCCGGGTCAGTGCTTGTCTAAGTGCTGGTCTGAAGCGGGCAGACTGCGGGGCCACCTCGGGGCAACTCGAGGGCTGGTTTTACTCGTAGGCTGACCTATCCGTGTTACCACGAGAACGAGATACGTGCAGCTCCTATCGGGATTGTCGGCGATCGGGCGGCTTTGCTGGTCTTGTTTTACCATTGTCGAAATGTCTTGTAAACCGGATTCCAAGATCGACCGGTCTTCCCGGAGAAGGTCTATTCTTCGTTGATCGCGAGAGCTTGTCATGGGCTGTTGGGACACCCTGCAGGTATAAACTTTCGAGAGCCGTGCCCGCGGTTATGTGGCAGATGGGAATTTGTTAATGTCCGGTTGTAGATAACTTGACACCAGATCCGAATTAAAACGCATCAACCGAGTGTGTAGCCGTGATGGTCTCTTCTCGGCGGAGTCCGGGAAGTGAACACGGTTTCTGGGTTATGTTTGACGTAAGTAGGTGTTCGGGATCACCTCCCGATCATTGCTAGCTTCACGACTGCTCCGCTTTGTTCTCTTCTCGCTCTTATTTGCGTTGGTTAGCCACCATACTTGCTTAGTCGCTGCTGCAACCTCACCACTTTACCCCTTCCTTACCCATTAAGCTTTGCTAGTCTTGATACCCATGGTAATGGGATTGCTGAGTCCTCGTGGCTCACCAGATACTTCCAAAACCAGTTTGCAGGTGCCGATGAAACCGTGCAGGTGACGCATCCGAGCTCAAGGAGGAGCTCGATGAAGATCTTGTTCTTTGTGTTGTTTCGTTTCAGTTGATCAGTAGTGGAGCCCAGTTGGGGTCGATCGGGGACCTTTGTCGCATTTGGGGTTCTTCTTTTATTTTGGTTCCGTAGTCGGACCTTGATTGTATCTGGATGATGTAATGCTTTATTCATGTAATTGTGTGAAGTGGCGATTGTAAGCCAACTATGCATCTTTTCCCTTATGTATTACATGGGTTGTGTGAAGATTACCTCACTTGCGACATTGCTTTCAATGCGGTTATGCCTCTAAGTCGTGCTTCGACACGTGGGAGATATAGCCGTATCGAGGGCGTTACAGGTTGCCGGGTCCGACAAGGTGGTCTCGGACGTGTCCTCTACTGTCACAGTAAGATCGTCCTCGATGACAACCACGGGGACCTTGGCCCTCTTTGCCGCTCTCTCGGCTAGAGTCCTGAAAAGGAACGAGGTTCAGAGGGAAGCAGATCAGATACAAGACACGAAATAGCAAGAATTGAAGAAGTATAAGTACAACAAGAAGAAAGTCTTACTCCTCCTCCTCTTCTTCCTCCTCGTCGGAGCTCAGGGCGGAGAGGTCGAAGTCCGGTACTCTTTCAGCGCGACGAGGCGGAGGAGTAGGCTCCCTTGGACGCTTGGCTGGAGCTGCGGCAGGATCAGGTGCGGCGGCTCGAGAAGTCCCCGCTCCAGTTGCCGGCACGGCATGAGATGCTCCCGCGGCAACGGTGCTTATCGCGGTGGAGTGTGTCCCGCGATGCTGCGGCTGTTGGCCTGCCTGCCGCCCTGCTGTGTCTCCAGTCCTACAAAGGCGCCTTCTTGGTTGAGCTGGGGGCTGTGCTGGGGGCTCCGCCTGCGGCAAGCTGCTCGAAGACGGCTGGCCGCTTGCGCCCTCGGCGGGCTCGCTCGCTTCGGCTTTGGGCTCTCCTTCGCCAACGACCTCCCCGACAAGGTCCTCTCGGTCGGCAAGGCTTGCTGCCTCGACCGCCTCTGCTTCCTCCAACGTGAAACCAAACTCGCCCGCGGCGGCGGCTGCCGCCGCCTCCTCCGCCCTGGTGGCGATGCGCCGCATCTCATCATCAGTGGTGTCGCAGGTGAGGAGCCTCTCCTCGTCGGCACGGACCGCTACCTCCACCAAGCCGTCGAAGAATTGTCGCACGACGTCGTCGGAGGGCTCCTGCCAAGTTGGGATAATCCCGTGCGAGTCGCACTCCGGCATCATTGCACGGGTGCGATCGAGCTGGGAGTTGTTGCACAGCGAGACGACGCCCTGCGGTAGCCTGAACCACTCCGGATGGTTGGGGTCGTGCTTGAACAGCTCCTTGAGCGTCCCGTCCAACTCCAAGACAGTGAAATTAAAATTGAGGCCTGGGCGCAGCCTCATGATATCCGTCGGGCCCCCGAACAGCCAGGCGGGCCTCCCCCTCTCCTGCAGAGGGGCGATGCGGCGGCGAAGAAAGTCCGCGCCAACAGCCCCTACAGTGAGCCCGGCAAGCCTGAGCCGCAGGATCCGGGTGTTGGCGATCTTCAGCTTAGCATCGTCCGCCGCCAGGGCGCTCCAGTCGCCGCCGCGCACTACTCGGGTTTGGCGCAAATTGGTGAATGGCTGCGGATCTGCATCAACAATCCAACACCACTCCGCTCTCCACTCATCCCATTTGCTGCGAAGCTCCCCCTCCAGATATACCTCCTTCTTGCCGGCTCTCGAGATCCAAGCGATCCCGCCAGACAAGGGCTCTCCTTTCTCGACCCGAGGCATGAAGTAGTGGCGGAAAAGGGCTACGTTTGGGTGGATTCCGACGAAGTTCTCGCAAAGATGCGCGAAAACCGCCATGGTCAAAACGACGTTGGGGGTGAAATCAAGGAGATGGAGCCCGTATGTGTTCATGATGTCACAGAAGAAATCGGAAAAGTGCGGGCAGAGCCTGCAATAGAAGAACAATGGGAAGAAGTAGTGTCCTTTTGGACACCGCTTCAAAGTAGAAGCTTTGGCAGAGAGTACTTGCGTGCGCGGATGCGCCCGCATCTCCGTCGACCAGAAAAGATAGAACCACTCCCGCAGCTCCTTCGCGGAGAGCTCGGTGGGGAAAAGTGCTCGCTCCTTGCGCAGCGCCTCAGCCGACTTTGCACCCTTCCCGGTCTTCGGAGCCATGGCGGAGGCGGTGGGGGGGGAGCGGAGGCGTTGGCGACGACGGCGGCGACAGGCGGCGGAGCGCTGCTCTCTTTCGGTTTGGGAAGCGGAGGGGAGCGGCGGAGATTTCTGAGGAAGGAACCGCAAGTGGCGAAGGTGGGAGAACGGCCCATGTTTCCTCTGCTTATAAAGAGGAGAGGCGAACGTTACGCCTTTTTCGATTAAAGAATCACCCACGATCTCTCCCACGACGCCGCGTTCGACGCGTGCCGTTACGGGAGGGCGCAGTGGATACGGAGTTAGATTTTGTGTGGACTCAGGCCGCGTGTGCCCGTGCCCTGTTTTGGGCCTGGCCCAACAGCGCTCGGCACCGTGTGTGGCCCAGGCCCGGGGGCTCCTGTCGGTGTACTAAAGTAGGGTACCTTAGTATCCCGAACTTGTGCACGAGCAGTCGCAGCACCCCGCGACAAGGCTTGCCGGACGTCCGCCAAGATCTTCCGTAGCTCCTATTGATGCCATTCAAGAACAAAGTGTCTTAACTGAGAAGACAAGACTCCGGCAAGAGGAGCTTGCCGGGAAGGACAAGGCCCCGGCAAGAGGAGCTTGCCGGGAAGGCCAACCAAGGCATTTTCAAGAAACTTGCCGCGATGCGCCGCGCGTCCCGGCAAGACCCGACGAGCGACAAGCTTTCGGGCGCGACAAGACTGCCGCGGCGAAGCCACCACTCTGTGCCCATGCTCCAGCGCATCCGTCGACGTATCGCCGCAGGACCTTTCCAGGTGCACGTGGCGGGAAGCTGTGCAGCCAAGCGGTGCGAGGTGGCAAGTGGAGATGACTAGATGGCCATCGTGGCAAGCGGTGGCGACCCTAACGGACGGGCATTAAATGCTCTTGTCCCTTGCCGTCAGAGTTAGGTAGGGTGCACTGTAGAGGCAGTTGTACCAACTCCTCTTTTTACATTTGTACCCCTGTCTGCGTTGCCACCTGTCGGTGACCCCTTTAGCCTACAAAAGGAGGCCCATGCGCAACGTAGAGGGGGTTCGACTCATTCGAAACTACAGAACGCTCACGCTCTCGAGCAAGAACACAATACAACCACAAAGCAGCAGTAGGAGTTTTATCTATCCGGAGAGCTCCAAAGCTGGGTAAAATCCCTCGCGTGCTTCGCCTCCATCTGCTCTTCGTGCGCCCTCCGCTCCCTGCCGGACCGAGAAGGGGCCCTGCCCCATAGGTGTTCGTTTCCCACGACACTCTTAGTTTTTGAGAACCAAGGTATCAATCCAGTAGGAGACCACGCACAAGTCCCTCGTACCTACACAAAACGATAGCTACTCACAACCAACGCGATTAGGGGTTGTCAATCCCTTCACGGTCACTTACAAGGGTGAGATCTGATAGAGATGATAAATAATATTTTTGGTATTTTTGATAGATAGATGCAAAGTAAAAGTAAAAGGCAAAGTAAAAGCAAAGCAAGTAAATAAAGCGATAGAGATTGATATGATGAGAATAGACCCGGTGGCCATAGGTTTCACTAGTGGCTTCTCTCAAGAGCATAGATATTCTACGGTGGGTGAAAAAATTATTGTTGAGCAATTGACAGAATTGAGCATAGTTATGAGTATATCTAGGCAATGATCATGTATATAGGCATCACGTCCAAAACAAGTAGATCGCAACGATTCTGCATCTAATACTATTACTCCACTCATCGACCACTATCCATCATGCATCTAGAGTATTAAGTTAAAAACAGAGTAACGCCTTAAGCAAGATGACATGATGTAGAGGGATAAATTCATGCAATATGATAAAAACCCCATCTTGTTATCCTCGATGGCAACAATACAATACGTGTCCTGCAACCCTTTCTATCACTGGGTAAGAACACCGCAAGATTGAACCCAAAGCTAAGCACTTCTCCCATTGCAAGAACTACCAATCTAGTTGGCCAAACCAAAAAGGATAATTCGAAGAGACTTGCAAAGATAACTCAATCATACATAAAAGAATTCAGAGAAGAATCAAATATTTTCCATAGATAATACTGGATCATAAACCCACAATTCATCGGTCTCAACAAACACACCGAAAAAGAAGATTACATTGAATAGATCTCCACGAGAGAGGGGGAGAACATTGTATTGAGAGCCAAAAAGAGAGAAGACGCCATCTAGCTACTAGCTATGGACCCGAAGGTCTGAAGTAAACTACTCACACTTCATCGAAGGGGCTATGGTGTTGATGTAGAAGCCCTCCGTGGTGGATGCCCCCTCCGGTGGAGCTTCAGAACAGGCCCCAAGATGGGATCTCGTGGATACAGAAGGTTGCGGCGGGTTTTTGGCTCCTGTTCTAATTGTTTGGGGGTACGTAGGTATATATAGGAGGAAGGAGTACGTCGGTGGAGCAACAGGGGCCCCACGAGGTAGGGGGGCGCGCCCAGGGGGGAGGGCGTGCCCCCCACCCTCGTGACCGCCTCTTTTGTTCCTTGGAGCAGGATCCAAGTCTCCTGGATCACGTTCAGTGAGAAAATCACGTTCCCGAAGGTTTCATTCCATTTGGACTCCGTTTGATATTCCGTTTCTTTGAAACACTGAAATAGGCAAAAAACAACAATTCTGGGCTGGGCCTCCGGTTAATAGGTTAGTCCCAAAAATAATATAAAAGTGGAAAATAAAGCCCAATATAGTCCAAAACAGTAGATAAAGTAGCATGGAGCAATCAAAAATTATAGATATGTTGGAGACGTATTAGGAATCCCCAAGCTTAATTCCTGCTCGTCCTCGAGTAGGTAAATGATAAAAAAGAATTTTTGATGCGGAGTGATACTTTGGCATAATTTCAATATAAGTCTTCTTAATTGTGATATGAATATTCAGATCCGAAAGATTCAAGACAAAAGTTCATATTGACACAAAAATAATAATACTTCAACCATACTTATCAAAGCAATCATGTCTTCTCAAAATAGCATGGCAAAAGAAAGTTTTTCCCTACAAAATCATATAGTTAGGCTATGCTTCATTTTCGTCACACAAAGATGTTCCCAACTTCTATACCCCCGATGACAAGCCAAACAATTGTTTCATACTCAAAATAATCTCAAACTTTTTCAACCTTCACACAATACATGAGCGCGAGCCATGGATATAGCACTATGGGTGGAATAGAATATGATGATGGGGATTGTGTGGATAAGACAAAAAAGGAGAAAGTCACACATTGACGAGGATAATAAACGGGCTATGGAGATGCCCATCAATTGATGTCAACATGAGGAGTAGGGATTGCCATGCAACGGATGCACTAGAGCTATGAATGCTCAACAAAAGAAAACTAGTGGGTGTGCATCCAACTCGCTTGCTCATGAAGACCTAGGGCATTTGAGGAAGCCCATCGTAGGAATATACAAGCCAAGTTCTATAATGAAAAATTCCCACTAGTATAAAAAGACAACTTATGAGACTCACTACATGAGGAACAAGGTGCTACTTTGAAGCACAATATGTGAGACTCACAACATGAGGATCAAGGTCCTACTTTGAAGCACAAGTGTGGAAAAAGAGATAGTAGCATTGTCCTTTCTCCTTTTTTTCTCTCATTTTTTTCTTTTTCTCTTTTTTTCTTTGGCCTTCTTTTTCTTTTCTTTTTGGCCTTTCTCTCTTTTTTTTCTTTTTGTAAAGTCTGAAGTCTCATCCCGACTTGTGGGGGAATCATAGTCTTCATCATCCTTTCCTCACTAGGACAATGCTCTAATAATGAAGATCATCACACTTTTATGGATTTACAACTCAATAATTACAACCACTGTTCAAGAAATCTTCCGATTCACCGATTAATCTTCTGATTTATCGCTAATCGGGGGGTGACCGATAAGATTATGCCTTATCTTTGCCGTTTATCTTTTGGACTGATTTATCATTCTGACAAGCGATTTATCGGGAATCTACCGATAAATTAGACCTATTCATTGCACTATGTTGGCAAAAACTATGTTTATTTATGTTTTGTGGACCTTGTTACGGAATATGTACTATTGCACTATTTTGTTTGTCATTTTACGAGGATTCAAAGGCTAGAAATCAGGGTAACACTTATGTCAAATATTGTTTTAGTGTTGAATATAGTGTATTTTAGTGTTGGGAACCTGAGATTTGCCAAAAAATATCCGATTAATAGTCGACCGATAAAATCGATTAATCGGCCGATTTCCGATTAATCTCTAATCCCTAGCTGACCGAGACGATAACGATAAGCGATATCCTCAACATTGATTACAACTCAAAGCTAGAACAAGATATGACTCTATATGAATGCCTCCGGCGGTGTACCGGGATATGCAATGAATCAAGAGCGACATGTATGAAAATTATGAAGGTGGCCTTGCCACAAATACGATGTCAACTACATGATCATGCAAAGAGCAATATGACAAAAGTAATGTATGTCATGAATATGATGATGGAAGTTGCATGGCAATATATCTCAGAATGGCTATGGAAATGCCATAATAGGTAGGTATGGTGGCTGTTTTGAGGAAGATATAAGGAGGTTTATGTGTGATAGAGCGTATCACGGGGTTTGGATGCACCGACGTAGTTTGCACTAACTCTCAAGGTGAGAAAGGGCAATGCACGGTACCGAAGAGGCTAGCAAAGGTGGAAAGGTGAGAGTGCGTATAATCCATGGACTCAACATTAGTCAAAAGATCTCATATACGTATTGCAAAAATTTAGAAGCCATCAAAAATTCAAGTACTACGCGCATGCTCCTAGGGGGATAGATTGGTAGGAAAAGACCATCGCTCGTCCCCGACCGCCACTCATAAGGATGCACAAGCCAGGTACACTTCATGTTTCAAATTTGTTACACAACTTTAACCATACGTGCATAGAACGGGACTTGCAAACTTCAACACAAGCATTTCTCAAATTCATAATCACCCAACTAGCATGACTTTGATATTATCACCTCCATATCTCAAAACAATTATCAAGCATCAAACTTATCTTAGTATTCAATTCACTCAAAAGAAAGTTTCACATATCTTGAACACTAAGTATATTAACATTAAGCAAACTACCATGCTATTAATGACTCTCAAAATAATCTAAGTGAAGCATGAGAGATCAATAGTCTCTTTAAAACAAATCCACCACCATGCTCTAAGAGATCTAAGTGAAGCACTAGAGCAAAATTATCACGCTCAAAAGATATAAGTGAAGCACTATGAGCAAAACTATCAAGCTCAAAAGATATAAGTGAAGCACATAGAGTATTCTATCAAATTCCAATTCATATATGGCTCTCTCAAAAGGTGTGTACAGAAAGGATGATTGTGGTAAACTCAGATCGTGGAAGTCTCTTCACCTCTCAATTTTGGGAAAGTTTCCAAAATGCTATGGGAACTCATCTCTCCTTTAGCACAGCCTTCCACCCTCAATCAAGTGGTCAAGTAGAACGCCTCAATCAAATTCTGGAAGGTATGCTCCGAGCTTCTATTATATCATTCGGAATGGATTGGGAGAAATGCCTTCCATTTGCCAAATTTGCTTATAACAATAGCTATGAATCTAGCTTGGGCAAAGCTCCTTTTGAGGTTCTCTACGGATGAAGGTGTCGAACGCCTCTTAACTGGTCAGAAACTGGGGAAAGACAATGCTTTGGCCCGGATATGATCCAGGAAGCAGAAGAGCAAGTTCGAATTATTCGTGAAAAGTTGAAAACAACCCAATCTCGTCAAAAGAGCCAATATGATCGTAAACATAAGGCCATGACTTTTGAAGTTGATGAGAAGGCTTACCTTCGGGTTACTCCTTTGAAGGGAACCCATCGCTTCAGTATCAAAGGCAAATTGGCTCCTCGCTAGATTGGTCCCGTTTACATTCTTGCCAAACGAGGAGAAGTTGCCTACCAACTGGAAATACCTCCGCATCTCTCCAAATTTCATGATGTCTTCCACGTTTCTCAAATCAGGCGTTGCTTCTCGGATCCTATCCGTGGAGTGGACCACGAAACGCTTGATCTCCAAGATAATCTCACATATCGGGAATATCCCGTTCGTATCCTTGATCAAGCCAAGCATACCACTCAACGCCATACTATCAAGTTCCTCAAGGTTCAATGGTCACACCATTCTGAGAAAGAAGCCACTTGGGAAAGGGAGGATCGTCTTCGACTTGAGTACCCCACTTTTTTCCGGCGGATCCTAAATCTCGGGACGAGATTTTTCTGAGTGGGGGTGAGTTGTCACAACCCTAGTCGGTACATGCATTAGAGTGACTGCATCACGTTTACTTTTCACAGAAAATTGAAATGGGGATGACAGAAACCCCCAGCACTACTTAATCCAACTAGGGTTTACTAAAATATTTTTCAATGAACATGAAATGCCCTTCTAAAATGTTCATCATCTTTGCCTTGGTCTAGAACCTCTGACAAAAATGGTGCACAATTTTCTAGGACATCATAGGCTCACTAAATTAAATCATATTCTATTTGCATTTGGGCATTTAAATATATAATATTTTAAATGTCCAAATAATCATGAACTAAAATGTTTACTGTTGGATATATTCCAAACAGTGGGCTTGAGTAGTTTCATCATTTTAGGATTTGTTCTGGTATTTTTAATAAATCCGCAATGTTACAGAAGAAATAGAAAATAGAAAATAAAAAGGAAAGAAACTTACCTGGCCAAACCTACCTGGTGGCCCAGCACTGTGCTAGCCCATGGCCAGTCAGCTACTTCCTCTCGCTAGGCAGGCAGAGAGGAGAGCGCCGGCGCGCCCGAGGTCGCCACACCATCACCTGCTTGCCGCCGAGCTGCTGGACGCGTGGATGAGTTCCACCTCGTCGACCGACCTCCCCGACACCTCACTCTCCCCCCTGCGCCTCTCTATCGCTCCCTCCCCACCATGGCCGACACCACCGCAGCCGCACCGTCGTCGTAAACGCAGCCACCGTCGCCCCCACGTCACCCAGGAGCCCCGCCATCGTCTAGTCTGTTGAGCAGACCGAGCCCCGAGCGCTCGCTCGCCCCGAAGCCACTGCACTGACCTCGTCTTGCCTCGTCGTCGCCGAAGATCCACTCCGACGTCCCGCTCGTTCCAGCTCATCCCCGACCTTGCCGCCTAGCTCACCGTGTCTGTTGTGAGCTCCTGCTTCTCCCCCTCCTCTCCGTTCGCGCTGCCACATGTCGTAGCAACCGCAACGAGCACACCTGCGCGCGCTGCCGCCTAAGCTCGCTGCCGACGTGGCTCCAGCCATGCAACGGCCTCACCACCATGTCCTTTGCACTCACCGCACCGTGTAGGCCTTGTAGGAGCTGGCCCTGTGCCTCCAAGATCACTACAATGACGAGTTCGAGCTCGCCCGAACTCCGAAACCGCCAAGCTCTTCGCCGGCGTTGTTTCCGACGACCCTGAGCTCAACCACCACCACCACTCAACGCGGCTTGCTCCCAGCTACACATAGATGGCCTCTGCTGCCCATTTGGTCGCCGGAGTGTGAAACCCGCATCCCTCCACCGCGTCTGGTCATCGCCGGTGGCTAAACGCCGGCGAGTTGACCCTGTTTGACCGGGGATTTGACCCCCTGGGTCATTAACATGTGGGCCCAGCCCTTTGGTTAAACCTAGGTTAGTAGCTAATTAACCACTAATTAGTTAGTTAACTAACTATGTCACTGACCAGTGGGTCCCACTGGTCAGGTTTGACCTGGACCGCCCAGTTGACCTGCTGACGCAGTAATGCTTTTTCTGGATTTATTCTTATTCAGGAAATTCCAGAAAATAGTGCTAACTTCAAAAAATTCATAGAAATTAATCGGTAACTCCAAATGCAAAGATTTATATATGAAAAATGATCAAAAAAATCCAATCTATCCATATGTACTGGTCTCATGCATGCTTAAGCAACTTAACCTTGTTGTTTAGTGCAAAACATGATAAAGCACTATTTAATTTTATAAGATGAATTTGGGGCTGAACCTTTTGTTCAAAATGGCTCAAACCCATCTGGTTGTAGTTGCATTAGCCCAACATACTCATTTTGCCATGTCATATGTATGCATCATATTGTTGCATATTGTCGTGTATTGATTGTGTTACTGGTGTATTCTCTGTGGTAGGTTATGTTCTGGAGGATTACCTTGATTATCCAACTGAAGGACAGTACCCGTCTACCGATCTGCCAGGCAAGCAACCACCATTTGATCGTATCGATAAAATCCCATGTTCTCGCTCCTGCTCTCATGTACTGCATTTAAGACAACAACGTTTCAAACTATTGTGTGCTGTGGTAGTTGAACCCATTTCCTCTACATGACCTGTCATTGCCACAGTAACTAGATGAAACCCACTAGCATGTGTAGGAGTTGATTGAGCCATGTTTGTGTTTCCTACCTTGTTATGCCTGCTATGCTTAGAGTCGTGTCAGGTCTGGTTCATCTGGGTGATGGGCTAGAGTGAAATGATCATGTCGGTGATGAGAGTGAAGTGTTGAACACCATTTGGTAAAGGTATTGATCAGAGGCCATGTAGGAGTACATGGTGGGTTGTTTCATTGGAACCGTCCCTAAGAACTGAGATCTATATGTGTGATTTAAGATCAGCTACTACCATGCATTGGGATCCTTAATTGACCCTCTTGGCTTATTAACCGCCCTTGTCCTCTGTCCGGGAGTTGCAAGTAGTTTCTGGTGTTTGTAGTATACTGGAGGCCATGCACAACGCTGACCCTCGGGGTGGGTTGTGATGTGGTAGGTACGTGGCATGGTGTATCGGGCGCCCGTTTGGTGCCTCGGGGACCCTGCACACATCGTTCGGGGACGTATGTGGAAACCTCGGCCGGACTCCCTGCGGATGGAACCTGAATAGGCGATAAATCTGGACTAGAGACTTGAGTGTTTAGTCAGGCCATGGCCGACACCCTCGTTGGGCTTCCGCTTGAAGGTTGGCGAGTACATGTCGTGTAAACGGCGATAACTGGTGGAAGCGTGTCTAAAGAAGTACACCCCTACATGGTTAACATCATCTATTCGAATAGCCGCTTCTGCGCTAAAGGACTACTTGGTTGCCTATACAGTTCATAGACAAGTAAATTGAAACTACTAAAAGCCTCAGGACAAGTGTGAGTATCATGGATGGCCCTTCCGTAGGATGATGGAAGAGGATCCGCAGTATTGTATTGTTGTGGTGAGTAGTGGACTCGAGTGCGCAAAACATTTACAAGTTGCTGTCTCGTAGGATAGCTTAGCCAAGAGTCAGAGCTGGCTTGCTGCAATAAACTCCACTATCCCTTTGTTGATAATGTGCATGTATGTAGGATCTGGTGTAAGTCTTGCTGAGTACCTTTGTACTCATGTTTGCTTAATTACTGTTGCAGAAGAGAATGCTGCCCCTTCTGATGGGTTTTACATAGACCTTGACGTTGATGAGTAGCTTGATGCCCGGGTGGTGATCCTGAGCATGTGAAGGACCCTTGTAGATAGTTAGGCTTCCTCAAGCCTTTTGCTTTCTAGTTGTCTGTACTCAGACATGTTGCTTTCGCTTGTGCTTGTATGCTTGTGTGACTTGAATGTCGGGTCATGTGACCCCTATCTGTATGAATGATATGTATGGCTCTTTGGAAGCTTTTAAATAAAGTATTTGAGTCGTAGAGTTTTGTTGTGATGCCATGTTGTATTGCACATATCGAGCATATTGTGTGTATGAATTGAAATGCTTGGTGACGGTGTCCTGGACTAGGGGGAACTCACCACGTCATCTCTTGATCTGTTAGATTGGGCCGAGGATCCCCGTGGCCGTATACTCATGGGCCAGTTCGGACAGCGGCCGCATACAAGGAAGATTCCACAAGACTTGGAGATCAAGAAAAGGACTCCTCCCCACCGGCATATTCGGCTAGGACTCTTGTTATCCTAGGCCTCTGGTGCATTATATAAACCGAGGCCAGGCTAGTCGATAGATCATATACATCATACACAATCATACCATAGGCTAGCTTCTAGGGTTTAGCCTCCTTGATCTCGTGGTAGATCTACTCTTGTACTACCCATATCATCAATATTAATCAAGCAGGAGTAGGGTATTACCTCCATCGAGAGGGCCCGAACCTGGGTAAAAACATCGTGTCCCTTGTCTCCTGTTACCATCCGGCCTTGACGCACGCTTCGGGACCCCTACCGAGATCCGCCGGTTTGACACCGACATTGGTGCTTTCATTGAGAGTTCCGCTGTGTGATCGACAAAAGGATCGATGGCTCGCCTGCAGATCAACTGCGACTTCGGCATCTTCGTCACCAGCTCGACTGGTCACCTTGGTTCGACCAAGAATTGCGCCCCGTCTTCGGATCACCATGTTCGGACGAGGGCCTTCATCAAACATCAACTCCGATCTCTATCAAGATCACGGAGGAATCATCCATGGAACTCGGGGCTCAACGTCAACATTGCCCTTAAGTGACCGTGCTGTTTTTCTGGACAGTGAACTTGTATCTGCTGCTACCACCTCCTCGAGTATCGCTTTGACAATCGCTTTGGTGGAATTGTGCGGAATTGAGTCTACAACAACCCTGGAATATTTCATTGAGTTTCGATGGAGGAATCTCTCGCAATCCACGATATACCGGAGCCCTGTCAAATCCGGACGGGAATTTGGATGTGTTTAGGGCGTGGTTTCCGGCTTCTAGCTCGGACGTCCTTTGGAAGATCCAACAGTTGATCGGCTGCGGAATTCCTGTATCTACCACCTCTCAAAATTTCAGCTCGATCCGACCCGTCCAAACTCCGGGAAACTTCCGATTAGTGCATCACTTTTGGGATCTGTTTTCTGCGCGAAAACGAATCCGACCCGAGTTCATCTTTTCTATGAACGGGATTTCGGTCATCCCTTTTGAAGGAAGTTTTTGTATGGGGTATTGTGTTTTGTTTCCGAACACATCCCACTAACTTTAAGATCTTTTGAACATGATCTTCAACATCATGCTGGTGTCAAACCAGTCCGGCAATATTACTCCACGGCCGCCGACCTACGCTAAGACACGGTGTCACTTTGTTGAGCCAAGCTCAACTTCTTCGGATCATCATCTCGGCAAGCCGAACAAGAGTCCGGCATCGCGAAGGTTAAATCATCACCAACATCGTCGCCCCACGTATTACACGGAGCAGGCATACCGGCATCGGCGCACGGTTGCTTCATCAAGCCGGCATCGACCACGTCACGACCTGCATCGACAGGGCCGCACTATCGCTTCTTCAAGCTGGTGCCCATCATGCCGACCTACTTCAACATCTCGGCTGGACCGGGGGCTTCGCCATCTCTTCATCAACCTACTCCAGACACTTCGGCGTCACTAGCCGACCAGCTCCGTCATGTTAGCTGGGCCGAGGGCTTTGCCTCGGTGAGCCAACCTTTACCAGCATTGCCATGCCGTTGTTTTATCGCCCATCAGGCAATGGGTGTGCGGAGCGAGTCCCAATTTTGAGAATCACCTTCCTTCGGATTGCTACAACAAATAAACCAGGTGCTATCAATCCCTAATATTTTTTGCTTGCTTGGGTTCATTTTTTCCAAGGAATTATTACTCTGGTTTGTCCATCATCAGGTCTATCAAATGGTGGCCGCATTAACGACAGTCGCATGGTGGTTCGGTCAGTCTCCGTACATAGTCCGGCGAACGCCGCATCCGGAGGTCGGACCAACCTGTAAATTCAGGCTTTGCCACACGTTCATCGCATCACGCCGACGCCCTGCATCGACATTGACTTCGGCGCCAGGACATATTTCTTTTATTACTCACTTTGCATAAATTATTCATTATGCAACGATTTTTTTAATTATCATTATTACTATTATCTCCCGTTTGCACTATTTTTGTGCACAAGAAGATGATCCGGGGACTTCGGTGTCACTCTGCCGGTCTGCATCGACCGTACTGTGTCACCACTTCGGCGTGTCGAGCTCTCCGCTCCGCCACCTCGGGACCGGCTTGGGGGATAGAACCTTGTCCCGCATCAAGCCCGGACGGCGAACACATTAACCAGCTAAGTCGCTTTCATGCTCAAAGCTTTAATTTCTAACTTGTGTTCGGTTCGACCAAGCGTTATACTTTTTTCGAAAAAAGTTGCTTGTAATTTTTTTTTCCTTGTCCAAACTTTGTTTGTGACGCATAAATTCAAATACCCCATTTACTTGGGGGCTTCCTTTATGAAGCTTTTCCTATTGCATATGATTATACTTGTACGGCTTCGTTCCTTGTTCGTGTATTATGCCACAATATGCACCATATTGACTTAAGCGATTTGCAAGCTGGGTTGCCTCGCTCCTGTGTTTACCCCTACGTTCCCGATTGTTCGGCAAGGGAGTAAAGGGAGCACCTCTGCGATTGTCATGATCGGGTCGCCCGAGCTAGACCTCAGACTGGGTGAAGCCGAAAGCTAGCGCTCTTATAGTTTTCAATGATGGTCGGCACACAATGGAACTCATGAGTACAAAAAATCTATTGCACAAGTCTCACAATAACAATGAGCACCGAAGAAAGGTATCGGTGGGGGTACTATTTTCTTCGAAGATGCTTCTTACACTTCGCGATAATATAGCATAAGTTCCTGGCGCTTTTGTGCATTACTGCCTTATGGCCTGATTGCCTGGTTATTGGAAACACCGTTGATATTCTTGACCGACGGAGTACATAACACTTTTCGGTCCTTGACCGAAGAGGGAGAAGCCGACGGTCGGTTAAGACGCGTTTAAAGTTCGGTTGAACATAGATATGATATAAGTACTTCGGTACATGCAATCATTCTCCTACCCAAGTCACTTGGGGGCTCTTAAGTTTATTTGAGCCGTTTTATAATAAGTGTTCTTCTTCTTAGTCATTGCAAAGTTTTATTATTATTATTTGTCACTCCTTTTTTTGACACGAGTGTGCGGTCACTAGCCGGGGAGCCTAATTTCTCTCTCAAAGCCGCTAGAGTTTAGTTTGCTAAACCGGCCTGATGAGAAGTACTCTGCCCTCGGGATAGGAGGTTGAAGCCTTAGGCTGACCCGCTCGAAGTCTTGAGATAGGATGTATCATGTTAAAGCACGACCGAAGCACTTCTTTTTTCTAAGACCAATTTTCGGATTGGCACCGAACACTTGGTATTGTTCGAACTTCATGTTTTTACTGACGTTTCTTGGTTTTCCAAGCTTTTTGGCACTTTTAAACTATTTGTGCTTTTCCAGCATTAGTCTCGCAGTGCGACGCCGAACACCTTTTAGGGATTCGGCAAAAACATTCTCAGATATTGCTATATATGCATCAGTTTCGAATTGTGTCTTCGGTCAATAGTTGGGTTGCCCGGCTCCTGCACTTGCTTCCTACGTTCCGTTTTGTTCGGCTAGGCGTGCAAAGGGAGAACCACTGCGATTGTGCTTCCAGCTCACATGGTTAAGCACCTCAGTGGAGAAAGCCAAAAACTGACTGTCACAATAAGCGTAAACTGGTCAGCGATCCGATGACTATGTTAAATAACAGACCATTCATAACGTTGGCCGAAGTGTTTACGGCTTGACCTCGACTGTCGCCGAACACTAACGGGGGCTATTAACTAGCCTCCCAAACTAAATCCTCGATATTTTGCTCTTACATTGGAGCTGAGGTTTTATGATCATGCTTAGCATGAAAACCCAAAGAAAGGAACCGATAGCGGGACTATTTTTCTTTGGAAGACATTTCTTCTGTTAAACAGTAATATAGCACATCTCTCCGCGTACCTTTATTTATAAAACCATATGGCCAGATTGCCTTGTTTGTCGTAAATCTTTACCCTCATAAAGGCTTTATAAAGTAAGACAAACACTCCACGGCTACTGGCCGAGGAGGTGGAAGCCGATGGTCGGTCAACAAAGTTTTGTACAATGCGGATCCGAGCATTAAATGACGTAAAGTACTTGGATACATAGAGTCATTACACACAATTTGTGATTTTACTATGGATATCGATCCTTAATTCGTCCACCCGTGCCCGCATTAAGGCTCGGGGGCTACTAGGCTTCGGGCTTATTATTTAAACATATTAAAGGGGCACATCGATCCCCCGATCCGGTGTTGCCACTCGACCAGTGTCTCAGGGGCTACTGCATTGCTTGTCCAATGCAGAAAATTTTATGTGCAATATAGTTTCCGAGGAGATTTTGATCCTCAGGTTGGTCGGCTGCACCCAACCTAAGTCTCGAGGACTGAGCACGCCGCTTTTAGTGTCCCGAAGTATTCTGCCGAGCTAGGACTTGATCCTAAGGCCGATTTTGCAAATCGACCTGAGTCTCAGCGGCTACTGGGATCAGCGGTCTTATGTCATCCTTCATGTGCATCTCGGGTTTTAGACCGATACCCACCTTGAGGGCTACTGGCTATATATCTCGGCAGAGAATAAATTGCACCAATAAAAAATAATGACAAAATTCGGCCCACATTCGGGGTGGTGCACCACCTCAGAAGCAGTCCGGCATAAAGCTCGGGCGCTAGTGGCTGGCTCCATAGAGAGCATTTCTGGCATTAAGCTCGGCTAAACTCTTTCAAACTTCTTTGACAAGGTGATCTGCGACACCTCGAATACAGTCCGGCGTTGGAGCTCGGATATAGTCCGGCGTTGGAGCTCGGATACATAGTCCGGCGTTGGAGCTCGGATACATTCCGGCGTCAGAGCGGGGAGGCGGTCCGGCGTTAAAGCTGGGAAGCGGTTCGGCATTGGTGCTCGGCTGCAAAGGATACCTCGAATGCAGTCCGGCGTTGGAGCTTGGACGCAAGAGGACACTGCCTCCCGGGAACAACTTCAAACCCGAGGTGTGGCATAAAAATAAACAAGGCATTGATAAAGGCCAGAAACTTAAAGGGGCTCCTCGGATACCCGACTTGTAAACTCGTCGAATGCATTTCGATGATCCTCAAGATCGAAGATGAGAAGATATGTTGAACCGGTTTTCAAGACCGGCGACCGAAGATGAAGAACAGTTCGGAAGAATCGAGGAGCGTCCCTAACTTGAAGACCGGTTCAGGGGGCTACTGACGGTGTCCTAGACTAGGGGGTACTCACCACGTCATCTCCCGATCTGTTAGATTGGGCCGAGGATCCCCGTGGCCGTATACTCATGGGCCAGTTCGGACAGCGGCCGCATACAAGGAAGATTCCACAAGACTTGGCGATCAAGACAAGGACTCCTCCCCACCGGCGTATTCGGCTAGGACTCTTGTTATCCTAGGTCTCTGGTGCATTATATAAACCGAGGCCAGGCTACTCAATAGATCATATACATCATACACAATCATACCATAGGCTAGCTTCTAGGGTTTAGCCACCTTGATCTCGTGTGTACGCCCCGGTTCCGATGCGCCAGGTGTCCGTCAGTTATTCGCCGTCGTTGTCATGTCATCTGCTTGCGTGTTGCACTTTGCCACGTCATCATCTACATTTCATATCATGTCAGCATGTGCATCTCATTTCGCATTCGTGTTCGTCTCATGCATCCGAACATTTTCCCCGTTGTCCGTGTTGCAATCCGGCGCTCCTATCTCACCCGACGTCCCCTTCTTCTCTCTTGTTGTGAGCGGGTATTAAACTTTCTCAGAATGGACCGAGGTTTGCCAAGCGGCCTTGGTATAGCACCGGTAGACCGCCTGTCAAGTTTCGTGCCATTTGGAGGTCGTTTGGTACTCCAACGGTTAACCAGGTAACCGTAAAGGCCTCTTTGTTTGCAGCCCAGAACCCTTTCCAAAGTGGCCCAAAACCCATCTAACTCCCCTCCATGCTCTCGGTCGTTCGATCACGATCGCGTGGCCGAAAACCGCTCCTCATTTGGACACTCCTAGCTTCCTCTACCTATATAAACACCTCCCCCTCCGAATATTCAGGTCCAAACCCTAGCAAACTCCTCCCCGCGCCGCCGGACATGTCCGCCCAGCGGCCGGACACGTCCACCGCCGCCTCCACGTCTCCCGGACCAATCCGGAGACGCCACATCAGCGCCGCCGCCTGCCTCCTCCAATCACCGCGCGCCACCTCATCCGCCTCCACCGCCCGGCCCGTGGAGCCCGCCACAGGCCCGCGGACCCAGATCGCGCCGCCCATGCCCGCCGCCCACCGCCGCCGCCCATGGCTTCGCCAGCGACCATCCGCCCGTCGCCGCCCGTCGCCCGCGCGCCGCCGTCGTGCTCCGCCGCCCGGCCTCGCTGAGGCTTCGCCGCTCGCGCCTCCTGTCCGTCGTCGCCCGCTCCTCGCCGCCCGGCCTCTCTCCCGCGAAGCTCTGCCATGGCAGCGCCGAAGCTTCGAGTCCGCCTCCGCTGAAGCTTCGTCCCGCCGCCGTTAAATCGCCGAGAATGGACCCGCCGCTGCCAGATCCGGCCTCTGCCGGCCCGCCCTGCGGATCCGCCCGCCGCCGCCCTTGAGCCTCGCCGTCGCCGGCGTGAACCTCCACCGCCGCGCCTGTCTCCCTGTCCGTGCGGGCACAGGAGGAGGACGGCCTCATCCCGCGTGGGCCACAAACCCCGTCCGGCCCAGTCCAGCAGCGCCCGGCCCAAGCCGGCCTCGCTCGGCCTCTCCACCGACCGGGCCAAGAGCCCACTGGGTGAGCCACACCCGCAGCGCCCCTCCTCTCGTTTTTTTCCTTCTGCTGTTGGGCTTGCCCCAGATGCGGCCCGTGCCATGTTTTTCCCAGTTCTACGAATTTAGCTATTTTTCCGGAGATTGCCAGTTTTACAGATTAGACCCTCCATGTTCATGCATTAATAACTCATCAACCGTGCATCACATGTAAAAACTTAATATATGAAAGTTGCTTAGAATTTTGTGTAGTTTAATAATATGCCACTTTCATCCATGTTTAAAATGTTTAACTTGCTGTTTATTTAATTTTGCATAAATGCCATGTTAAAATGATTTATTTCATAACTAAATAACCGTAGCTCGGTTTTAAATAAACTTTATATGTAAATGGGGTGGAAAAATGCATAGATTAATATGGTCCACTTTATTTTCCTGTTTAACAAATTTAAAATATGTTTTAGGGCAGAACAGTACCAAATCTAAAATATGCAAATGGGGATTTTCCGGAATTGTTGTTTGTTGTTCCGGCCTCATTTAAACTTGCCTAAATATATAGTTTTATTATGCTTCACCCCTTGCCATGTTTAACAACATTTAACATTGTTGTGTACCTAAACGAGAGCGAACTAAATAACTTGGATGTGGTGTTTCGTCAATATGCAACTCGTTGCATATTGAGCTCCACTTAATTTGTAGTTTTGTTTGTTGCACTTTGCCATGCCATGCCTCTTTAAACCGGTCATGCATCATACTTGTTTGTGCATCATGCCATGATTATGCTTGTGTGTTTACTATGTTGTTTGCTTCTTTCCGGTTTGCTTCTCTCGTTAGCCGGTTTCGTTCGGAGTTGTGAGGATTCGTTCGACTACGTCCGTTTGTCTTCTTCATGGACTCGTTGTTCTTCCTAGCGGGATTCGTGCAAGATGACCGCTACCTGGATCTCACTACTATCATTGCTATGCTAGTTGCCTCGTTCTTTCGCTATGCTGCGCTACCTATTACATGTTTGTCCAGCCATCCCATATTGCCATGAACCTCTAACCTTTCACACCATTCCTATGCAAACCGTTGTTTGGCTATGTTACCGCTTTTGCTCAGCCCCTCTTATAGCGTTGCTAGTTGCAGGTGAAGTTGAAGATTGCTCCATGGTGGACAGGGTTTATGTTGGGATATCACAATATCTCTTATATTATTAATGCATATATATACTTGGTAAAGGGTGGAAGGCTCGGCCTTATGCCTGGTGTTTTGTTCCACTCTTGCCGCCCTAGTTTCCGTCATACCGGTGTTATGTTCCCGGATTTTGTGTTCCTAACGCGGTCGGGTGATTTATGGGACCCCCCAGACAGTTCGCTTTGAATAAAACTTGTCCAGCAAGGCCCAACATTGACTTTTACCATTTGCATAACCACCACCTATCTTTTCCCTTGGGAGTCGCTCTCTCGAGGTCATCTTTATTTAGCCCCCCGGCGGTGCTTGTCTAAGTGCTGGTTCGAACCGAGTAGATGCGGGGCCCCTCGGGCAACTCGAGTCTGGTTTTACTCGTAGGATGTCTCATCCGGTGTTGCCACGAGCGAGATATGTGCAGCTCCTATCGGGATTATCGGCGATCGGGCGGCTTTGCTGGTCTTGTTTTACCATTGTCAAAATGTCTTGATGTACCGGATTCCGAGACTGATCGGGTCTTCTGGGTGAAGGTCTATTCCCGATGATCGCGAGAGCTTGTTATGGGCTAAGTTGGGACACCCTGCAGGTATAAACTTTCGAGAGCCGTGCCCACGGTTATGTGGCAGATGGGAATTTGTTAATGTCGGTTGTAGACAACTTGACACTTGATCCGAATTAAAACGCATCAACCGTGTGTGTAGCGTGATGGTCTCTTCTCGGCGGAGTCCGGAAGTGAACACGGTTTCGGGTTATGTTTGGCGTAAGTAGGTGTTCAGGATCACCTCTTGATCATTGCTAGCTTCACGACCGTTCCGCTTGTTTCTCTTCTCGCTCTCATTTGCGTATGTTAGCCACCATATCATGCTTAGTCGCTGCTGCAACCTCACCACTTTACCCCTTCCTTTCCCATTTAGCTTTGCTAGTCTTGATACCCACGGTAATGGGATTCTTTGAGTCCTCGTGGCTCACGGATACTTCAAAACCAGTTTGCGGTGCCTTTGTTACCGAAAGCGGTGGCGCAACCAAGCTCAAGGAGGAGCTCGATGAAGATCTTGCCCTTTGTGTTGTTTCGTTCTAGTTGTTCATGAGTGGAGCCCAGTTAGGGGTCGATCGGGGACCTTTATGCATTTGGGGTTCTTCTTTTATTTTGGTTCCGCAGTCGGACCTTGATTGTATCTGGATGATGTAATGCTTTATTCATGTAATTGTGTGAAGTGGTGATTGTAAGCCAACTATGTATCTCTTTCCCTTATGTATTACATGGGTTGTGTGAAGATTACCTCACTTGCGACATTGCTTTCAATGCGGTTATGCCTCTAAGTCGTGCTTCGACACGTGGGAGATATAGCCGCATCGAGGGCGTTACAAGTTGGTATCAGAGCCTTCCCCGACCTTAGGAGCCCCACTGCTTGATCGTTTTTAGCGGCCGAGTTGTGTCTAGAAAAATGTTTTGAGTCATTTAGGATTATATATATCGGAGAGTTAGGAATTCTGTTTACTCCTCAGTCCCTTCATCGCTCTGGTGAGGTCTCCTGACGTAGAAGTTTTGACTTTCCTCTCCTCAAATTTCACTAAAATTTTTTTTTAGGATCACGCGGGTATTTTGGAATCGTTCCGATGGTTTTATGATGACAACATTGTCTTGGTGCCTCCCGTCAGCAGGGGTTTTTTTTAGTGGAGGTGTCCCGGGGAGTTGAGCTCTGAGGTGTTGTCGTCATAATTTTATCTTTGCAGTTACGGGATACCCGAGTTTAGTAATGCCGACATCGAAAATCTCTTTTATGCGGTTGTTGGTGAGATAACCCGCTAACCCGATCTTGAGGTGAGTCTGGAGTATTGCCATGACTCGTATAACGGATGCTTTTGAAGGTTGAGGTACCACGATTTCGAAGGTTTCTTGGTTATGTGTTGACGGATGGATACTGCTTGGATGTAGGTATTGTTAGTTTGGGTGAGATATATTGCTTCCTGTATCCCCAACACAGATTGCATAACCAAGAAAGTTTCGGGAGTTTTATAGGTGGGAATTCAAGTAGCTCCTAGAATATCTTTCCGACAGATGCATGATATGGGATTGGGTAAATCTCTATAATATGTATTTGTTCCGGCTTATTCTGCAAGCCAACTCCTTTGTTTTGTTTTTATTTGTGGTATTCGAGTTGCTTCCAAGTCAAATGTTGAATCCATACCTTTCCTAAACGGTGTCCTCATATTGCTATGTGAATACTAATCCTTTTTGATCATTGAGGTTGTCATGTTAATTCGTTTCCAACCGGTGTGCTTCTCTTCAAGTGGATCCCATCATTTTTCCCATCCGCAAGATCAAATCTAAGTTTTCTCAACGGTGTTTGTTTCGTTCATCCCAAGTTGTCTTTGTTTTTCCCCACCCTCCCACCCTTTTCTTCAAGGACTCATTTATTTTAATCAAGTATCCATTTATTCATGTGAAGTCTCTTCATTCTTTTCAATCAATGTTCTTATTCGGTGATTTCCCATGAAGATGCTCAACAGCTTCAAGTTCATCATCCTTCATTGTTGTTTCTTCTCCGGTGGATCCTATTCAAGCTTTCGATATTCATCATATTCCTTTCCTCGTTTCTAATGCTTTCTCATACCGATGCACCTCTTAATCATTCACTTCTTCCTATTCATTTGTTCTGGAGTACTGAAGATATCTTGGAAGATTTGTGTTTCCATTCTTAATCTGTTCAAGCCATTTGGAGATTGTTATCTCATTCAAGCCATTTAATTCAACCAGTGCAATCTCTCTTTAATATCATTCTCAACGGTGTTTTCTTTTGAGTGGGCCCTAACCCACAGGTCTTTTCCCAGGATCTTACCTGACTCTTCTAATTATTCCGGAGCTATCCCAAATTCTTCTCCAAGTTTGATATAAGAATGAATTTTCATCAGTCAAATGCTTTTCTCCAAGATCTTTCAAATTCTTCTCATAGTTGGCTCAACCTCTTCGCTTTTGATTCTTCCGATGTGCTTCAATAATTCTTGGTGGTGTTTTTTGTTGTCATTCTCATCATTTGAAGACCGAAGAAGTATTTCTCTTAAATCTTGGTCCATTCTCTTCAAGATTCATGGGGCTAGCTTGTTGCCATCCTCTCATAATTGTTTTCGATTGTGAGAATCTTTTTCACCCATCAGGAGATATTCAAGAGTCTTCTCAGTTTGTCATCCGGAGTCCATCAATTCAGGTTTATTCATTCTCAGCTGTCAGTTATCATTCTCCTATCTTGCCGGTGCATCAATCGAATAACCTCTAATCAGTTCATGTTCTCTTCATTCTCATGTATCTAAATCCCTTCAAGTACCTTCATTCATTTGCTAATTCTTACCGGTGATGCACCCCTACTTCGTTCATTTTCAATTCTTATGGTGGTTCGTTCAAGATTTCACCCCTTTCGTTATCATTTAATTCATTTGTTCTTTCCAATCCTACCGGTGGTTCGTTGAAGACCTTGCCAACCTTGCGCCATTTCTATCTTAATCCTTTCTTCGAGAATAAGTGGCATGCCAAATCCATTGTGGGTCATCAATTTAATTGATGAGGGATAAGCATAATGTAATTCTTATTCTTGTTTCATCGAGTAAATTCAATTACTTATTCCGGAGATTCATCAAAAATTCTTGGTTTCAATTGCTCATCCTTCTTTTCCGGAGTTCCAAGTTCTCTCGGTTATATAATCGCGAAGCTCCATCTAAATCTTTGCAAGGCTTCACCTTGTGTTGTCAACCTCTCTTTCTTTCTATCATCCTTTTAATACCGGAGTTTCTTCATGGTGCTTCGTCAAGGATTCTTTTAATTCTTCAATTGTTCATCAAGTTTTCTCTTGAAGTTATGATCCGTCAAGCTACACTCTAAAAATAAACATGGTGCTCAACACATGTTTTGTTTTGAGGAGTTCAAGCATTCTTCATCTTGCATTCCGAAGTGCAATTCTTTCTACCTTATCTTTTGAGGTGGTGTTATGTCACTCTTGACAATTTTCTTCTTGTTTCATGATTCATATGTTGTCAAGAATGAGGTATTTTAAATCCATCAATCCCTTTGTTGGAGTTATCTTGGGTTATATTTCACCTAAAGCTTTCCCTGAGGATTGTTGCTATTTATGGTGCTTATAAATGACCCAAGTTCTTCTTTATCCTCCCGGTGATATAGCTTTCTCGTCTCCTTGTTCGTAACAATGAAATTCTTTCCCGTGCTTGGCAGGTTGTCGCCTCATAATTTGAGATGCATTCCTTAAGACCATGTCAAGCTTGTTCTTTTTGTTGTTGGTTTTCCAACAACTCCATTCTAACCTTCTTGGAAGGGTGCTTTCCAAGCTCATTCGTGGCAGAAGTTGGCATTTCCTTCTCCGTTCTCTTTTTTCCAATGATCTATCTTCTATTCTTTCTTCCGGAGGCATTGTGATGTTGCTCTTTTCACTCATCACCTCATTTTGTGAGGATCATGTTCTTTTCTTGCTTATCCATTTAACCGGAGTGTTTTCAACTTTGCTCATCTTCGTTATTTTCTTCCATTCATTTTGCTCAACCTCTCAAGGTTCATGGTTTCACTCGTTGGTCAAAGAAGCAACTTAGATTTACCTCTTCTCTTTCCTCTTCCTTTTCCCTCCGGTGCCATCCTAGATCTCGGGACGAGATTCTCTCGTAGTGGTGGAGTGTTGTAACGCCCCGGTTCCGATGCGCCAGGTGTCCGTCAGTTATTAGCCGTCGTTGCCATGTCATCTGCTTGCGTGTTGCACTTTGCCACGTCATCATCTGCATTTCATATCATGTCAGCATGTGCATCTCATTTCGCATTCGTGTTCGTCTCATGCATCCGAACATTTTCCCCGTTGTCCGTGTTGCAATCTGGCGCTCCTATCTCACCCGGCGTCCCCTTCTTCTCTCTTGTTGTGAGAGGGTATTAAACTTTCTCGGAATGGACCAAGGTTTGCCAAGCGGCCTTGGTATAGCACTGGTAGACCGCCTGTCAAGTTTCGTGCCATTTGGAGGTCGTTTGGTACTCCAACGGTTAACCGGGTAACCGTAAAGGCCTCTTTGTTTGCAGCCCAGCACCCTTTCCAAAGTGGCCCAAAACCCATCTAACTCCCCTCCATGCTCTCGGTCATTCGATCACGATCGCGTGGCTGAAAACCGCTCCTCATTTGGACACTCCTAGCTTCCTCTACCTATATAAACACCTCCCCCTCCGAATTTTCAGGTCCAAACCCTAGCAAACTCCTCCCCGCGCCACCAGACATGTCCGCCTGGCGGCCGGACACGTCCACCGCCGCCTCCACGTCGCCCGGACCAATCCGGGGACGCCACATCAGCGCCGCCGCCTGCCTCCTCCAATCACCGCGCGCCACCTCACCCGCCTCCACCGCCCGGCCATGAGCCCGCCTGAGGCCCGCGGACCTAATTCGCGCCGCCCATGCCCGCCCGCGCGCCGCCGCCGCCGCCATGTAGCTTCGCCATGACCATCCGCCCGTCGCCGCCCGTCGCCGGCGCGCCGCCGTCGTGCTCCGCCGCCCGGCCTCGCCGAAACTTGCCGCTCCGCGCCTCCCGTCCGTCGTCGCCCCTCCTCGCCGCCCGGCCTCTCTCCCAGAAGCTTCTGCCATGGCAGCGCCCGAGCTTCGGGTCCGCATCCGCTGAAGCTTCGTCCCGCCGCCATTAAATCGCCGAGAATGGACCCGCCGCTGCCAGATCCGGCCTCTGCCGCCCGCCCTGCGGATCCGCCCGCCGCCGCCCTCGAGCCTCGCCGTCGCGGCGTGAACCTCCACCGCTGCCCCTGTCTCCCTGTCCGTGCGGGCACGGGAGGAGAACGACCTCAGCCCGCATGGGCCACGAACCCCGTCCGGCCCAGTCCAGCAGCGCCGGGCCCAAGCCGGCCTCGCTCGGCCTCTCCACCGACCGGGCCAAGAGCCCACTGGGTGAGCCACACCCGCAGCGCCCCTCCTCTCGTTTTTTTTCCTTCTGCTGTTGGGCTTGCCCCAGATGCGGCCCGTGCCATGTTTTTCCCAGTTCTACGAATTTAGCTATTTTTCCGGAGATTGCCAGTTTTACAGATTAGACCCTCCATGTTCATGCATTAATAACTCATCAACCGTGCATCACATGGAAAAACTTAATATATGAAAGTTGCTTAGAATTTTGTGTAGTTTAATAATATGCCACTTTCATCCATGTTTAAAATGTTTAACTTGCTGTTTATTTAATTTTGCATAAATGACATGTTAAAATGATTTATTTCATAACTAAATAACCGTAGCTCGGTTTTAAATAAACTTTATATGTAAATGGGGTGGAAAAATGCATAGATTAATATGGTCCACTTTATTTTCCTGTTTAACAACTTTAAAATATGTTTTAGGGCAGAACAGTACCAAATCTAGAATATGCAAATGGGGATTTTCCGGAATTGTTGTTTGTTGTTCCGGCCTCATTTAAACTTGCCTAAATAGATAGTTTTATTATGCTTCACCCCTTGCCATGTTTAACAACATTTAACATTGTTGTGTACCTAAACGAGAGCAAACTAAATAACTTGGATGTGGTGTTTTGTCAATATGCAACTCATTGCATATTGAGCTCCACTTAATTTGTAGTTTTGTTTGTTGCACTTTGCCATGCCATGCCTCTTTAAACCGGTCATGCATCATACTTGTTTGTGCATCATGCCATGATTATGCTTGTGTGTTTACTATGTTGTTTGCTTCTTTCCGGTTTGCTTCTCTCGTTTGCTTCGGTTTCGTTCCGGAGTTGTGAGGATTCGTTCGACTACATCCGTTTGTCTTCTTCATGGACTCGTTCTTCTTCCTAGCGGGATTTCAGGCAAGATGACCGCTACCCTGGATCTCACTACTATCATTGCTATGCTAGTTGCCTCGTTCTTTCGCTATGCTGCGCTACCTATTACATGTTTGTCCAGCCATCCCATATTGCCATGAACCTCTAACCTTTGACACCATTCCTATGCAAACCATTGTTTGTCTATGTTACTGCTTTTGCTCAGCCCCTCTTATAGCGTTGCTAGTTGCAGGTGAAGTTGAAGATTGCTCCATGGTGGACAGGGTTTATGATGGGATATCACAATATCTCTTATATTATTAATGCATCTATATACTTGGTAAAGGGTGGAAGGCTCGGCCTTATACCTGGTGTTTTGTTCCACTCTTGCCGCCCTAGTTTCCGTCATACCGGTGTTATGTTCCCGGATTTTGCGTTCCTAACGCGGTCGGGTGATTTATGGGACCCCGACGGTCGCTTTGAATAAAACTTGTCCAAAGAAGGCCCAACATTGACTTTTACCATTTGCCTCACCACCACCTATATTTTCCTTGGGAGTCGCTCTCTCGAGGTCATCTTTATTTAGCCCCGGGCGTTGATTGTCTAAGTGCTGGTTCGAACCGAGTAGGCTGCGGGGCCCCTCGGGCAACTCGAGTCTGGTTTTACTCGTAGGATGTCTCATCCGGTGTTGCCACGAGCGAGATATGTGCAGCTCCTATCGGGATTGTCGGTGCATCGGGCGGCTTTGCTGGTCTTGTTTTACCATTGTCGAAATGTCTTGATGTACGGGATTACGAGACTGATCGGGTCTTCTGGGTGAAGGTCTATTCCTTCGATGATCGCGAGAGCTTGTTATGGGCTAAGTTGGGACACCCTCCGAGGTATAAACTTTCGAGAGCCGTGCCCGCGGTTATGTGGCAGATGGGAATTTGTTAATGTCGGTTGTAGACAACTTGACACTTGATCCGAATTAAAACGCATCAACCGTGTGTGTAGCCATGATGGTCTCTTCTCGGCGGTCCGGAAGTGAACACGGTTTCGGGTTATGTTTGGCGTAAGTAGGTGTTCGGGATCACCTCTTGATCATTGCTAGCTTCACGACCGTTCCGCTTGTTTCTCTTCTCGCTCTCATTTGCGTATGTTAGCCACCATATCATGCTTAGTCGCTGCTGCAACCTCACCACTTTACCCCTTCCTTTCCCATTTAGCTTTGCTAGTCTTGATACCCATGGTAATGGGATTCTTTGAGTCCTCGTGGCTCACGGATACTTCAAAACTAGTTTGCGGTGCCTTTGTTACCGAAAGGTGACGCAACCAAGCTCAAGGAGGAGCTCGATGAAGATCTTGCCCTTTGTGTTGTTTCGTTCTAGTTGTTTAGTAGTGGAGCCCAGTTGGGGTCGATCGGGGACCTTTGTCGCATTTGGGGTTCTTCTTTTATTTTGGTTCCGTAGTCGGACCTTGATTGTATCTGGATGATGTAATGCTTTATTCATGTAATTGTATGAAGTGGCGATTGTAAGCCAACTATGTATCTCTTTCCCTTATGTATTACATGGGTTGTGTGAAGATTACCTCACTTGCGACATTGCTTTCAATGCGGTTATGCCTCTAAGTCGTGCTTCGACACGTGGGAGATATAGCCACATCGAGGGCGTTACAAGTTGGTATCAGAGCCTTCCCCGACCTTAGGAGCCCCACTGCTTGATCGTTTTTAGCGGCCGAGTTGTGTCTAGAAAAATGTTTTGAGTCATTTAGGATTATATATATCAAAGAGTTAGGAATTCTGTTTACCCCTCAGTCCCTTCGTCGCTCTGGTGAGGTCTCCTGACGTAGAAGTTTTGACTTTCCTCTCCTCAAATTTCACTAAATTTTTTTTTTAGGATCACACGGGTATTTTGGAATCGTTCCGATGGTTTTATGATGACAACATTGTCTTGGTGCCTCCCGTCAGCAGGGTGTTTTTTTTAGTGGAGGTGTCCCGGGGAGTTGAGCTCTGAGGTGTTTTCGTCATAATTTTATCGTTCGATTAAGGATACCTGAGTTTAATACGCGACATCGAAAATCTCTTTTATGCAGTTGTTGGTGAGATAACCCGCTAACCCGATCTTGAGGTGAGTCTGGGAGTATTGCCATGACTTCGTATAATGGATGCTTTTGAAGGTTGAGGTACCACGATTTCGAAGGTTTCTTGGTTATGTGTTGACGGATGGATCTGACTTGGATGTAGGTATTGTTAGTTTGGGTGAGATATATTGCTTCCTGTATCCCCAACACCAGATTGCATAACCGAGAAAGTTTGGGAGTTTTATAGGTGGGAATTCAAGTAGCTCCTAGAATATCTTTCCGGCGGATGCATGATATGGGATTGGGTAAATCTCTATCATATGTATTTGTTCCGCTTATTCGCAAGCCAACTCCTTTGTTTTGTTTTTATTTGTGGTATTGAGTTGCTTCCAAGTCAAATGTTGAATCCATACCTTTCCTAAACGGTATCCTCATATTGCTATGTGAATACTAATCCTTTTTGATCATTGAGGTTGTCATGTTAATTCGTTTCCAACCGGTGTGCTTCTCTTCAAGTGGATCCCATCATTTTTCCCATCCGCAAGATCAAATCTAAGTTTTCTCAACGGTGTTTGTTTCGTTCATCCCAAGTTGTCTTTGTTTTCCCCACCCTCCCACCCTTTTATTCAAGGACTCATTTATTTTAATCAAGTATCCATTTATTCATGTCAAGTCTCTTCATTCTTTTCAATCAATGTTCTTATTCGGTGATTTCCCATGAAGATGCTCAACAGCTTCAAGTTCATCATCCTTCATTGTTGTTTCTTCTCCGGTGGATCCTATTCAAGCTTTCGATATTCATCATATTCCTTTCCTCGTTTCTAATGCTTTCTCATACTGATGCACCTCTTAGTCATTCACTTCTTCCTATTCATTTGTTCTGGAGTACTGAAGATATCTTGGAAGATTTGTGTTTCCATTCTTAATCCGTTCAAGCCATTTGGAGATTGTTAGCTCATTCAAGCCATTTAATTCAACCGGTGCAATCTCTCTTTAATATCATTCTCAACGGTGTTTTCTTTTGAGTGGGCCCTAACCCACAGGTCTTTTCCCAGGATCTTACCTGACTCTTCTAATTATTCCGGAGCTATCCCAAATTCTTCTCCAAGTTTGATGTAAGAATGAATTTTCATCAGTCAAATGCTTTTCTCCAAGATCTTTCAAATTCTTCTCATAGTTGGCTCAACCTCTTCGCTTTTGATTCTTCCGGTGTGCTTCAATAATTCTTGGTGGTGTTTTTCGTTGTCATTCTCATCATTTGAAGACCGAAGAAGTATTTCTCTTAAATCTTGGTCCATTCTCTTCAAGATTCATGGGGCTAGCTTGTTGCCATCCTCTCATAATTGTTTTCGATTGTGAGAATCTTTTTCACCCATCAGGAGATATTCAAGAGTCTTCTCATTTTGTCATCCGGAGTCCATCAATTCAGGTTTATTCATTCTCAGCTGTCAGTTATCATTCTCCTATCTTGCCGGTGCATCAATCGAATAACCTCTAATTAGTTCATGTTCTCTTCATTCTCATGTATCTAAATCCCTTCAAGTACCTTCATTCATTTGTTAATTCTTACCGGTGATGCACCCCTACTTCGTTCATTTTCAATTCTTACGGTGGTTCGTTCAAGATTTCACCCCTTTCATTATCATTTAATTCATTCGTTCTTTCCAATCCTACCGGTGGTTCGTTGAAGACCTTCCCATGCTTGCGCCATTTCTATCTTAATCCTTTCTTCGAGAATAAGTGGCATGCCAAATCCATTGTGGGTCATCAATTTAATTGATGAGGGATAAGCATAATGTAATTCTTATTCTTGTTTCATCGAGTAAATTCAATTCCTTATTCCGGAGATTCATTAAAAATTCTTGGTTTCAATTGCTCATCCTTCTTTTCCGGAGTTCCAAGTTCTCTCGGTTATATAATCGCGAAGCTCCATCTAAATCTTTGCAAGGCTTCACCTTGTGTTGTCAACCTCTCTTTCTTTCTATCATCCTTTTAATACCGGAGTTTCTTCATGGTGCTTCGTCAAGGATTCTTTTAATTCTTCAATTGTTCATCAAGTTTTCTCTTGAAGTTATGATCCGCCAAGCTACACTCTAAAAATAAACATGGTGCTCAACACATGTTTTGTTTTGAGGAGTTCAAGCATTCTTCATCTTGCATTCCGAAGTGCAATTCTTTCTACCTTATCTTTTGAGGTGGTGTTATGTCACTCTTGACAATTTTCTTGTTGTTTCATGATTCATATGTTGTCAAGAATGAGGTATTTTAAATCCATCAATCCCTTTGTTGGAGTTATCTTGGGTTATATTTCAACTAAAGCTTTCCCTAAGGATTGTTGCTATTTATGGTGCTTATAAATGACCCAAGTTCTTCTTTATCCTCCCGGTGATATAGCTTTCTCGTCTCCTTGTTCGTATCAATGAAATTCTTTCCCGTGCTTGGCAGGTTGTCGCCTCATAATTTGAGATGCATTCCTTAAGACCATGTCAAGCTTGTTCTTTTCGTTGTTGGTTTCCAACAACTCCATTCTAACCTTCTTGGAAGGGTGCTTTCCAAGCTCATTAAGTGGCGAAGTTGGCATTTCCTTCTCCGTTCTCTTTTTTCCAATGATCTATCTTCTATTCTTTCTTCCGGAGGCATTGTGATGTTGCTCTTTTCACTCATCACCTTGTTTTGTGAGGATCATGTTCTTTTCTTGCTTATCCATTTAACCGGAGTGATTTGAACTTTGCTCATCTTCGTTATTTTCTTCCTTTCATTTTGCTCAACCTCTCAAGGTTCATGGTTTCACTCGTTGGTCAAAGAAGCAACTTAGTTTTACCTCTTCTCTTTCCTCTTCCTTTTCCCTCCGGTGCCATCCTAGATCTCGGGACGAGATCCTCTCGTAGTGGTGGAGTGTTGTAACGCCCCGGTTCCGATGCGTCAGGTGTCCGTCAGTTATTCGCCGTCGTTGCCATGTCATCTTCTTGCATGTTGCACTTTGCCACGTCATCATCTGCATTTCATATCATGTCAGCATGTGCATCTCATTTCGCATTCGTGTTCGTCTCATGCATCCGAACATTTTCCCCGTTGTCCGTGTTGCAATCCGGCGCTCCTATCTCACCCGGCGTCCCCTTCTTCTCTTGTTGTGAGCGGGTATTAAACTTTCTCGGAATGGACTGAGGTTTGCCAAGCGGCCTTGGTATAGCACCGGTAGACCGCCTGTCAAGTTTCGTGCCATTTGGAGGTCGTTTGGTACTCCAACGGTTAACCGGGTAACCGTAAAGGCCTTTTTATTTGAAGCCCAGCACCCTTTCCAAATGGCCCAAAACCCATCTAACTCCCCTCCATGCTGTCGGTCGTTCGATCACGATCGCGTGGCCGAAAACCGCTCCTCATTTGGACACTCCTAGCTTCCTCTACCTATATAAACACCTCCCCCTCCGAATTTTCATGTCCAAACCCTAGCAAACATGTCCGCCCGGCGGCCGGACACGTCCACCGCCGCCTCCACGTCGCCCGGACCAATCCGGGGACGCCACATCAGTGCCGCCGCCTGCCTCCTCCAATCACCGCGCGCCACCTCACCCGCCTCCACCGTCGGCCCGCAGAGCCCGCCACAGGCCCGCGAACCAGAATCGCGTCGCCCTTGGCCTGCCGCGCGCGCCCGCCGCCAGCTGGCTTGCCCATGACCATCCGCCCGTCGCCGCCCGTCGCCGCGCGCCGCCGTCATGCTCCGCCGCCCGGCCTCGCCGAGCTTCGCCGCTCCGCGCCTCCCGTCCGTCGTCGCCCCTCCTCGCCGCCCAGCCTCTCTCCCTTGAAGCTTCTGCCATGGCGCGCCCGAGCTCGAGTCGCCTCCGCTGAAGCTTCGTCGCCGCCGCCGTTAAATCGCCGAGAATGGACCCGCCACTGCGATCCGGCCTCTGCTGCCCCGCCCTTGCGGATCCGCCCGCCGCCGCCCTCGAGCCTCGCCGTTGCCGGCGTGAACCTCCACCGCCGCCCCTGTCTCCCTGTCCGTGCGGGCACGGGAGGAGGACGGCCTCAGCCCGCGTGGGCCACGAACCCCGTCCGGCCCAGTCTAGCAGCGCCCGGCCCAAGCCGGCCATGCTCGGCCTCTCCACCGACCGGGCCAAGAGCCCACTGGGTGAGCCACACCCGCAGCGCCCCTCCTCTCTTTTTTTTCCTTCTGCTGTTGGGCTTGCCCCAGATGCGGCCCGTGCCATGTTTTTCCCAGTTCTACGAATTTAGCTATTTTTCCGGAGATTGCCAGTTTTACAGATTAGACCCTCCATGTTCATGCATTAATAACTCATCAACCGTGCATCACATGTAAAAACTTAATATATGAAAGTTGCTTAGAATTTTGTGTAGTTTTTATAATATGCCACTTTCATCCATGTTTAAAATGGTTAACTTGCTGTTATTTAATTTTGCATAAATGCCATGTTAAAATGATTTATTTCATAACTAAATAACCGTAGCTCGGTTTTAAATAAACTTTATATGTAAATGGGGTGGAAAACTGGTGACAAGCTTTCCACCCCATTTAAATAAACTGTTGAGCTCGAATTGATGCAATTCATCTTGCATAGCTTGAATCCACTCAGATTCCATGAATGCTTCATCAACTTTGGTGGGCTCTATGATAGAGACAAGCACAAAATGCCCACAAAAGTTAGACAAATGTGAAGCTTTTGAGCGCGTGAGAGGACCTAGTGCGTTGATGTCGTTGATGATTCTCTCAATCTACACTTCATTTGCAACGCGAGGATGAGTAGGTTGACGACTTTGATTAGGCCTAGCAATTTCTTCAGGGCCAATTTCATCAGTAGCACCAGCGTGATTTTCTTCACGATCCTGAATGACTTCTTCAGTAGATTCTTCGGTAGGATGAAATCCTTAGCAGCCTGGAACTTGATTCTCAGGTGACATTTCATCTAGCACAGGAGGTAGGTACTCTCTTTGCGAGCCATTAGTTTCATCGAACCGCACATCTACAGTTCCAACAACCTTGTGATGATAGGTGTTGAAGACTCTGTAGGTGTGCGAGTCCTTTCCATAACCTAGCATAAAACTCTCATGTGCTTTCGGTGCAAATTTAGAGTGGTGGTGAGGATCTCTAATCCAGCATTTAGCATCGAAGACTTTGAAATAATTTACATTGGGTTTCTTGTCAGTGAGGAGGTCATATGAGGTCTTTTTGAAGAATTTGTGAAGATATACTCTATTGATGATGTGGCATGCAGTATCAATAGCATCTGGCCAGAAACGTTGTGGAGTCCTGTATTCATCAAGCATAGTGCGAGCCATCTCAACAAGATTTCTGTTCTTGCGCTCCACAATGCCATTCTGCTGAGGAGTATAGGGAGCAGATAACTCGTGAGTAATACCAAGTATATCAAGATATTCATCAAGACCAGTGTTCTTGAACTCGGTTCCATTATCACTCCTGATATGCTTGATCTTCACACCAAAGTTCGTAGATACTCTTGAGGAAAATCGTTTGAAGACTTCCTGCACTTCATTTTTGTAAGTGATGATATACACCCAGGTATAACGATAATAATCATCAACAATGACAAAGCCATATAATGATGCTGAACTAGTTAACATGGCATAATGAGTAGGGCCCAAGAGATCCATGTGAACTAATTCAAAGGGACGAGAAGTGGTCATGATAGTCTTCGAGGGATGCTTGGCTCTGGTGATCTTTCCAGCCTCACAAGCCCCACAAAGATGATCTTTGAGGAATTTGACACCCTCGATGCCAATGACGTGCTTCTTCTTCGCGATTGTATGCAAGTTCCTCATCCCAACATGACCAAGTCGTCAATGCCATAACCAGCCTTCTGAAGCTTTTGCAAGTAGACATGTGGCAGGCTGTGGTCCTTGCTTTTGCCTTTGTCAGTGTTGGTGATATGCTTCCGATGAGATGGAGATAAAGCAGTGTCCATCAATAAGTTCCTGTCACCGGTCATGTTATTTGTACATCCACTGTCGAGGACCCACTCAGTAGCTTTGGGTTGTTCATCCTGCTGATGAATTAGTGCAACTTATGAACCCATATACTTCATCAGTGAAGAATATGATATCAATTTCATCAACAGTAACAGATATAGCAACATGAGGACGTGAGAAATGAGTAATTCATTTCTTCATGATTAGCTTGCATCCATTCAAGCACATTCAGGTCTCCAGCAAATTCTTCAGACGATTAAGTTCATCTAGAGACCTGACCCTTCATAAGAGATTAGTTCTTTTTCTTCACCACCCACATTTGAAGGGGTGGCAATGAGTTCATCATTCTGCGAGCTCCATAAGAAAAAGATGGCATTGAAGCCAATGCACTTCGTTTCACAGAAGAGAGGTTAGGATAAGCATATGAATAAGCATAGAAATTCTTCGAGGACTTATGAACATAATGGTTTGAATAATAATGCACATATTCATAGCATTTAGACTTTTCCTATGAAAAAGAAGTGTTAGCACAATGGTGTTCATATGAGGATTTGGATCCACGTGAGGAATTTGATCCAGATGAAGAATTTGGTCCATAAGAGGACTTGGATCCATATGAAGATTTTGATCCATATGAAGAATTTGATCTGGGGTTCCTATTCTTCATAGGTGGTTTCATGATGACATTCACCTGAAGATTTTCAAGGAACCTTTTGGGAATCCAGATTTTCTTCATAGGGGGACCGTTCCTGCAGTTAGTTCCAACATATCGAGCAAATACTTCACCATTCTGACTCTTGAACAGTTTATAGTTGGAGTCAAATGACTCATCAGAGGAATATGAAGATTCAGAAGTAAAGCCAGATAAAGTGCATGGATCTACGGAAGATCCTTTCGCAGCAACCCATGAGGTTTCGGGGTACTTCTCAGGTTTCCAGTAGGTCCCGTCAGCATTGAGTTTCCTCTCAAAGGCAATACCCTCTTTCCTAGGGTTCCTGTTCAAGATCTGCCTTTTGTGCACATCACAAAGAGTCTGATGCCCTTTGAGGCTTTTGTATATTCCTATCACATACAATTCCTTGAACCCTGCATTACCGTTAGTGATACTTGTGGCATCCTCAGATGAGGAATTTGTGACCACAGAGACAGTTGAAGACTTTGCAATAATAGAAGCATTTGAACATTCAGGTGAAGAATTAGCAGATTCACACTTAATGCATTTCAGACATGGTGGAATAAGTTCTTCCTGAGCGGAACTGAGTTGTTGAGAAAGCAATGAATTGTTTTCCTTCTCAAGATCTTCATAACTCATTGTTAACATTTTAACATCTTGCTTTCTCTGAACAAATTCATACGAAAGCTTATCATGATCATATAAGAGAGTGTTATGATGATTTTGAAGGTTGTCAAACCTAGACTAAAGTCTGAAGATTATTAGTCAAAATCTTAGTTCGATTCAATTCCTCACCCAACAGGTCATCGCTTTTGTCTGGCAGATTTTGAATCTTTTCCAAAGCCTTTTGTTATTTAACATCAATTTTAGCTAGTTTGGAATAGCTAGTTTTGAGATTATCATCGGATTCATCCTCACTAGATTCGGAGGGGGAATGTTTGAGTACCTTGGCACCTTTTGCCATGAAGCAATAGGTGGGAGAATAGTCATCGATGCTCTTGTCAGCAGAGTTGGGGAGGTCATTTTCTTCAGTGTTGAAGATGGACTTGCTGACGTAAGCAGTAGCGAGGGCTAGGCTCGCCACACCAGAGTATGATTCCTCATACTCCCCCTCTTTCATATTTTCCTCAGATTCAGCTTTAGAGTCCATTTCCTTGCCAATAAATGCCCATGCCTTCTTTGAACTGCTCTTCTTGTGAGACGAAGACTTTGAAGATTTTGATGATGAGGATTTTGAAGATTTCTTCTTCTTCTTTGAGTCATCAGAATCGTCATCTCTATACTTATTCTTCTTCGATTCCTTTTTCCACAGAGGACAATCAGACATGTAGTGACCAGGTTTCTTGCATTTATGGCAAGTTCTCTATTTGTAGTCACGGGACGAGGAATCATCACTCCTTGAAGACTTTCCAAAGCAACCACGGCGAGAGAACTTCTGGAATTTCTTCACAAGCATTGCTAGCTCCTGGCTCAGTTCTGCAGGGTCACCAAGGCTGCTACTAGAATCTTCACCTTGATTGAGCGCCTTGGCCTTGGCCAAGCGTGATCTTCCAAAGCTCGGACCATAGAGGTCTCCCTTCTCAGCAAGCTAGAACTCATGAGTGTTTAGCCTCTCAAGGATATCAGTGGGATCTAGAGACTTGTAATCAGCTCACTCTTGAATCATCAATGCAAGAGTATCGAATGAGGAATCAAGTGATTCAGCAATTTCTTCACCACCTCATGGTCGGTGATGTCAGTGGCACCAAGTGCTTGAAGCTCATTCGAGATATCAGTGAGGCGATCGAAGGTTTGCTGAACATTTTCATTGTCGAGTCTTTTGAAGTGGTTGAAGAGATTGCAAAGAACATCAACTCGGGAGTCACACGGAGTAGAGACTCCTTCGTTAACCTTGGACAGCCTGTCCCAAATCAACTTAGCAGTTTCCAAAGCACTCACTCTACTATACTGTCCTTTGCTCAGATGGCCACATATGATATTCTTCGCTTGAGAATTGAGTTGCTTGAATCCCTTCACATCAGCAGCATTCACAGATGGAGCGACTGAGAGAACACCATTTTCCACAACATACCAGAGATTGTTATCAATTGTCTCAAGATGCATGCACATCTTGTTCTTCTAGTAGGGGTAGTCCGTCCCATCGAAGGTAGGACACCCAGCCGAGACCTTGATCATTCCTGCAGTTGACATAACTAAAACTCCAGGTGGTTAAACTAAAATCACACAAAACAAGGGAGTACCTTGCTCTGATACCAATTGAAAGTGCATTATATCGACTAGAGGGGGTGAATAGGCAATTTTTACAAGTTCGTCACTAAGGAATTTCTAGGTGAAGAAATTCCTAAGCAACGACACACTAGCAGCGGAATAAGTACTCAGGCATAAGCATAATAGAGCAACAACATAGTCATCATGATGAAATGAAAACAAGCACAGAGTACAGATAGCGTGAAAAAGGGATAAGCAGGCTGAAAACAATGTGACCGAAGAAATTGGATTGAGGAAATAGAGAAAATCTTCAGTCAAAGTCTTCAAATAGTAATGATCAGGTTCATCAACACATGAATGAGGAAATGAAAGGATTGAAGAAATAGAACCAGTTGGCTTAGTGAGGACAATGATTTGGTAGACCAGTTTCAACTGCTGTGACAGTTGTACGTCTGGTTGGAGCAGCTGAGTATTTAAACTCGAGGACACACAGTCCCGGACACACAGTCCACCCCATATTCTCCTTGAGTTAAAGTCACACAGACCTCGCCCAACACTCATGCTAAGTCTTCACAAGTGACTTCCAAACCTTCACAGACTTGGTCACTCGGCGATCGACAATTCCTCTTGGATGCTCAGACCATGACGCCTAACCGTCTGGAGGATACATAGTACTCAAAGGTAACAAGCATCGGTTCCACATAGGAATAATCTCTTCAGTTATGCTCAATCACTTTGGGTTTGTAGGTGTTTGGGTTTGGGTTTTTGGGTTTTCCTCACTTGATGATTTTCACTCAAAGTCCTCGGAGGATGGGATGCTCTCAACAACAAGTGTTAGTTTCTCTCGGAGCTACCAACCAGCTAGTGGTTGTAGGGGGCGGCTATTTATAGCCTAGGGAGCAGGCCGACATGACAAGACATAAATGCCCTTCAGTGATATGACCGTTAGGTGGGTAGATATTTTGGACAGTTGGCGCATCGCACAACAACGGTCGGATATTTGAGGTTCAAATTCCTCAGGGCTGTCATGTTCCTCATAGTGTAGGCAATCCGCATTGGCGAATTCCTAACTCCTTAGTCAGAACAAATTCCTCAGAGACCAGAAGATCTTTGTCTCTGTCACTGAAGAAATTGACTGAACTGATATGAGATTTCCAATGGCTTCACTCGAAAGGATTGGGTAGGTGTAGGATTTTGAGATGAGCATCACTTGGAAATTAGTTTCCTTAGTATTACCTCGAACCCCTTTAACAGTATGGTGTTTCCTATGACTCAAGAAAGAGAAAATGAAACTATGAAAACAAAAGTCTTCATGCTTCATAATCCTCGCATGAATATGCAAGTCTTCATTGTCACATTAATTTCTTCACTTTCAAAATCTTCAGGAGAACCAAAGTCTTCAGTTGAAGACATACATTTTTAGGGTCGACTTTCATCATAAATATCAAACTCCTCATCGACTTATAGAGCCTGTGTACACTCACAAACATATTAGTCCCTTAACCTATAAGTCTTCAAACAAAATCACAAAGGGGCACTAGATGCACTTACACTTCGTGACCTTGATCCAGTCTTTTTCTTCATTGATTTTAAACACGAGAAGGACTAATTGTGGCGTGTTTGTTAAACCAAACTGTAGTTCATCATAGGGCTTCAGATTGTACTCAGACAACAGGCTGATCCAATTGTGTCTAGTAATATAAGTGATGGACAGTGCCTTCATTACTGACACGACATAAGAAGTGAAACCTGCAAAAATAACCATCATAGAGCAAACCAAACGGTTTATTCTATGAAGAATGTCACATGGCAAAACCTGCATCGTAAAATTGCAGCAAAAGTAAGAAAACATGACATTAAATCAATAAGATTTACTTGATATGCATGAGTGAATCCTTACCAGGTAATCACTATGTTCAAGTTGTAAACAGAAGATTGATCGTCCAATTACGCGTGGCATGCAGACCCCCCGCTTACTCCCACAACCAGGACAGTCCAAAGGTCCTGACAAATCGTATGGACTGAACATCCATGGGACTAGAAATCCTGGTGGGTGCGATAAACCCTACAATGCATACAAATATTGGAGTGTAACCATAATTGACAAACCATCCTCACAAAAAAGATGATCTGGATACTTCAAATATATACACTGAATTGAGTTGACAGACATTAACATAGACTATTCTCAGGACTCAACAAACAACAAAAGCGGCAGTACTAAACATACAGGGTTCACACACACAAATTAAGTACTGAGCAATAGTACTTACTAGAGACAAGCAAAGTTGCACTAATTAAACTCTGCAGACTATTTCTTGCCACCGACCTACGGGATGTGCCCCGCATAACTGACTAGGCCATGGACTTGGTGAGAGATGTATACCTTGGAGAACCTAAGAGAGTGGTCTTTCCACTCATAAACATGACGATGAAGACAGTCTGCATCAGATTTGTCGGGAAGCTTCACAAGAACCACACCCTTTGTAATCGAAGGCACAACCAGGAAATTGTTGTGGTGAAGTACACCCTCGAGAACACGCCTGACAACAATGCTACTGGAAAACACTAGTTCAGGACATGTGGCGACAAGGACACATCAGCTGGATAGTTTAGCAGTAGAACTCATCATCAGGTCTTCCAGTTTACACGACATGACTCTGAGAACTTCATCTCCACCACGGACCTGGTTCTAATTCAAACATAAACCAAATATTTTATTACTACCTCCGTTCAGAAATATAAGATGATTTTCAATATTTCACTCCATATAAGACTACATATACGCACAGAAATGAGTGAACAAAGACACTAGAACAATTACTTCAAAGGCATGAGAGCAGAGGGACTACTTGCAATATCCATAACGAAAGTTACTGAGGCTAATATACTCTCTTCAAAGGTAGCATTGATGTTCATAAAGTAGTTGAAAGTAATCTATAAGAAATCAGTGTCAACCTCTCGCATGTCTTGGTCAAAAGAGGAATTTAGAACTGTCATTTGGCACACAAAAATCACATGCAAGATCACCCAGAAAGTTGTACTACTAGTACTAGTACTGCGTGTTAGATGAAAAAACATAATCAAGATCGAGAAAAAGATCGTCAAGAAAAGATATTACCTGGACTTGCTTAATGAGGAATCCCGGAGAGATCGAGGGGGCCTTGGACAAGGCAATGGCCTTGAGCTTGTCTGTGGTAGTCTCAGCGGGGTGCTTGCGCTTCTTTGTAATTATGCGCAATTTCCAAACTCTCCATGGTTTGTTTTGCAAATAAAACATGTAGGCCTCGTGTGTGCTACTACATCTTGGATCCAACGGCTCCCAGTTTGTCGGATGTTGGGTTCCGGCAGACCCTTAAGGTTCGAACACTTGGGTGCGCACGAAGATCTCTCCCCTATCGATCTACGTTCGATCGCCTCGTGAGATCTAAGCTAAAAATGATGAACGACACGAGGGACACAAGATTTATACTGGTTCGGGCCACCGTTGTGGTGTAATACCCTACTCCAGTGTGTGGTGTGGTTGATTGCCTCTAGGGCTGATGATGAATAGTACAAGGGAAGAACGGCCTCGCGAGAGGTGTTCTTGAGCTGGTGCGATGAACTGCTTGGGTGAGTTCGATCGCCTCTCTCTCTCTACTGAATATCCCATCCCCCCTACTCTGTGGTGGCTAGCTCTATTTATGGAGGCCCTGGTCCTCTTCCCAAGTATTGAGCAGGAAGGGCGCCAACAACGACCATTTTGAAGGGGAACATCCAGTACAAGTTATCCTGACTAAAGTTGGTCTTCCGCTGCCAAAAGCACTGGCGATGACGCTGTCTTGGGCTCCACGGTGAACTCCATCCTGTCACTCCGCTGGTCTTGCTCTTATTGCACTGAAATGGCAACCTTTGCTTGATGCCTCGGTACTCCACGCCTGTGCTTGCCCCCTTTGCACCAAAGAGGAAACAAGGACACTGCTCAGGCCGGCGCCCGCCTGGCGCCCGCCTGGCCTCGATCGTCATGGTTTGCGTCACGAGCACCTCGTGAGGTACCCTGCCTTGATTTGTCCGCCTCTTCGCGAGCCTACCTGGTGAGGCCATCCCTGAGGAAGCCTTGCGTCGTCCGCCCCGCAAGGCTTGGCCCCTCGCGAGGGTCTTGAGTCTTGTGCTGATGAAGATGGGTCGTACTGGGCCACCACTTGAGCCATGCCGCAGGCCGCAAGCAGGCAAGTCTGGGGACCCCCGTTCCTAGAATGCCGACAGTAGCCCCCGGGCCCAAGGCGCGCTCGGACTTGGCTTAGCGGAGAAGCGAAGGGGCAAGTGCGGAGCGCCGCGGGCCCCATCAGCCTGCGGCCTTGGGTGCCGTGTGGCGGTTGATTGGGCGTGGGCGTCTCCGCTTCCCCATGCTGCCTCGGCAACTGCTCGACTGACAAAAGGCTGGCTCTGGGTTAGCCTTACCTCATTACGCTCGTTCTCCTTGCTCCAGATCCCCTTTCTTGCTCTTCGCCTTCCTGCCTCAAAAATCTCCAGATCTGCCGCATTCTTTCTCCTCCAGCGAGCTATGGCCCCCCGCAATACTCCGGCTGGGGTAGCATCGGCCTGGTACTCGCCGGCCATGGTCTTTCCCAATGTGACGGAGAAGAATCTCACCCTCACACGCCGGATGGCGGTGTCGCAGATCAACGAGATGGGGGAGACTGTGCTCCGTCTTGACTCTGCCCAACCGGAGGACAAGGGGAGCACTTTCTATCCCTTCTTCATGAACACCGTCATCGCTGGTCTGGTTCCTCCCTTCTCTGAGTTCTTCCTTGCTGTCCTTCACCAATATCAGTTGCATGCTCTGCATATCCACCCATCTTCGCCTACTACTGTGAGGCGCACGTTGGGGTGGCGCCCTCCGTGGCCTTGCTGCGCCACTTCTTCTCCCTCCGGGTCTCCGGCGGCAATATCTCGGCGTGCGCAAGTTTTGTCGCGTACTCCAAGTCCAACGCCATCTCGAAGGATGGGAAGAGGGCCGAGGGCTTTCGGAGCAAGTGGGTCATGGTGAACGCTGGTTGCCACAACCCCCTGCTGGAGCTGCCGACAAAGCATCCCGAGGCCGTTGAGGCATGGTCCCGCGCGAAGCTTGATGACCGGCGGGCGAAGCGGGTGTTGGAGAAGATGAACGCCGACCTGAGGCCGGGCAGTCTAAGGGCGGCGAAGCTGACCAGGGCCTCGCTCCTGAGGGAGTTTTTGTCGCACCGGGTGGCCCCTCTTCAGGCGCACTCGCGTCTGTTGTGGAGGCTCGCGGATGCGGATGTCGTGCTCCGCCTGAGCTTGGGCATACTGGCGGCGAGGATCGACCGCGACCTGTCTGCTTGGTTGGAGAGGAAGTGGCCGGCCCGGTGGGTGCTCCGGTCCCTTTGTTCCTCCGTGATGACTGGGAGCTAGTGGTGGACGCCATGCCCACCTTCGATGGGGTCGTCCTGGTGCTAGTGGAGGATCCTGAGGGTCAGGCGGCGACGTCGACGGTGAACCTGTCCTCCGGTGAATTGGAGAACGAGGAGCGTGACTCGGAGGCGACCTTCGAGGGGACGGGGGAGACTTCCCCCTGGCGTAGGTCCAGGGCCCTCCGCTCCTTGCCTGACGACGACGAGGCCGGCACTAGGAGAGAGGGGGAGGGCGCGCCCCTGATCCCGAGGAAGGACATATCCGGGCTGATCCCCCAAGGGTCTACCCCGGCATCTGCATCGACCGAAGTCAACTCCAGCCCTTCAGGCGCGCCTTCTCCTGCGACTGGGCCTCCCAAGGCTGAGCCCCGCAAGAGGCTTTCAGGCTTCAAGCTTGGACGGAGTCCGTGGGATCCCGCGACGGTCAGCAAGTAAGTATCCGAACTTCGCCTCGCCCCTGTTTTTTTCGTTGTTAAAGCCTGACATCTTCCATTGGGTAGGTTGCTACCTGCAGCGAAGAGGCTGAAGGGAGGCGCGGTGACCCTGCCAGAAACTGGCTCGTCGGCCGTGGCTGCGTCCCCCGCCCGATCATCTTCGCAAGGCCAGCAGGAATGCTCCGACGAGGAGTCAGCCCCCGTGGCCCCGTTGACTCTGGAGGCACCCGTGCTTGGCGCTATCGCTGAGGTTGCCAAGACTCTGAAGGTCCCTGCTATAACGCCCTCGATGCGGCTATATCTCCCACGTGTCGAAGCACGACTTAGAGGCATAACCGCATTGAAAGCAATGTCGCAAGTGAGGTAATCTTCGCAACAACCCATGTAATACATAAGGGAAAGAGATACATAGTTGGCTTACAATCGCCACTTCACACAATTACATGAATAAAGCATTACATCATCCAGACACAATCAAGGTCCGACTACGGAACCAAAATAAAAGAAGAACCCCAAATGCGACAAAGGGTCCCCAATCGACCCCAACTGGGCTCCACTCTTGATCAACTAGAGCGAAACAACACAAAGGGCAAGATCTTCATCGAGCTCCTCCTTGAGCTTAGTTGCGTCACCTGCTTTCATAACATAGGCACCGCAAACTGGTTTTGGAAGTATCCGGTGAGCCACGAGGACTCAACAATCCCATTACCATGGGTATCAAGACTAGCAAAGCTTAATGGGAAAGGAAGGGTTTAAGTGGTGAGGTTGCGCAGCGGCTAAGCATATATGGTGGCTAACATATGCAAATAAGAGCGAGAAGAGAAACAAAGGCAGGACGTCAACTAGCAATGATCAAGAGGTGATCACGAACACCTACTTCGCCAATCATAACACATAAACCGTGTTCACTTCCGGACTCCGCCGAGAAGAGACCATCACGGCTACACACGCGATTGATGCGTTTTAATTGGATCAAGTGTCAAGTTGTCTACAACCGGACATTAACAAATTCCCATCGCCACAAAACCGCGGGCACGGCTCTCGAAAGTTTATACCTGCGGGGTGTCCCAACAAGCCCATGACAAGCTCTACGCAATCATCGAAGGAATAGACCTTCACCGAGACACTCCGATCAAACTCGGTATCCGGTACATCAAGACATTTCGACAATGGTAAAACAAGACCAGCAAGACCTCCGGCGTGCCGACATCCCGATAGTAGTGGCGCGTATCTCGTCTCGAGCCACGACCGGATGAGCAATCCATACAACTAAAACCAGACCTCAAGTTTCCACGAGGGGCGCCAAAGGGCTCTAGTTTGGACCAACACTTAGACAAGCATTGGCCCGGGGGGGCTGAATAAAGATGACCCTTGGGTTAATTACTCCCAAGGGAAAAGTAGGTGGTGGTGAGGCAAATGGTAAAAGTCAATGTTGGGCCTTGCTGGACAAGTTTTATTCAAAGCGACCTGTCGGGGGTCCCATAAATCACCCGACCGCGTAAGGGGCGCAAAATCCGGGAACATAACACCGGTATGGCGGAAACTAGGGCGGCAAGAGTGGAACAAAACACCGGGCATAAGGCCGAGCCTTCCACCCTTTACCAAGTATATAGATGCATTAATAATATAAGAGATATTGTGATATCCCAACATAAACCCTGTCCACCATGGAGAAATCTTCAACTTCACTGCAACTAGCAGCGCTATAAGAGGGCTGAGCAAAAGCGGTAACATAGCCAATCAATGGTTTGCTAGGAATGGTGTCAGAGGTTAGAGGTTCATGGCAATATGGGATGGCTTGACAAACAGGTAATAGGAAGCGCAGCATAGCGAAAGAACGAGGCAACTAGCATAGCAATGATAGTAGTGAGATCGAGGTAGCGGTCATCTTGCACGAAATCCCGCAAGGAAGAAGAACGAGTCCATGAAGAAGACAAACGGACGTAGTCGAACGAATCCTCACAACTCCGGAACGAAACCGAAGCTAACGAGAGAAGCAACCCGGAAAGAAGCAACCAACATGGTAAACACACAAGCATAATCATGGCATGATGCACAAACAAGTATGATGCATGTCCGGTTTAATGAGGCATGGCATGACAAACTGCAACACACAAAACTACAAGTTAAGTGGAGCTCAATATGCAACGAGTTGCATATTGACGGAACACCACATCAATTATTTAGTTCTCTCTTGTTTAAGCTACCCAACAATATTAAATGTTGATTAACATGGCAAGGGGTGAAGCATAAGAACACTACCTATCTAGGCAAGTTTAAATGAGGCCGGAAGAACAAACAACAATTCCGGAAAATCCTCATGTGCATATTTTAGATTCGGTACTGTTCTGCCCTAAACACAATTTTAGAGTTGTTAAACATGCAAGATGAGTGCACCATGTTAAACTAGGCAAAATTCTACCCCATTTACATATAAAGTTTACTAAATTCGGAGTTACGGTTAATTAGTTATGAAATAAATCATTTTAACATGGCATTTGAGCAAATTTAATCAAACAACATTTTAAACATTTTTAACATGGATGAAAGTGGCATATTATTAAACTAGACGAAAAACTAAGCATTTTACATATATAAATTATTTACAAAAGATGCATGGTTTGTGAGTAATTAAATGCATGAATTATGAGGGTGTTACTGTAAAACTGGCATCTCTGGATAATAGCTAAAATCACAGATCTGTAAAAAAACAGATCGGGCCGAAATCTGCTGGGGAGCTGGGCTTGGGTGGCTCACCATGGGCCAAACCCCGGCTGGAGGAGAGGGTATTTGGGAGGCTGGTGGCCCAGAGGCGAAGGAGCTGGCAGGCCCACGGACTCTTGGCCTTTGCAGGCAGACGAGAGGAGGCGAGGCAGGCCGTTGCTGGGCGGCGACGGGCCCATGCACGAGCCCGTGTGGGGGGTTGTGAGCGGAACGAGGCGCTCGTCGTCCGTGCTCGTTCGAAACACGCCGATGGCGGCTGCCGTGGCGAAGTGGCGAGGTCGAGGCGATGGAGGCGGGCGCCAAAGAACGGGACGGAGGAGGCTGGCGCGGGCGGCGGATCTGCCGGTTTCCGGGGGCCGGCGGGACACCAGCGCGGCGGAGCTTCACGGCCGGGGCGCGGGGAGATCGGCCGGATCCTACGAGGGAAAGGCCGGGGCGGGCTTGAACGGGTCGGGGAGGAGCGGACTCCTGGCTGGATCGAACGAGGCGGAGGGGACGCGGTCAATCTGGCGAACAGAGCTCGTCCACCACGCTGAAGCGAAGCAGAGAGAGGACGGCGATGCACGGCGGGAGGCAGCAGCGAGGCGGCGAGCGAGGGACTCAGTGGGGCGGCGGGATGAAGCGGACGGCGGTCTCGCGGATCGAAGAAGGAGCAGCAGTGCGGCGAGTTCGAGCAGCTCCTGGAGCTATTCTGAGAGAGATTCGAGTGGCGGAGGCGGAAGAAGAGAATAAAGGAGAAGGAAGGAGGTGCCTGCGGGACTGTATGGAACGAGGGGAGGAGGTCCACGCGGCGAGGCTGGTCAGAGGCTCCGGAGGCTTGGTCGCCGGCGGCGTGACGGACGAGGACGGTGGGGTTCGGGCGTGAGCTCGGGAGCGGAGCTCCTGCGTGGGATGGAGAGGAAGCAGACGGGTGGATCGAGGAAATCCTGGACGGCGACGAAGCAGGGGAACGACAGCATAGCGCGGCAGCGAGGAAGAGCTAGGCGTCGGGGCGGGGATGGATTTTGGATCAGGGAGGATCCCGATGTGGATCGAGACCGGGTGGCGGCGACGAGGAGGAAGGATGGGACAACTCTCCTTAATTTTATGGTTGGCCAATATATATATCTCAGGAGATTAGATTAGGGGCTATTTGGGCCCTCCGATTTAAATTGGACGGTCCAGAAAAATAGGCTAGGAGAGTCCAACAAAGAAAACGGAGATGTTTTGTAGACGTAAGGGGATGATCCGGACCCAACGGTAATGACTGCCCGGGTCGGGTTTAGGGGAGTTTCGGACACGCACGCGAGGGGGGCTGCGAGCTGGCAAGAGAGGTTAGATGGTCGGACAAAAGGGAAAGGAAAACACAGTTGGTCTCGGGACGGTCAACAAAAGAAAGGGGGGGACGCGGCAACTACGAACGGGGTTTGATGAGCTCACAAAAGAGAGAGAAGAGAGTCGTCCGGTTGATTTGAAAGGGTCAACAAGGACAAAGAAGAAGCGACATCTACGAGCGAATGCAAGTTTTATGAAAAACGATGCTGAAGCAATGCGAATGATGCGATGATGAAATGCATGACATGAACAAAATGCAAAACGAAAGACAAAAACCCAACCACAGACAAAATAACATATGGCATCTCCGGAAAAGGCAGGAGTCGGAGTTACGAATGCGGAAAGTTGTATCCGGGGCGTTACAACACTCCACCACTACGAGAGGATCTCGTCCCGAGATCTAGGGTGGCACCGGAGGAAAACGGAAGAGGAAGAGAAGAGGTAAAACTAAGTTGCTTCTTTGACCAATGAGTGAAAACCAAAGAACCTTGAGAGGTTGAACAAATTGAAAGAACGAAACAACGGAGCTGACCAAGATTGCAAACAATTCGTTGGACAAGAGGAACAAGGAATATGAGAACTTGGAGGTTGCAAAGACATGAATCAAGAGTTTAATGGACAAGATAGAATTCGAAACCACTCCGGTTAAAACAAGATGAGAGAGGAAGAATTCGGGCAGCACTCCGACTGTAAATGGAAGGAATTGAACATGAACTTGACAAGATGAGAGGATACTTGATGAAATCAACAACACACTGCCTCCGGAACTATTGAAAGAATGGCAGAAGGGGCAAGAAAGATTTCAGACAGCAATCCGGTTGAAAAGAGAGGCAAAACTTGATAAGATGAAAAGAACTTGAAGACGTTACACAACACTCCGGTAGACTGGATAAGCATGAAAAGAAGACGATCCTCACCAAAGGAGGTGATGGGTGAAGAGCACAACATCACATTGCCTCCGGAAGAAAGAATAGAAGATAGATCATTGGATAAATGGACGGAGAAGGAAATGATAACTTCTACCACAATTGAATTTGGAAAGCATCCTTGCAAAGAAGAATCGAACAGAGCTGTTGGAAAAACCAACGACGAAAAGAATAAGCTTGATATGGTCTTAAGGAATGCATCTCAAATTATGAGGTGACAACCTGCCACTCACGGGAAAAGAATTCCATTGATACGAACAAGGAGACGAGAAAGCTATATCACCGGGAGGATAAAGAAGAACTTGAGTCATTTATAAGCACCATAAATAGCAACAATCCTTAGGGAAAGCTTTAGGTGAAATATAACCCAAGATAACTCCAACAAAGGTATTGATGGATTGAAAAGATCTCTTGATCAAAGAGGAAATGATGGATTTAAATATCTCATTGTTGACAGCATGTGAAACATGAAATGCGAACTCAAATTGTCAAGAGTGACATAACACCATCTCAAAAGATAAGGTAGAAAGAATTGCACTCCGGATTACCATATGAAGAAAGCTTGAGCTCCTTAGGAAAGAATCTAGGTGAAAACTTTGAGAAGGAATTAAATCCTTGATGAACCACCATGTAGAGCCTCAATGAAGAACTCCGGTAATAAAAGGATGATACAAAGAAAGAGAAGTTGAAAACACAAGGTGAAGCCTTGCAATGATTTAGATGGAGCTTCGTGACGAGACATGCAAGAAAACTTGGAACTCCGGAAAGAAAAGATGAACACTAGAGCCGAGAATTTATTCATCATGAACAAACTCCGAAAGAAGGAATTAATCACTTGGATGAAACAAGAACAAGAATTATGTTATGCGTATCCTTCACCAATTAAATTGATGACAATCAACGGATTTGGCATACTACTTATTCTCGTAGAAAGGATTAAAAGAGATATAGCGTAAACTTGAGAAGGTATTGATGGAATCACCGGTGGGATTGGAAAGAACAAATGAAGATATTTGAGGGGAATTAGATCCAAGTGAACGCAGAGATCCTGAGCTGAATAGATAATACTTGAATGATGCACCGGTATGATTTGGAGAACGAGAGCTGAAAGCTTGAATGAATAATACTGAGATGATGGGCTTCAAAGAATGAAAACTGAAAAGACTCCTAAAATGCTCCGATGGGTGAAAAAGAATTCTCACAATCGAAACAATTATGAGAGAATGGCAACAAGCTAGCACCATGAATCTTGAAGAGAATAGAGCAAGATTAAAGAGAAACTCTTCTTCAGTCTTCAAATGATGAGAATGACAACGAGAAACACCACCAAGAATTATTGAGGCACACCGGAAGAATCAAAAGTGAAGAGGTTAGCCAACTATGAAAAGAATTTGAAAGCAATCTTGGAGAAGGCAAGTGACTGATGAAATTCATTCTTACGTCACACTTGAAAAGAATTATGAATGACTCCGGGGAATTAAAAGAGTCAGGTAAGATCCTGGGAAAAGACCTGTGGGTTAGGGCCCACTCAAAAGAAAACACCGTTGGAAAAGATTTAAAAGAGATGTTGCACCGGTTGAATTAAATGGCTTGAATGAGATACCAATCTCGAAAGAGCTTGAACGAATGCAGAGTGGAAACACGAATCTTCGAGATATCTTGAGCACTCCGGAATAACAAATAGCGAGAAGTGAATTATTAAGAGGTGCACCGACATGAGAAAGCATTAGAAACGAGGAAAGGAATATGATGAATATCAAAAGCTTGATATGGATCCACCGGACAATTAAAAAAACGAAGGATGATGAACTTGAAACTGTTGAGCATCTTCATGGGAAATCACCGGATAAGAACATTGATTGAAAAGAATGAAGAGACTTCACATGAATAACTGGATACTTGATTAAGAAATCTGTGTCCTTGAAGAAAAAGGGTGGGAGGGCGGGAAAACAAAGGCAATTTGGGGAAGATGGAACAAACACCGTTGAGAAGAAATGATAATTGGTCTTGCTGATGGGGAGAATGATGGGATCATCTCGAAGAGAAGCGCACCGGTTGGAAAAGGATTAACATGACAACCTCAATGATCAAAAAGGATTAGTATTCACATAGCAAATACGAGAACACCGTTTAGGAAAGGTATGGATTCAACATTTGACTTTGAAGCAACTCGAATACCACGAATAACACAAAACAAAGGATTTGGCTTGCAGAATAAGCCGGAACAAACATATGATAGAGATTTACGTCCAAAGTTTTTAGTGGTGGGGCCTACACGGCTCGATCGTGCAGCACCATCATGTACAAGGCAAGGCACATGACATCTGAAGTGTCCCAGTCGGCATAGCCAAGGACTCTTTAAGACACAACGAGACCATGTAAAACCAACCGTGAATAGGCGGACCACTAGGCGTCGAACCCCAATTTCATATCATACATCCGTCGGAAAGATATCCTAAGAGCTACTTGAATTCCCACCTATAAAACTCCCAAAACTTTACGGTTATGCAATCGGTGTTGGGGATACAGGGAAGCAATATATCTCACCCAAACTAACAATCCCTACATCCAATTTGTATCCATCCGTCAACACATAACCAAGAAACCTTTGGAAATCGTGTACCTCAACCTTCGAAAAGCATCCGTTATACGAGTCATGGCAATACTCCCGTACTCACCTCAGTACTCGGTTAGCGGGGTTATCTCACCAACAACTGCATAAAAGATATTTTCGATGTCGGCGTACTAAACTCAGGTATTCCAGAACTGCAACGATAAAATTATGACGACAACACCTCAGAGCTCAACTCCCCGGGACACTGCCACAACCCCTAAATGTCAGGAGGCACCAAGAACAATGTTCTCGTCATAAGAATATCGGAACGATTCCAAGATACCCGCGTGATCCTAAAAAAAATTTAGTGAAATTTGAGAAGAGAAGAGTCAAAACTCTCGTCGGGATACCTCACCGAGGCGACGAAGGGGTGAGGAGTAAAAAAATTCTAACTCTCCGATATATATAATCCTAAATGACTCAAAACATTTTCTAGACACAACTCGGCCGCTAAAAGCGATCAAGCGGTGGGGCTCCTAAGGTCGGGAAGGCTCGATTACCAACTTATAACGCCCTCGATGCGGCTATATCTCCCGTGTCGAAGCACGACTTAGAGGCATAACCGCATTGAAAGCAATGTCGCAAGTGAGGTAATCTTCACACAACCCATGTAATACATAAGGAAAGAGATACATAGTTGGCTTACAATCGCCACTTCACACAATTACATGAATAAAGCATTACATCATCCAGACACAATCAAGGTCCGACTACGGAACCAAAATAAAAGAAGAACCCCAAATGTGACAAAGGGTCCCCGATCGACCCCAACCGGGCTCCACTCTTGATCAACTAGAACGAAACAACACAAAGGGCAAGATCTTCATCGAGCTCCTCCTTGAGCTTGGTTGCGTCACCTGCTCGGTAACATAGGCACCTGCAAACTGGTTTTGGAAGTATCTGGTGAGCCACGAGGACTCAACAATCCCATTACCATGGGTATCAAGACTAGCAAAGCTTAATGGGAAAGGAAGGGTTTAAGTGGTGAGGTTGCAGCAGCGGCTAAGCATATATGGTGTCTAACATACGCAAATAAGAGCGAGAAGAGAAACAAAGGAATGGACGTCAACTAGCAATGATCAAGAGGTGATCCTGAACACCTACTTACGCCAATCATAACACATAAACCGTGTTCACTTCCCGGACTCCGCCGAGAAGAGACCATCACGGCTACACACGCGGTTGATGCGTTTTAATTCGGATCAAGTGTCAAGTTGTCTACAACCGGACATTAACAAATTCCCATCTGCCACATAACCGCGGGCACGGCTCTCGAAAGTTTATACCTGCGGGGTGTCCCAACAGCCCATGACAAGCTCTCGCGATCATCGAAGAATAGACCTTCACCCGAGACACTCCGATCAGACTCGGTATCCGGTACATCAAGACATTTCGACAATGGTAAAACAAGACCAGCAAGACCTCCGGCGTGCCGACATCCCGATAGTAGCCGCATATCTCGTCTCGAGCCACGACCGGATGAGCAATCCGTACAACTAAAACCAGACCTCAAGTTTCCACGAGGGGCGCAAAGGGCTCTAGTTTGGACCAACACTTAGACAAGCATTGGCCCGGGGCTGAATAAAGATGACCCTTGGGTTAATTACTCCCAAGGGAAAAGTAGGTGGTGGTGAGGCAAATGGTAAAAGTCAATGTTGGGCCTTCTTTGGACAAGTTTTATTCAAAGTGACTGTCGAGGGTCCCATAAATCACCCGACCGCGTAAGGGGCGCAAAATCCGGGAACATAACACGGTATGGCGGAAACTAGGGCGGCAAGAGTGGAACAAAACACCAGGCATAAGGCCGAGCCTTCCACCCTTTACCAAGTATATAGATGCATTAATAATATAAGAGATATTGTGATATCCCAACATAAACCCTGTCCACCATGGAGAAATCTTCAACTTCACCTGCAACTAGCAACGCTATAAGAGGGGCTGAGCAAAAGCGGTAACATAGCCAATCAATGGTTTGCTAGGAATGGTGTCAAAGGTTAGAGGTTCATGGCAATATGGGATGGCTTGACAAACAGGTAATAGGAAGTGCAGCATAGCGAAAGAACGAGGCAACTAGCATAGCAATGATAGTAGTGAGATCCAGGGTAGCGGTCATCTTGCCTGAAATCCCGCAAGGAAGAAGAACGAGTCCATGAAGAAGACAAGCGGACGTGGTCGAGCGAATCCTCACAACTCGAGCGAAACCGAAGCTAACGAGAGAAGCAACCCGGAAAGAAGCAACCAACATGGTAAACACACAAGCATAATCATGGCATGATGCACAAACAAGTATGATGCATGTCCGGTTTAATGAGGCATGGCATGACAAACTGCAACACACAAAACTACAAGTTAAGTGGAGCTCAATATGCAACGAGTTGCATATTGACGGAACACCACATCAATTATTTAGTTCTCTCTTGTTTAAGCTACCCAACAATATTAAATGTTGATTAACATGGCAAGGGGTGAAGCATAAGAACACTACCTATCTAGGCAAGTTTAAATGAGGCCGGAAGAACAAACAACAATTCCGGAAAATCCTCATGTGCATATTTTAGATTCGGTACTGTTCTGCCCTAAACACAATTTTAGAGTTGTTAAACATGCAAGATGAGTGCACCATGTTAAACTAGGCAAAATTCTACCCCATTTACATATAAAGTTTATTAAATTCGGAGTTACGGTTAATTAGTTATGAAATAAATCATTTTAACATGGCATTTGAGCAAATTTAATCAAACAACAATTTAAACATTTTTAACATGGATGAAAGTGGCATATTATTAAACAAGATGAAAAACTAAGCATTTTACATATATAAATTATTTACAAAAGATGCATGGTTTGTGAGTAATTAAATGCATGAAGTATGAGGGTGTTACTGTAAAACTGGCATCTCTGGATAATAGCTAAAATCACAGATCTGTAAAAAAACAGATCGGGCCGAAATCTGCTGGGGAGCTGGGCTTGGGGTGGCTCACCATGGGCCAAGGCCCGGCTGGAGGAGAGGGCGCTGGGAGGCTGGTGGCCCAGGAGGCGAAGGAGCTGGGCAGGCCACGGACCTGCTGGCCCTTTGTCTGGGCCAGACGAGAGGAGGCGAGGCAGGCCGTTGCCTGGGCCGGCGACGCGGGGCCCATGCACGAGGCCCGTCGGGGGGGGTTGACGAACGGAACGAGGAGGCGCTCGTGCGTCCGTGCTCGTTCCCGAGCACGCCGATGGCGGCTGCCGGCGGCGAGCTGGCGAGGTCGGGGCGATGGAGGAGGGGCGCCAGCAACGGGGACGGGAGGAACTGGGCGCGGGGCGCCGGATCTGCCGGTTTCCGGGGGCCGGCGGGACACCAGCGCGGCGGAGCTTCACGGCCGGGGCGCGGGGAGATCGGCCGGATCCTACGAGGGAAAGGCCGGGGCGGGCTTGAACAGGTCGGGAGGAGTCGGACTCTGGCTGGATCGAGCAGGCGGAGGGGCCGCGTCAGCCGAAGGCGAGCTCGTCCACCACGTCTGGGCGGCAAGAGAAGAGGACAGCGATGCACGGCGGGAGGCAGCAGCGGGCGGCGAGGCGGGACTCAGTGGGGCCAGCGGGGATGGAGCGGACGGGCGGTCTCGCCGGATCGAAGAAGGAGCGGCAGTCTGGCGAGTTGAGCAGCTCCTGGAGCTATTCTGAGAGAGTTCGAGTGGCGGAGGCGGAAGGAAGAATAATAAAGGAGAAGGAAGGAGGTGCCTGCGGGACTGTATGGAACGAGGGGAGGAGGTCCATGCGGCGAGGCTGGTCAGAGGCTCCGGAGGCTTGGTCGCCGGCGGCGTGACGGACGAGGACGGCGGGGTTCGGGCGTGAGCTCGGGAGCGGAGCTCCTGCGCGGGATGGAGAGGAAGCAGACGGGTGGATCGAGGAAATCCTGGACGGCGACGAAGCAGGGGAACGACAGCATAGCGCGGCAGCGAGGAAGAGCTAGGCGTCGGGGAGGGGATGGATTTTGGATCAGGGAGGATCCCGATGTGGATCGAGACCGGGTGGCGGCGACGAGGAGGAAGGATGGGACAGCTCTCCTTAATTTTAGGGTTGGCCAATATATATATCTCAGGAGATTAGATTAGGGGCTATTTGGGCCCTCCGATTTAAATTGGACGGTCCAGAAAAATAGGCTAGGAGAGTCCAACAAAGAAAACGGAGATGTTTTGTAGACGTTAGGGGATGATCCGGACCCAACGGTAATGACTGCCGGGGTCGGGTTTAGGGGAGTTTCGGACACGCACGCGAGGGGGGCTGCGAGCTGGAAAGAGAGGTTAGATGGTCGGACAAAAGGGAAACGAAAACACAATTGGTCTCGGGACGGTCAACAAAAGAAAGGGGGGGACGCGGCAACTACGAACGGGGTTTGATGAGCTCACAAAAGAGAGAGAAGAGAGTGGTCCGGTTGATCTGAAAGGGTCAACAAGGACAAAGAAGAAGCGACATCTACGAGCGAATGCAAGTTTTATGAAAAACGATGCCGAAGCAATGCGAATGATGCGATGATGAAATGCATGACATGAGCAAAATGCAAAACGAAAGACAAAAACCCAACCACGGACAAAATAACATATGGCATCTCCGGAAAAGGCAGGAGTCGGAGTTACGAATGCGGAAAGTTGTATCCGGGGCGTTACACCTGCCTCCCAGGTTGTGATTACACTGCCATCTTCTCCTCCTACTTCGTCGGCTCCCGTCTCCTCTGCTTCCTCCGCTGCCTTGGACCGTGCTGCCGACGAACTGAGTCGGTTGCGGGAGGATCTTCGGAGCACAGACCCCCGCCTGGTGTCCGGGCGCCTGAGTTGGTCTCCAGTTGGGCTAGTTCTGACGCCTCCGTCCAAGCGGCGCTGAGCCAGGCCGTGATGGCTTCCGAGGAGGGGAAGCAAGCCACCTCCCAGGCCGTGGCCGCCCGTGACGCAGCGCTGAAGGATGCTTCAACCATCAAGGGCCGCTGCGAGAAGCTGGAGAGCGAGCTGAGAGAGCTGCGTGCTGAGCTTGCCAAGGAGGTTCGCGACCGCCAGGCGAAGGAGGAGGAGATGAAAGCTCGGGAGGCCGCTGTCAAGGAGCGCGACGCCAAACTATCAGCCGACCTCGACCAGCTGAAGACGCTAGAGGAGGCACTGAAGGTGGAGAGGGTCGAACTGGATGCCGAGGCGAAGATCCTAGCTGAAGATCGCACGGCCTTCATGCTCTACGAGGAGAGGGCCCGCATAGCGCTGAGAATGCTCTACGACAGCGGCCTACAGAGGCCACTGGCCGGAGCCAAGGAAGGCCCCGCTAAGCTGGTTCCCTTCCTTGTCGAGGCGCTTGAGGAGGTCGTGATCAGCATTGGCCCCATGGCTGAAGTCGAGGCTCGCGTCCTCTCCTCTGCAGCGCTGACGTGGATCCTCAGCCATGTTTACCTCCGCAAGCCCGACGCCAACCTCTATGATCTGCTGGAGCCCGTGGACGCCAAGCGCTCCGCCGCTGCTGCTAAAGCCGTCAAGGGTCGAGCAGAGGCCTTGCCGTCGAAGTTCCGTGCCTTCAACACCGCGCCCAAGCGAGGTGCTACCGGCCCCGCAGCTCCAGGAGGTGGGGCTGCCAAGCGCGACTCTACCACGAGCGGTGGCGCTGCCTAGGGGTGACCTTCTCGCGGCCCTCTTTCCTACTTGGATTCCTGCAATATGCACAATGCCTCGTGGAGGCGTTTAAATTTGTGTCTGGTATTGTGCGAACAATTTATGGTCTGTAATATTTGCTTCTGGATTTGCTAGATTTTGCGATTTCCTTCCTATTTGCTTGTGTTCTACGTCGGCACAGCCCGGCCCCGCGCATACCTCAGCCGCCATTAGCCCCGACCGGATCACTAGTACGAGACTAAGGAGTGAGGGGATACGTGACAAGTTAGGATCCCGAGTCGCGATGCTCAGGAGTCCCCCTTGACGCGCGAACAGCAAATAGGGAGGAGGCAGAGGAGAGGATTTGTCGTTCTACGTCGGCAGGGCACGGCCCCGCACATACCTCAACCGCCGTTAGCCTTTCGGACCTAAGGAGTGAGGGGCTACGTGACCAGTTAGGCTCCTGAGTCACGATGCTCAGGAGTCCCCCTTGATGCTCAAACAAGTCTTCATACCTTGGCTCCGCTCGGGGAGGGGCGCGCGATGACCAGGTCCGAGGGACCTGGCTGGGTGGCATGTGCTCGGGCGTGGCCCAGGCGCAGCCCCCGTGTCCAGCCCCCTCGCGGGGCACTCCCGAGGGGAGGCCTTGCGATGGTGCCAGACACTGAGCTCTGGGCTCCCTAAGGTTGATACAGCCGTGGGCTGCCCTCAGTTGTTTATCACCAGCGCAGAGCATAGCGCTTCCGTATGTGTACGGGCATAGCCGCTCCTAGGTAGTGTCGTCAGCCAGCGCGGAGCATGGTGCTTCCACTGGTGCATGGGAGGGGGACTCCCCTCTGGGAGGAGCCCCAGGGGCGTGTACAGCCCCGCTCTGACACGTGGCCGGCACGGTAGGGCTTAAGAGAGGTGTATCTGGGCACCCATGAGCCAGCGCAGGACTCATGGGGCCCTACCTTGAGGCAGGTTGTGCCTGGCTGTGGGCCTTTATCAGTGGTATGTTCCTGCAAGGTGGTTAGAATGCAAATGCTCTACGTCCTCAGGTCCCAGCCCTCGAGCAAGCTCAGCCGCCGCTGGTATGACAGGTCGTGATGCCGTGGGTCAAGGCCAGGGGGTGAGGGCTGGAGAGCCAGTAAGATCCCATGAGTCATGATGCTTAGGCGCCCCCCTTTTAACGTGCAAGCGATTCGCATGAGGAAAAGTAGACCCGTGGCGGGCTACGGACAACAATCATGAAGGAGCAAACCAACTTAGATAGATGCGGAGAAAGCAAACGCCACTGGGTCAGGCCCGAGTGGCTTGGGGATGATGCAGCCCGAGGGGCGCCCCCAACAAGGTAAGCAGAGAACATAAGCAAAATGGATACATGCCGCAGGGACGGACCCACGTGACCTGGGAATGATGCAGCCCTGAGGGCGCTCCTAGCTAAAACGAAAACTGAAAAGAAGTCACCTGATACTGTTGTAGAACGAGTGTCAGAGCAGCTGACGATGCAGGGTGAAGAAGCCAATCCTCATGAGCCCTCGGGACTCCGAGCCTCGGGAGGCTCAAGAGGTCCGGGCGGCTTGCTGAGGTCCATCTCCATCTCCTCCAAGAACGCGCAATGCCTGGCCACCTGAGCTTCCAGAATGCTCCTCATCACGCGCTGGTGGGCTGCAGATGCGTTCGGCAAGCCTAAGGGCATCCGAACGTAGCTGTGTGGCAGGCCCGCGCAACCTCCCATGCGCGAAGGCCAGAAGCACTCTGAGAAGCGACTCGATTGAGCCCTGGGTAGTCGATGCAGACGCGCATCCCACCATCCTCGCCTGGATGGGGAGCTACGCTGGGTAGGCGGGGGTTGCCGCGCATGACTCTCGATTCCTCCAACTTCTGAGCGGCCTTGGTGATGAACTCCTGAGGGTCGGGTCCTTCTTTCCTTACGCCTTCCTAAGGGAAACATGCCGTGAAGCAAGCCTTCAAGTGGTGCCCAAGCGCCTCCCTCGTGATCCTGGCAAGGTCGGTGGCTCCCCAGGAGAGAGCCCCCGAGCCCTGCCCGAGAAGGGCGCCGGGCGCGCCTTCCTATGCGATGGAGGGTGGCGCCCCTTGGACAGGCGTGTGTCCGAGCGTGGCGCTTCCGGAGGTACCTGCCTCCTGAGGCCTTGAGCCAGGTGATGTCTTCTTATTATTGGGAGTCGCTCCACGGAGGTTTCCACTCTTGCTGTCCGGGTCCTCGATCGACGCAGCCTGGAAGGCGCACTCGAGGAAGCACACCGCATCCTTCTCATCACAGGGGACCGGGATGACCCTGCCACTTCCTGGCATCTTGAGGACGTTGTAGCCATGGTGAGTCACTGCCATGAACTTGGCCAGGGCCGGATACCCGAGGATGGCATTGTATGGCAGGCGAATGTGAGCGACGTCGAAGTCAATGAGCTCGGTGCGGTAGTTGTTGCGATGTCCAAAGGTGACAGGAAGGCGGACCTGCCCTATCGGGACAGTGGAACCATCAGTGACTCCTGAGAAAGGCTTGGTTGGCTGAAGCTAATCATATGGCACTTGGAGATTGTTGAACGTCTCGACGGACAGAACGTTGAGTCCTGCTCCACCGTCGATGAGGGTCCTGGTGACTTGCACATTGCTCATGACTGGGGAACAGAGCATTGGAAGGACACGGGCCGTCACCGCGCACTTGAGTTGATCCGCTGAGCTAAACGTGATGGCGCACGCAGACCACCTGAGAGAGCGTGTGGCCTCAAGCTTGGGGAGGACTGCATTCACCTCGCGAGCAAACTGCTTGAAGATGCGCTGTGAGGCTGGGACCTGAGCACCGCCCAGGATGCAAGCGATTGCACGTGGCTCCTGGAAGCCCCCATCCCCCTCGTCCTGATGATGGTCTTCATTCCTTCTTGGTGGTGGTGGCACAGGAGGAAGGCCTGCGTTGCCTTGCGGGCGATCCTCACTAGGCTGATCTCTCCAAGCTCCCTCTTGAGGCTGGTCCTGCCAGCGGTCCTCCCGAGGTCGGTCACGCCACCCTTGGCGAGGGCCATGGTCGTCCCATCATCCTCCACCTCTTGCTCCGCCTCGGCCATAGCCCCGATCGTTGCGCTCGGGGCGTCGACCGACTCGGCCTTCTCGCACGGCCCTGAGCTCTTGGCATTCATTGGTGTCGTGGGTGTGGAGATCGTGGTACACACAGTACCGGCTGCCCTTGGACGACTCTGGCTGGTCCCTGCCGCGCTTGGTGTCCGGCTCTGCTGCGAGCACAGCTGCTCCCTTGCGCTTCACATCTTTGGCCTTGGCTTTCTTCTCTTCTGGGTCTGCTGCCGGGAGCTCGAGAAGGGAGAGGCGTCCGTCCTCAGCCCTTTTGCACTTGGTCGCCAGGTTGAACAGCTCCAGAGACATGCACAGATCTTCATGGATTGCCAGCTCCTCCTTCATCTTGACGTCGCGAACGCCATCATAGAACGCAGAGATAATGGCCTCCTCAGTCACCCTGGGGATCTTGAGGAGAGCGTTGTTGAAGCGCTAGATGTACTTCTACAAGGTCTCTCCAGGCTGCTGCTTGATGCGGCGCAGGTCACCCACGACCGGCGGACGGTCACGAGTGCCCTGGAAGTTGGCGATGAAGCGGGTGCGCATCTCGTCCCAGGAGAAGATCGTGCCAGGAGCCAGGTTCAAGAGCCAGGTGTGGGCACAGTCCTTGAGTGCCATGGGAAACCTGTTCGCCATGACCTTTTCGTCCCCGTTGGCGGCTTCGATGCCCAGCTCTTAGAGCTATAGGAACTCCGCGGGGTCTGCAGTGCCGTCGTAGCGAGGAGGCAGGTCAGGCTTGAACTTGCCTGGCCAGGCGACACTGCGTAGCTCGGGGGTGAAGGCGCGGCAGCCTCTGGTGACCATCGGAGCTCTCCGCTGATGCTAAGCTTGCTCCTGGAAATTCCCACGCGCCGCTGCCTGGAGTAGTGCGGGGTCTTGTCGTGGTGGCGCAGGGACGCGATCGTGGCACACCGGTGCTGGGAGCACGCGTGCGCCTTCTTGGGGACAAGGGATTTCTTGGCAGCTCCTTTCTTGTCACGCGGGCGCCGGACGCGGTGGATCTCGTCCTGGGGCCGCGTGCCTTGGAGCCAGGGCGCCTTCTTGGGGAGGAGGTGGCGGAGGCACCTCCTGATCTGTGCCTCCTGCGCAGGATGGAGGGCGAGGCAGCGAGAGGGATGGCATAGGGGAGCCCCCTGCGGCACTGACGAGCTCGATGATGCGGGCGAGCCAGTCCTCGTAGAGGTCGTCGACGGGACGGTAGTGCAGGAGCTCACGCGCCAGGAGCAACGCGGCGTGCGCGTCCGTGGGGGCGCGACGGGCGTGGGACGACAAACCGGCTAGAGTCTGCGACGGGGTGGCGGTGTGGCCATCCCGCCGCACCGAAGGATGCAGGGACGAGGCCTGCTGCTCGTTCCCCGCCGGGCCGGTGGCGGTGTTGGCGGCAGGCGACGGGGAACGACGGGGACGCCCGCCGACGAGTGCCGTCTGGGCAACGCAGGCGGCGAGAGCAGCCCGACGCTCGGCGCGAGCCTGGCGAGCGTCAGACATGGACACGACGGAAGGTCGAACGCGAACAACGGAAGAAAGATTCCGACGCACCCCTACCTGGCGCGCCAAATGTCGGATGTTGCATTCCAGCAGACCCTTAAGGTTCGAACACTGGGGTGCGCATGAAGATCTCTCCCCTACCGATCTACGTCTGATCGCCTCGTGAGATCTAAGCTAAAAACAATGAACGACACAAGGGACACAAGATTTATACTGTTTCGGGCCGCCGTTGTGGTGTAATACTCTACTCCAGTGTGTGGTGTGGTGGATTGCCTCTGGGCCTGATGATGAACTGTACAAGGGAAGAACGGCCTCGCGAGAGGTGTTCTTGAGCTGGTGCAATGAACTGCTTGGGTGAGTTCGATCGCCTCTCTCTCTCTCTCTCTCTCTCTCTCTCTCTCTCTCTCTCTCTCTCTCTCTCTCTGCTCAATATCCCATCCCCCCAACTCTGTGGTGGCTAGCTCTATTTATGGAGGCCCTTGTCCTCTTCCCAAGTATTGAGCGGGAAGGGCGCCAACAACGGCCATTTTGAAGGGGAACATCCAGTACAAGTTATCCTGACTAAAGTTGGTCTTCGGCTGCCAAAAGCACTGGCGATGACGTTGTCTTGGGCTCCACGGTGACCTCCATCCCGCCGCTTCGCTGGTCTTGGTCTCGTTGCACTGAAATGGCAACCTTTGCCTGATGCCTCGGTACTCCACACCTGTGCTTGCCCCCTTTGCACCAAAGAGGAAACAAGGACACTGCTCAGGCCGGCGCCTGCCTGGCGGCCGCCTGGCCTCGATCGTCATGGCTTGCGTCACGAGCACCTCACGAGGTACCCGACCTTGATCTCTCCGCCTCCTCGTGAGCCTGCCTAGTGAGGCCGTCCCTGAGGAAGCCTTGTGTGGTCCGGCCCGCGAGGCTTGGCCCCTCGCGAGGGTCTTGAGTCTTGTGCTGATGAAGACGCGCCGTACTGGGCCACCACTTGAGCCACGTCGTGGGCCGCAGGTAGGCAAGTCTGGGGACCCCCGTTCCCAGAACGCCGACACAGTTGCTCACATTATGTGCTCCCCGTAGCTTAATTAGCCGCTACAATGATACGAGCATCTAGGTCGTATGATCTTTGATCAGATGCCACATGCATAGTACTTGTACTTTCTGCGCAATTCCCAAACTCTCTCAGGCGTATATTGCAAAAACATGCAAACCTCCTAATGTGAGCCATTAGATCACCGGGAACTCGTATCACCATAGAATCTATGGTGCAGGAGCACCTCATATTCTACCGTGTGAGAAAACATCAGGTATTCTTGCAACTTGGATGCTATGGTGATACGAGCTTCGAGATTGTTCGATCTGAGATCCAATTGCATCTGAGCGGTCTTTGTGCTTGTAAGCAGTGGACGAACTCTTTGGGGGATTTTCTGCAAAAAAACATTTGAACCACCAAGGAGTTGCTGGATCACAGATCCAATGGCTCCGAAGAGCTTGTATCACCAAAGCATCTAAGGTGTGGTAGCACATGATATTCTTACATACATGAGAATATGAGGTCCTCCTTCATCTTAGATGCTACGGTGATACGAGCTTCGAGGTCATTGGATATTGGATCCAAGGGCATCTGAGTAGTTTTTGTACAAATTGTGTGCAATTCTCAAACTCATTAAAGTTTCCTGTAAAAATGTTAAGACATCCTGTGAGCTGTTATATCTCACATCTACAAGCTCCAAGCAACTCGTATCAGCATATAGTACCTACACTGGTACGCGTCGGTGCTATACAAACGGTTTTTAGCCCCTTTCTGCGACGACATTTGGAACCATCGCCAAGTGAGTGTGGGATATAGGGGAGTCCTTCCCGTATGACCCAGAAAATGTTGGGGATAGGCCCTCCTGGCACACAGGCTGGGGCAAAATGAACTCGTGTGCGATCGTGCGAGGCATAAAAACCTAATCGTTTCCATTCATATGTACATCCCACACAGTGAATCCCAGAAAAACATTTCCATTCATATGTATATCACACACAGTCAATCCAAGGAATACGTTTCCGTTCTTATGTACATCCCACATAGTCAATCCGGGGAAAACGTTTCCTTTCGTATGTACATCCCACATAGCCAATCCAGGAAAACATTTTCGTTCGTATGTACATCCCACACAGTCAATCCAGGGAAAACGTTTCCATTCGTATGTACATTCCACACAGGTTTATGTATAGCCTCATGTGTGATAGGTGTAACTATCACACACACTCTGCCTTGGTTACTCGTTTGCTTTTATCAACTACATCACACACGATTTGATGAAGAAAACTATGTGGCATTGCGCTATCCATCTCAAGCGCTTTTACAGCTAGAACCGTGTGCAAAGTTCCATGACCCATTTAACAGGTTTATTAGTTTACAATTAATAATTCCAGTATAACGCAAATTCACATTTCATATCGAACATCTGTTTGCCAATTTCATATCAGGCACATTGATATATTTTAACATCACAGTACGATAGCTACCTGAAAATAGCACAATACAACATATAGCTAGTTCAACTTCATAAGAACAATATTAGAACAATATATTCATTTCCCTAATCGAGATCATCCAGGATCGTCTTATCCACCTCTGTTTTTAGTTCAGTAAGAACCTGTTTTGCACTGGCCAACTGGGAAAGTGCCTCTTCCTTCGCCAACACCATCTTAGCAAAGTCTGATTAAAAAATCTGAGCTCATTCGCCACCTTCCTTTTTTTATCTCGCATCTTCAAATATTCTTCAGCATTGACAACACTTTCTCTAAGCCTACCTCTATTCTCTTCCTCATACATGCTCCAGAGCTTTGCTAGGCACATCTTCAAAGAATGTGGCCACTCTTGATCGACCCACTACAAGTAAGAACACTTCCGTTCATCCTATAATATTTAAAATTAGATCAGTAACAATTGTTGGGAAAATGAGTTTATAGCAACATAGAAAATCACCAATACTTATTTCAAAAAAATGAAGAAACAGGTTAATTACGACATATCTTCTCAAAAAGATCAATGTGCAAATGAATTAATTGCTACTGAGACAACAACCAAATTCTGAAACATCAGAAGCTATAATTAACTACAATGACGCTACAAGTTCTTACTCATGTACTATAAATAACAAATTGAACATTTTAAAAGGACGGTAAATACAACAGCAATAGCATAACGACAGCGTTTGGATGACAGTAAATTGATACTAACAGGTGTGTACATGCACAAATTTAGTAACATAGAACTAATAGCACCAAAGCCATCCACTATGTATGCCAAAACCGTTGTAAAGATAGCTGGTGCTACATCTCGCACCGGTGCCCTACACTGGCAAACCGATGCAGCGAAAAAAAAGCAGGGACCCGAACTCTGGAGCACCTAGTTGCTCTAATGCCCAGTTCCTTCGTGCCATAAAGAATTAGTATTTTACTGCTTGGCTACTTGGATGTGTGGACAAGTTCGCTGCACAAACTACTGAAACGGTGCCAAATAATTTTCTAATGGCACCGTTGATGAGATGGCAACATTTTTAGATACTAGGTACAAACTGTGACACTGTCTTAGGATGCGTTTGGTTGAAGGTGTGGTATGAATAGGTTGGGACTGTGATAGTGTCTGAATCACATCTAACAAATGATTTGTAATAGCGAAAGAGAGTCTAACCTTCTCTGCACATGCCAGAAACTTCCTCCCACTGTCCATAGATTCAAATGCAACTAGCTTCACGCATGGAGATTGACGGTGACAACAAGCAGACAGATCTTCAGCCACCCCGCTCCATTCGTTGCAACTGATGGTCCTAGGGAACTACAAGAGGAAGAAATGACTCAAATCGACCGCTGGGCTAAAATCCTTCATTCAAGTCATAGCCCAAGAGAGAGAAGAGAGGCATACCCGGGTGGTGAAGGAGTCGGAGGAGGAGGAGGAACCGCTAGAGAGGTCTTTGAAGAAGACCATGGTGACCCCGGCGGTAGGATGCGAGACGGTGAGAGCGAGGAAGCAAGCGAGGAAGTGGCTATAGCTTAGGAAGGAAGGAAGGGAGGAGCAAACAGGGGAAATGTGACTCGTGGTCGAGTCGGAAAGGGGGTGGGGAAGGGGGTAGATATTTCGGTGGTATGCCAAAAATTTCGAAATGTGGAGGGAAACTTTGCGCGCGGTGCCGCCGGACACCATTCACTTTGAACGATAGTTTGCATCGCAAACAGTTCTTCTACTTTACGTGCATGGGATGAGTTTGATAATTCAAATATTGGTGAAAATTTCCCCGGGTACGTCATTGCATAATTTAACATCGCTTGCTAATTTGGGCACATAAAAGAGCGTACAGCACACAGACCACGCTTACTGAATCGAGCAATTTTAGTAATTAAACAAAGCCAATTAACCTAAACATTGCTCTAACAAAAGACCAACATTAAAAACAAAGCCTAAGTATGCATAATTTTAACAAATCTGCCGCCGCGCCGGCCTATGCATCGCCGGTGTGAGATGAGACGTCGATGACTTCTCCTGATGACATGCCGATGTTCGTGGACTCCGCGTCCCCCCTGCTGAAGTTGACCGTGTCCTCGTCCTCGTCCTTAGCACCGCCCTCAAGGTTGTAGTACTCGTAGTAGTGGCTACACCAGAGCTCATGTTGGTAATCCACCACCAATTCCTCGACAGACAAACTCTTCTCTACCTTGACCTGGGCCACGCGCAACTCCTCCTCCCGGCTCTGCTCGATCTTCGCCGCCTTCTACATCTCCAGCTCCCGCTCGGCTATCTCATGAGGAAGCAGGTGCTTCATGGCCACCTCCGCCTTTTCGGACATGGGTTGCATGCTGGATTCCGAGGTGGCCTAGAATATCTTGGCGTGGATGGCCTCGACCAGGCCAGGGCCACATCGACGGCACGGACGGCAGCTCGAGCCTCTCGGTGTTTGCAGCCACCATCACAGCAGTAGCTGCAGCCGTCTTGGCTGCTACAGCTGCCATGTCGGCTGCCGGAGACACCCTCTCAGCGGATGCGGCCGCGCACAATGCGGATGCCGCGACACACTCGACGCAGGTGGCGACGCTTGGGAGGGATGCGGCCATCGTACGGGCCTTCACGAAGCGTTTCCACAACATCATGTTTGCAAGAAGGGGGTGCGGGAATGGGGATCAGGATTCGTGGATTCGAGGGCTGCCGGCACTGGAGCAGACGAGCCGCGAAGCTTAAGGAGGAAGACTTAAATAGACCTAGAAATTTTCATCGCAAACGGTTCCTACGAAACAACTATATGTGATGTTGTAGATATTTTTTATTAGCTCTGAAAGAAGAATTTGGAGTAAAATGGCAACGGATGGTGTTTTAAATGTACAAGAAAATTTGTAGTACTAATACAACTTTCATGTCAAATTTTTGAAAATTTCAGGGGTCATTTGACCTTTTAAGACATTTAAGTGATTTTCTAGCCATTAATGACCGTAATTGAAATTTGAACTAGACATAGATGCAACAGCTAACCATAACGGTTTGAAAAGTCATATTTGGTGTACTTGTGTGCGATTTAATTCCATGTGCAGTAAATTGGAAGGAATTTTCAAACAATTTGGTTTAACGGCTATGACACAATTAAGCATGGAGTGCCATGGCATTTAAATTCCAAAAAAATAAAAAATGATCAGAAACACATGAACCTTGGTTGATGTAATTAATGTCATGCCACCAAGATGATGTGGTAAAAAATTTGGCATGTTTGACGAAAGTTTGGACAGACACCCCTCACAAACCGAAGCAACTCACTTGAAGGCTCATGGTTCCGCGAGGGAACAATGCATGTTTGATGACGAACGGGAGATAGCTTCCCCTTAAGGCCTTAAAAAAAGTTCTCCATTTAACATGCACTATACAACTGTCATGTGAAAATTTGGAAAATTTCAGGGGTCATTTGACCTTTTAAACACATTTAAGTCATTTTCTAGCCGTTTAGTGACCGTAACTCAAATTAGAACAACATGTACATGTAATGGCTAACCATAACGGTTTGGAAAATCATATTTGTGTACTTGTGTGCGAGTTAATTCCATGTGCAGTAAATTAGAAAGAATTTTCAAACATATTGGTCTCATGGCATGGACACATGCATGGAGTGCCATGGCATTTTAATTCCAAAAAATAAAAAATGATCAGAAAAACATGAAACCTTGCTTGATGTAATGTCATGCCACCAAGATGATGTGGTAAAACAATTGGCCTGTTTGACGAAAGGTTGGACACACACCCCTCACAAGCCGGAGCAACTCACTAGAAGGCTCGGGGTTCCGAGAGGGAACAATGCATGTTTGATGACGAACGGGAGATAGCTTCCTCTTACAGCCTTCAAATTTTTCTCTACGTGTAACATGCACTAATACAACTGTCATGTGAAAATTTGGAAAATTTCAGGGGTCATTTGACCTTTTGAAGACATTTAGGTGATTTTCTAGCCATTTAATGACCGTAATTCAAATTCGAACTACATGTACATGCAACGGCTAACCATAACGGTTTGAAAAATCATATTTGTGTACTTGTGTGCGAGTTAATTCCATGTGCAGTAAGTTATAAGGAATTTTCAAGCATATTGGTCTCACAGCATGGACACATGCATGGAGTGCCATGGCATTTTAATTCCAAAAAATCGAAAAATGATCAGAAAAACATGAAAAGTTGCTTGATATAATTTCATGCCACCAGGATGATGTGGTAAAAAAATTGGCCTGTTTGACGAAAGTTTGGACACACACACCCCTCACAGGCCGGAGCAACTCACTAGAAGGCTCGTGGTTCCAAGAGGGAACAATGCATGTTTTATGAAGAATGGAAGATAGCTTCCTCTTACGGCCTTCAAATTTTTTCTACGTGTAACATGCAATAATACAACTGTCATGTGAAAATTTGGAAAATTTCAGAGGTCATTTGACCTTTTGAAGACATGTAAGTTATTTTGTAGCCATTTAATGACCGTAATTCAAGTTTGAACTATATCTACATGCAACGGCTAACCATAACGGTTTGAAAAAACATATTTGCGAGTTAATTCCATGCGCAGTAAATTACAAGGAACTTTCAAACATATTGGTCTCACGGCATGGACACATGCATGGAGTGCCATGGCATTTTAATTCCAAAAAATTAAAAAAAATATCAGAAAAATATAAAACCTTGCTTAATGTAATGTCATGCCACCAAGATGATGTGGTAAAAAAATTGGCCTGTTTGACGGAAGTTTGGACACACACCCCTCACAAACCGGAGCAACTCCCTAGAAGGCTCGTGGTTCCGAGAGGGAACACTGCATGTTTGATGGCGAATGGGAGATAGGTTCCTCTTACGGCCTTTAAATTTTTTCTACGTGTAACATGCACTAATACAACTGTCATGTGAAAATTTGGAAATTTTAGGGGTCATTTGGCCCTTTAAAGACATTTAAGTGATTTTCTAGCCATTTAATGACCAGAATTCAAATTTGAACTACATCTACATGCAACGGCTAACCATAATGATTTGAAATATCATATTTGTGTACTTGTGTGCGAGTTAATTCCATGTGCGGTAAATTAGAAGGAATTTTCAAACATATTGGTCTCACGACATTGACACATATGCATGGAGTGTCATGGCATTTTAATTCCAAAAAAATAAAAAATGATCAAAAAAACATGAAACCTTCCTTGATGTAATGTCATGCCACCAAGATGATGTGGTAAAACAATTGGCCTATTTGACGAAAGTTTGGACACACACCCCTCACAAACCAGAGCAACTCACTAGAAGGCTCGTGGTTCTGAGAGGGAACAATGCATGTTTGATGACGAACGGGAGATAGCTCCCTCTTACGGCCTTCAAATTTTTTCTACGTTTAACGTGCACTAATACAACTATTACGTGAAAATTTGGAAAATTTCAGAGGTCATTTGACCTTCTAAAGATATTTAGGTGATTTTCTAGCCATTTAATGATCGTAATTTAAATTTGAACTACATCTACATGCAACGGCTAACCATAAGGGTTTGAAAAATAATATTTGTGTACTTCTGTGCGAGTTAAAAAATCATCAGATGATGTAAATATCTGGTGTTCAAAAAAGAAAATGAAAAATCTGGCAAGACAACCGGACCACACATGATTGGCCCTCTATTTCGCGCCTCGTGGTTTGGAAGGTGAGTGGGCGGGATTATTAATCAAACACGGTTCTGTATTGGAAACCGTTAGCTATTATGTTCACACATGGATTTTTCTGCGGGAATCGTGTGTAATTCAAACTACAGTACTCGTAAATTCCGGTGACCGATGTGGGGGAGTATAAAATTTACCATTCTATTTGGGAACCGCCTATAATGTATGTAGCATGGAAGCTATCGAGATCGCTTGGTTGTTATGTTGACAATGAAAGTATGCCACTCAAAATATTATTTATCTCTATTTCAAAACTCGAGATCTGACACCTCTGCAAATCCCTGCTTCCCTCTGCGAAGGGCCTGTCTATTTACTTTTATGTTGAGTCATCATCCTCTTATTAAAAAGCACCAGTTGGAGAGCACAGCTGTCATTTGCATGGATTGCTATTAATTTACATTGAGTATGACCGTGACTGGATCTCTTTTGTCATGAATTACATTGTCTAGTCAGTACTTGATCTTCAGGGGTGCTCTGCATTTATGTTTTGCGGTCTCAGAAATGGCTATCGAGATACCATCTTATTATATCATATTATGATTGTTTTGAGAAAGTGTTGTCATCCAAGATTTATTATTATTGCTGGTTAGTTGATTATGCCATTGATATGAGTAAATGTGAGACCTAAATGTTATTGTGAATATGGTTAGTTCATAATCTTTGCTGAAAACTTGAATGTTGGCTTTACATATTTGCAATAACAAGATCAAACAGAGTTTGTAAAAGTTTTTCTTTATCACTTTTAGTTTGTCAACTGAATTGCTCGAGGACAAGCAAAGGTTTAAGCTTGGGGAGTTGATACGTCTCCAACGTATCTACTTTTCCAAACACATTTTCCCTTGTTTTGGACTCTAACTTGCATGATTTGAATGGAACTAACCTGGGCTGATACTATTTTCAGCAAAATTGCTATGGTGTTATTTTTGTGCAGAAATAAAAGTTCTCGAAATGACCTGAAAATCCACAGAGACACGTTTTGGAATTAATAAAAAAAATTGGTGAAAGAATCAGCGTAAGGGGGCCCACACCCTATCCACGAGGGTGTAGGGCGCGCCCCTGCCTCGTGGGGCCCCTGGACCTCCACCGACCTCAACTCCAACTCCATATATTCACTTTCGGGGAGAAAAAAAATCAGAGGGAAGGATTCATCATGTTTTACGACACGGAGCCGCCGCCAAGCCCTAATCTTCCTCGGGAGGGCCGATCTGGAGTCCGTTCGGGGCTCCGAAGAGGGGAATCCGTCTCCATTGTCATCATCAACCATCCTCTATCACCCATTTCATGATGCTCACCGCCGCGTGTGAGTAATCCCATCATAGGCTTGCTGGACGGTGATGGGTTGGATGAGATTTACCATGTAATTGAGTTAGTTTTGTTAGGGTTTGATCCCTAGTATCCATTATGTTCTAAGATTGATGTTGCTATGACTTTGCCATGCTTAATGTTTGTCACTAGTGCCCGAGTGCCATGATTTCAGATCTGAACCTATTATGTTTTCATGAATATATGCGAGTTCTTGATCCTATCTTGCAAATCAATACTCACCTAATATGTGTTATGATCCGGCAACCCCGAACTGACAATAATTAGGACCACTCCCGGTGATGACCGTAGTTTGAGGAGTTCATGTATTCACTAAGTGCTAATGCTTTGGTCCGGTACTCTATTAAAAGGAGGCCTTAATATCCCTTAGTTTCCAATAGGACCCCGCTGCCACCGGAGCGTAGGACAAAAGATGTGATGCAAGTTCTTTTCCATAAGCACGTATGACTATATTTGGAATACATGCCTACATTACATTGATGAACTGGAGCTAGTTCTGTGTCACCATATGTTATAACTGTTGCATGATGAATTGCATCTGACATAATTATCCATCATTGATCCATTGCCTACGAACTTTTCACATATTGATCTCTGCTTAGTTACTTTTCCTTTTCCATTGTTACGATCGCTACAAAATTGCTAGTGTTACTTTTGCCACCGTTATCGTTACTTCCATACTACTTTACTACTAAATACTTTGCTGCAGATATTAAGTCTTTCAGGTGTGGTTGAATTGACAACTCAGCTGCTAATACTTGAGAATATTCTTTGGCTCCCCTTGTGTTGAATCAATAAATTTGTGTTGAATACTCTACCCTTGAAAACTGTTGCGATCCCCTATACTTGTGGGTTATCATGTACTGTTCCCGTCGATCTAGATTCCGTCCGTCAATAAATACTACCTTGCTCACGTCGTCCCGCTTGCATTCTCATCTACATCCTCCCCTTGCTCGCCCTCTCTATCTATCTATCTATCTATCAATCTATCTATCTCTCAAATATCTTCCATGGCGCCGCTGATCTGCCCACGCACCGACGAGGAGTTGCTTCCCCCCAAGGATGCTCACTCAAAGACCAGCGACGAGGACCCCTACGCGCCGCCGGACGAGGTCGTGCCGGACCCCCCAACTTTGGATTGGTTTTGGGGCCAATACAATCTTTGTCTTTGGAAGTCGCTCCCATCGACTGAGAAAGCCAGGCAAGTGGCTTTCAAGAAGGAGATGGTGGAGGAGGATGCCAGGTACCATGCGGCCTGTGAAGCCTGTGATGCCGCCTGGAAAAAGGAGGTGGTGGAGCTTTGGGGGTGGCGTGTCGTCGTGCGGAGGAGGTGTACAAAGACGGGTACTTTGCGAGGAAGGTCAAAGGTGCTAGTCGCCTCATCGCTGCGTGCAGGCGGGCCGATAAGCTCCAGCGTGCCACCGACGAGGAGCTCTGGTGGGCGGCCAACAAAATGGCAAAATCGTTCATGCTCGTCCGCCTGCAAGAGGCAGATCGGTACATCAAGCGCTGCGAGGTGGAGGAGGCAGAGTACTGCCTCCGCGCTGGGAAGACGCGCGCACCAGGGAGCTGCTGGCGAGGGGCTGCCGGAATACTGCCCCCAGGAGGGATTATTAGTTTTAGTATTGTTCATTTTCAATTTTATGCATTGTACCTAGTAGTTAAGTATCATCACGTATATGTGCTGATATTATATATATTATGACTTCCATTTTCTATCTGTTTTGTATACTAATTTGAATCTAGCTGTTATCATCCACATATACAGAACGGAAAGCGTATATACACACATTGAAACAGAACATATAAGAACGGAAAACAGAGTACACACATTGAAACAGAGCAATAAACAGAGCAATACTATGATTGTTGTGAACACATAGCTATCCATGTCGAAACGACTCAACAAAATAAAACGTGTCCATGAGATCATGACCAACAGCCCTTGCCTATGGTAGCTCTTGGCTTTGCCTGAACTAATGCAGACGTTCATCCAAGTGGTCGACATGCTCGTGGTATATCTGGAGCGTGATCTAGAGCTCCAAGTTGGCTATTTCATCGGTGATCACCACCTCGAGGATGCGACAGCCATGTTCCTCTACTGCGCCCAGGCGGACAACTGGGCCAAGGAGGCGGTCGAGCCTACCGACCAACGCGTTGGCATCGAGCGGGCCACGGACAATGCGAACGGCACGACCCATGCGAATGGCACGGCGGGTGTCTGGTGCAAGTACGGTGCGGCCGGCCTCTGGTGCAAGTACGGCACAGAGGGCCTGTTCCCACTCCTGGTGAGGAATGGGGATACTGACGGGACATGTACCCAACTGTAACGCCCTGTCGACAGCATGCAAGCGCTGATGGATCTGCTCTTGCTATGCGGCGTGCCGCGCCTCTCGCTCTGCGGCGCTCCAACAGTCTTGTCATGCGGCGAGCCGCAGCCTATCGGCGTGGACGCACCTGGCTTGCTCTGTGGCGCGCCATCGATCATGTTGTGTGGTGAGCGACAGCCTCTCGGCGCTGGGATGCCTATCTTGATCCGCGGCACTGAAGCGCCATGCACCAAGGGTCTGCTCAACCCTAGTGATGACGTGCATCACGACATCGTCCATCACATTTCCGGGGAGCGTCGCGGCCTCAACAGGCCGTGGCGCTTTCTGGTGTTCCTCATCGACGAGGTTGATGGCGGAGGCAGCGCTTTGGTGGGTTGGCATGCTTGGAAAAGGTGGATGTGCTATAAGCTGCGCTTGTTGCCTCCATGCGTCGCCCACCGCCTCGATTTATGCGCAATATCGCTGGGTGGCGGCAAACAGGTGAGGAAATGGTGGGAAACGGTGGCGTGTTCATAAAATGCCATCAATTAATGGAAAGTTAGCATATAAGGAACATCGAGCAAGCACAAGAAGTAGATGATTATGAGATGAACACGGACCACACTAGGGAACCCGTCGGCGATGAACTCATCAACTGCAAATGGTTGTATACTAGCAAGCCTTTGCCCACAACACACACAGCTTATTCCATCACAAACAGGTCGGATGGATCAACTGTATGCCACATATTGCACATTGTCAAAAAGTAATGTGGTAGACCTTCTTTAACATGTGTTAAAAAATAAAAAATAAAATAAAAAGGACCTTGAGGTTAATTTAACTCATTGGATGGATCATAGAGGTCACTTAATTTGACCTTTATGAACCATCCCATCAATTAACTTCCCATCTAGTCACCCATCTGATGGCTGCTCCAGCCTGAGCACACTTAACTTGAGAGTTCTCTTACATGACCTATTGGTGGAATAGCTAGTTCTTGCTGATATAGGATGCCTCTTCGCATCCTTATGGTGTATCCGGATGACTGCCCGTCCCCCAATGGCCAATAGATGTTGTGTAGACAGAGCATATCACATACGTCTTATTAGAAGCCATCGTCTGTGTTATTATCGGTCTTCGCACACATTTCTGATTACAGACTTGTTTGCCGCGTATCACACACATCTTGTTATATTGAACTGTTCCTATTCTCTTGTCTCAACGCAAACAGTTCATCCGAGTGAACCGCATGCCGTATATCGCACACACCTTGATCTGGCTGGCCGTTTCTTTTGTGTTGCCTAATCACAAACAGTTCATCCGGATGAACCGTATGTTGTATATCGCACACACCTTCATCTGGCAGCCCATTTCTTTTGTTCCTCCTCATCGTAAACAGTTAATTGAACTGAACCATATGCCCTACATCGCACATGCAACCAAAATCTGAACTGTGTTTGATGCATACATCATCGCAAATGTTTTGCACATTTTTGACGGATTTTTACACCATCGTTTGCGATTATTCCATCGCACATAGTTTCTTCGAAGGGTCTCTGATCGTAGTGTCGTGTTAGCCGCATCCTGCAGTAGTGCTAAGGAGTGGGGGCACATGATATTCTCACGGGGAGAGGGGGTGCACAACCAATCGGTGTTTGGGAGGGTGGGGACAAATATAATGTTCAAAAAATATAATCTGAAGAATCCTGAATAGAGCTTAACAATTTTATCTAAGGTCAAGGGATTAACCCGCGACAATCTACATAGCTCCGCCTAAACACAACATCTGCATGTATGTAGTACTAGACTTAATATTCATGTTTTAGTTTCCTGTTCATTTTAAATATTGAATTGAAGACCATGCATGTCTTAGATTTTACTCCCTTCGTTCCTAAAATATTAGTCTTTTTAGATATTTCAAATGAACAGCCACATACCAATGTATATAAACATATTTTAGAGTGTAGATTCACTCATTTTTTTCTTCGTATGCAGTCACTTGTTGAAATCTTTAAAGGACAAATATTTAGGAACAGAGGGAGTATTTTTGAATTCGTGTCATACATGCATGGTTTGGAAAAATAGATGCGCCATACTTACTCGATTGTTGTTGTATTCGTGTGCGTGTGTGTCGTCATATGCTTGATACATACAAAGTTTTCCCACCACCATACTATTCATCTTTTAAATTTGAATTTGCAATGAAAAACATACAAGGGATACCATCAAATGTGAAACCCACGTTGAGATCACTATATCACAAACTCACTCTAATTCAAGAACTCATCATAAATCAATTACCACGTTGAGATTACTATTTGCAAGGAAAATACGTGCATTGTAATACATATAGATTCGTTCAGCAATTTAAAAGATTCCTTTCGTATTCTCAAATGGTAGGAGTAGCACCCAACGGCATACCAGCCAGACCCGGGCTTGTGTTGATTCTTAAAGAAATACTCGGGCTCATGTCCTTCTGGTGGCATGCGTGGTACGCACATTAGCCAACCCCAACCAGTTGAGCCTCCGCGTTTCGAGTCAAAATATCTGGCGGCCAGAATTCCAGCCCTAGGAAACTCCCCCCATGTCCCCGATCCATAATGACTACCGATGAACAATGGAGGGATGCTTTAGTAACTAGACAACATTACCTACTGTGCCGAGCACAGTTCAATTCCCTCGGTCGCCGGTACCCAAGGTCACCTGTCAACTCCATCGCCTAGTACTTATAGGAGTACTACACCAGGATGAGCACAGAACTGAACCCCGTTTGTTCGTGCCTAGTACTTGAGTTAATATATCAGGCAATGCACTGGTGCGGAGGGATTATCCCTTCTAATTTGCTTATATAACTTGTCCGAAGTCTAACTGAGCAAAATGTTTGACCAAATCCTTTCTTAAGAAATATTAACATCTATAACTGTAAAGATGTATTGCTTGAAAATTTATTGCATGAAGCAGGTTATGATATTGTTTTGAATCCTGGATTTTAAATTTCAGAAAATCCAAGTGACCGGAAATTCATGAAACTGAGCATGGTCTCGTGATATGGCACAAATATGTTGTCGTATTTTTCCTATTCAATTTGAGACAAGCTGCTTATGAGAAGTTGCACAAATGAAGAGTCAAGGTATTTTGGAACAAAGACTTGTCACGTTAGAGCGAACGCTTTCACTATTCAAACCGTGGGCGTTTACGTGCCGTCAGGAGTCCTGCTTCTCATCTGCAGGTGCCTTTCGATCAAGCGTGTGAGTCGACAGGAGGCGTGCGGGCAGACCGCTGCGCCGGCTGACCGGGAGGCGTGCGAGCAGGCCGCTGCGCAGGCTCACTGGGAGGTGAGCCCTTTGACCAGGCTCCGCCGCCCACCTTCATCTCAACTGCCCCCACTTTTAATGGCGCTAGCGCCACAGTTTAAAATCACCCCCAAACTACTCGCATCGCTACAATCTTCTCTCTTCCTCTCCGATTCTCCTGTCATCTACCTCCAACCAGCCTGACCTAACCGTACACCATGCCGCATCACGATGGTCTGCCCTTAGTCTTCTAGTTTCCTGAGGAAGACACCGCGCTTTGTGACGAGCTTGAACTGGCCTTGCAGGAAAACACCGCGCCTGTCCCCGCTCCCGTCGCCCCTACTGCGACAACGCCTATCCCCGTGGCATTGATGGGTTGGAAGCCACACATTGTCGTCGAGCTTGATGCCACGGGGTTCCACGAGGTCCCTATCAACTTTCACGCGCCCGTGCACCTGCCAGCGCATGCACCTGCACGTGCACTGACGCGCGCGCCCGTGCCGGTGCCAGTGCACATGAATGTCTCTGGCGTGCCGTTGCCAATGCACGTCCTCACGCGGGTGCCAGTGCCCCCCTCATCGGCATGGATGGCCGCCATCGACCGCTTCCTTGCACCAACACCAGTTGACTCGCTCCTGGAGACCGAAGTCCAGAACATCCTGGCCTTCCTTGAAGCTAGGGCCAAAATCCAGGAGTACGCCAACAACAGCACAAGATGCCGCCGTCGCCGTCACCGTCGGTCAGTGGCCCGATGGCACACAGAGCACGGTAGAGGAGCCGCTTCCCACCGCAAGACACCCCCGCCGCCACCGCGTAATCCAAATTTGCAATGAAGAACATCCGGATTGCCATGCTTAAAATCCGAACGTTTATTGTTTTTGTTTATTCTAGATAGATCGTCGTATGAATGTAAAATTGGAGTCAGACTGAATGAAATCTATGGTTTGATCGATTGAATGTTTTGCTAGAGCCGTATCAAGTTAAATATAAAACGTCATCAAGCCACATGTATTCCATCTCATCGCAAAAATTTCATATTAAATACCACGTCAATTCCAAATATTTTCTTAGGGAAGTCAATTCCAAATACTAGGCGATACATCTATTTATCAACGCATTTAATTATTACGGAGTAGTAGATAAATATACAGTACTAGATAACTTCTCCGTCATGGTCACTTTTGTTCCTAAACTTGTTACATGTATAATCTATATCTATACCACCTATACCAAAGGGGCAAATCCAATTAATCTCGGCCATCAAATCATGTCAATCCAACGACCTAGACTGCTTCAATGTCGAGCGCACGTTTAGCGTGAAGTTAATTTCATGCCAAAAATAGTGCTAATCACATAATAACACGCAAATAATATCCTACTTAATATTCGCATGCACTTAATATACTTTCAAATTAACATGAATTGCACCTACACATTGACTAGTACTACTAGTACATGAAACTAGTGCCGTAACTTGTGAACGCGTCTAGATATGGTCAACGGCAGCATCGCCCGTGAGTTCTTCATGTTTGCCCGGGCGTCTAAACGTAGAAGAGGAAGAGAGAGAGAGCAGACATGGAACCCACCAGTAAGTGAAGGCGAATAGTACGTGCTAACAAGCTGGTCCCACTAATGTACTAAAAATAATATTAAAACATGTTATCCATTAAATAGGCCGTGGTAATATAAAAACATTATATCAACAAAGGGGGGTACAACAACATTGTTGTACTATGTTGTCTATTGATGTGCGGCTTGAAGGTCCTGGTCACATGTTCGATCCTCATTCTTTTTAATTTTTAATTTATAGATGGGTCCAAATTTGTTCCATGATAGGTGGGCCCCTTGGTGTGTAATTTGTAGCACTTTAATTTGTGGGTCAAAATTTGTTCCATTACAGGTGGACTATCGGTGTGTAGTTTTGTAGCTTATTTGTAATAATTAAAGAGAACAACAGAGTTTTTTGCAAAAATACCATGGGGTGACATTGAAGGTGAGAAAGGATGTGCGAGAGGTGATGACCAAGGCAGAGAAATCAATTGGGGAGGTGCGGGGGTTGCAACGGTGTTTGGAGTAGTTGTGGGCCGAATGCTACGAAAATATAATCTAAACCCACCGGAATAAATGCCTTCCCAAACTAATCCAAGGTTGGAGTCCCCCTTGTAATGTAAATAGCTCCGACTCTGCGAGGGATGGAGAGGTAGCTTCGATGTGTGGAAGATACGGCGTGAGAAAGCAAGGTCAACCGAGACACGGATAGATAGAGAGACAAAGTGAGTGTGGTCCGACATTCGTTGAAAAGATATATATATGCTCTGGAGATATATTGTTCGATTGAGCTTTTGGGAAGGGTGACGGCTGTAAGATAGAGCTTGAGAGATGATCGAGTCACAGACATGTAGATACATTTTGTGTGCGGGAGGAAGCAAGGTAAATCGGTTACATATATAAAGGGAGAGAGATTGAGCGAGTGTGGGTCGTCGTGCGATCGAAAGAGTGAGACAGGTTGGAGAGAGTGACCTAGATAGGCAATGTGCATGAGAGAGTGTACAATATCAATATGTCGAATTGGGCTCAAACATGGAGATATATCATTTGTATCCGAGAAAGAGCGAGGTCAATCGAGACATACACACACACACACACACACGCACTCACACACACACACACACACACACACAGAGAGAGAGAGAGAGAGAGAGAGAGAGAGAGAGAGAGAGAGAGAGAGAGTGAGTGAGCGAGCGTGGCCCGCCATGAGGTCGAAAGAGTGGGAGCGGCTTGGATGGACTGACCTAGATAGACAATCTACATGAGAGAGTATAGAGGTGTCGATCGAGGCCCGAACAAGAAGGTATATCATTTGTGTGTGGAAGAAATCAAGGTTAATCGAGACTTAGATAAAGAGAGCGAGAATGAGCGAGTGTGGCCCGCTGTGCAGAAGAAAGAGTGAGACAGTCTCGAGAGGGTGACCTAGATAGACAACGTGCGTGCGTGTGCACGAGAGGGGGTGTCTACATAGGCAATGCATGTATCTAGCGAGAGAGGGTGGGAGGGAGAGGAGAGAGCTCGGCATGGGGTGCAATGGCGGGTGTGTGAGGTAGATACATTTGGTAACATAGTGGGAAAAGGAGGTTGTGTAGTTGAGAGAGTTAGAGATCGAAACATGGAGAGAAAGAATGAACGTGTGTCGAAAACGGATAGCTTCCTAAGGTGGTTAGGAGAGGAAGATTGATCGATACAGGAAATATGTAGCGTGTGTGCCGAGGGGGGTGGGGCTAAAAACAACATTTGAATATAGATAGTACGAGATTTAATATCGATGTTTCAATTTAGTGTACATTGTAAGATTTGAACTGAGGACCATGTATATGGCTTCCATAATTACTTTGAATTCGTAACATACTAGGTTTGGAAAAGTTGACATTGACTCAATTGTTGTGCTATTTTGTAGGTCATATGTTTGAATCCATCCAAAGTTTTCTCACTACCATGGTGTTCGTCATATACATATGGATTTCTAATAAAAAAGTAGCGTGGATACCGTGAAATGCGAAATCCACGTTAGAATTGGAGATCACTATGTGACACACACCCTAATTCAAATAACTCCTCATTAATTAATTTATAGTATCTCATTTCGAATGACTAATTATTTGCAAGGAAAACACGGGCATGGTAATACATATAGATTTATTTGCAAATGGAAGAAGATTCGTTTGCATTCTCAAATGTAGGCGCATCAGGCAGACTAGGGTTGTGTCGTGGTGGTCCCATGTGTCGTACAAACGCTAGCACCTAGCACCCCACCCCCTCCCTCCCCCCCCCCCAAAAAAAAGAACGACGACAAAGTAAGTTCGGGCTTCCACGTTTCGAATTGAAATATCTAGTGGTCCCAATTCCAAGCCTGCAAAATCTCCCTTCTCCACCATCCCCTTCCGCGCCCAGAGCGCTCAAATCCCTAATTTGCCGCCAACCCAAGCAAAGTTCTGATTGCCCCTCGTCCCGTCTCTTTCCCCACCTCTGTGATGATGACAAAGATGACGGTCGCGCTTCACCACCGCACCGGAGCTACCTCATCTACGCCCTCGTCCACCGCACCGGGTGGTCCACCGACAATGTCGACTGCCACAACCGACGTGCCTCACAGACACCGACTTGCATGGCATCAGGTGCGCTTCACGACGCCATCTCCTACCTCACCGGGGCTACTTCATCGAGCACATCGTTGCACCTCCTCCCCCTAAGGCCATTGGGCTTCACCTGAAGGAAATATGCCCTAGAGGCAATAATAAAGTTATTATTTATTTCCTCATATCATGATAAATGTTTATTATTCATGCTAGAATTGTATTAACCGGAAACATGATACATGTGTGAATACATAGACAAACATAGTGTCACTAGTATGCCTCTACTTGAACTAGCTCATTGATCAAAGATGGTTATGTTTCCTAACCATAGGCATGTATTGTCATTTGATTAATGGGATCACATCATTAGGAAAATGATGTGATTGACTTGACCCATTCCGTTAGCTTAGACCCTTGATCGTTTAGTATGTTGCTATTGCTTTCTTCATGACTTATACAAAGTTCCTGCAACTATGAGATTGTGCAACTCCCGTTTACCGGAGGAACACTTTGTGTGCTACCAAATGTCACAACGTAACTGGGTGATTATAAAGGTGCTCTACAGGTGTCTCCAAAGGTACATGTTGAGTTGGCATAATTCGAGATTAGGTTTTGTCACTCCGATTGTCGGAGAGGTATCTCTGGGCCCTCTCGGTAATACTCATCACCTAAGCCTTGCAAGCATTTTAACTAATGAGTTAGTTATGAGATGACGTATTACGGAACGAGTAAATAGACTTGCCGGTAAGGAGATTGAACTAGGTATTGGATACCGACGATCGAATCTCGGGCAAGTAACATACCGATGACAAAGGGAACAACGTATGTTGTTATGCGGTTTGACCAATAAAGATCTTCGTAGAATATGTAGGAACCAATATGAACATCCAGGTTCTGCTACTGGTTATTGACCAAGAATAGTTCTAGGTCATGTCTACATAGTTCTCGAACCCGTAGGTTCCGCACGCTTAACGTTACGATGATAGTTTTATTATGAGTTTATAAGTTTTGATGTACCGAAGTTTGTTCGGAGTCCCGGATGTGATCACGGACATGAAGAGGAGTCTTGAAATAGTCGAGACATAAAGATTGATATATTGGACGACTATATTCGGACACCGGAAGTGTTCCGGATGATTTCGGAGAAAACCGGAGTGCCGGAGGGGTTACCGGAACCCCCCGGGGAAGTATTGGGCCTTAGTGGGCCTGAGGTGAGAGAGAGGGCAGCAGCCCAGGAGGTGGCGCGCCCCTCCCAAGGGAAGTTCGAATTGGACTAGGGGAGGGGGGTGCGGCTCCTCTTTCCCTCTCCCTCTCCCCCTCTTTCCTTCCCCCTTCCTCCTTCCTAGTTGGACTAGGAAAGGGGAGTCCTACTCCCACTAGGAGGAGGACTCCCCCCCTCCTTGGCGCACCCCAAGGGCCGGCCGGCCTCCCCCCTTGCTCCTTTATATACGGGGGCGGGGGGGGGCACCCCAGAGACACACAAGTTGACCTACGGATCGTTCCTTAGCCGTGTGCGGTGCCCCCCTCCACCATATTCCACCTCGGTCATATCGTCGCGGAGTTTAGGCGAAGCCCTACGCCGGTAGAATATCATCATCGTCACCACGCCATCGTGCTGACGGAACTCATCCCCGACGCTTCGCTGGATTGGAGCCCGGGGGACGTCATCAAGCTGGACGTGTGCTGAACACGGAGGTGCCGTACGTTCGGTGCTTGGATCGGTCGATTCGTGAAGACGTATGACTACATCAAACGCGTTGTTATAATGCTTCCGCTTAACGGTCTACGAGGGTACGTAGACATCACTCTCCCCTCTCGTTGCTATGCCATCACCATGATCTTGCGTGTGCGTAGGAATTTTTTTGAAATTACTGCGTTACCCAACAGTGGCATCCGAGCCTAGGTTTTATGGATTGATGTTATATGCACTAGTAGAACACAAGTGAGTTGTGGGTGATATAAGTCATACCGCTTACCAAAGATGTCGCACTTTGGTTCGGGCGGTATTGTTGGATGAAGCGGCCCGACCGACATTACGGTACGCGCTTACGAGACTGGTTTTACCGACGTGCTTTGCACACAGGGGGACTAGCGGTGTCGGTTTCTCCAACTTTAGTTGAACCGAGTGTGGCTACGCCCGTCCTTGCGAAGGTTAAAACAGCATCAACTTGACAAACTATCGTTGTGGTTTTGATGCGTAGTTGAGATTGGTTCTTGCTTAAGCCCGTAGCAGCCACGTAAAACTTGCAACAACAAAGTAGAGGACGCCTAACTTGTTTTTGCAGGCATGTTGTGATGTGATATGGCCAAGACGTGATGCTATATTTTATTGTATGAGATGATCATGTTTTGTAACCGGGTTATTGGCAACCGACAGAGCCATATGGTTGTCGCTTATTGTATGAAATGCAACGCCTCTGTAATTGCTTTACTTTATCACTAAGCGGTAGCGATAGTCATAGAAGCAATAGATGGCGTAACGACAACGATGCTACGATGGAGATCAAGGTGTCGCGCCGGTGACGATGGTGATCACGACGGTGCTTCGGAGATGGAGATCACAAGCACAAGATGATGACGGCCATATCATATCACTTATATTGATTGCATGTGATGTTTATCCTTTATGCATCTTATCTTGCTTTGATTGATGGTAGCATTTTAAGATGATCTCTCACTAAAATTATCAAGAAGTGTTCTCCCTGAGTATGCACCGTTGCCAAAGTTCGTCATGCCCAGACACCACGTGATGATCGGGTGTGATAAGCTCTACGTCCATCTACAACGGGTGCAAGCCAGTTTTGCACACGCGGAATACTCAGGTTAAACTTGACGAGCCTAGCATATGCAGATATGGCCTCAGAACACGGAGACCGAAAGGTCGAGCATGAATCATATAGTAGATATGATCAACATAGAGATGTTCACCATTGAAAACTACTCCATCTCACGTGATGATCGGTTATGGTTTAGTTGATTTGGATCACGTGATCACTTAGATGACTAGAGAGATGTCTGTCTAAGTGGGAGTTCTTAAGTAATATGATTAATTGAACTTAAATTTATCATGAACCAAGTACCTCATAGTATTTTGCTTGGCTATGTTGGTTGTAGATAGATGGCTCGTGCTGTTGTTCCGTTGAATTTTAATGCGTTCCTTGAGAAAGCAAAGTTGAAAGATGATGGTAGCAATTACACGGACTGGGTCCGTAACGAGGATTATCCTCATTGCTGCACGTAAGAATTACGCCATGGAAGCACCGCTGGGTGCCGTGCCTGCTGCAGAGCAACACCGGATGTTATGAACGTCTGGCGAGCAAAGCGATGACTACTCTATAGTTCAAGGTGCCATGCTTTACGGCTTAGAACCGGTCTTCAACGACGCTTTTGAACGCCATGGAGCAGATGAGATGTTCCAGAGTTGAAGTTAATATTTCAAGCAAATGCCCGGATTGAGAGATATGAAGTCTCCAATAAGTTCTACAGCTGCAAGATGGAGGAGAATAGTTCACAAGGTGAGCATATACTCAAAATGTCCGGGTATAATAATCACTTGATTCAACTGGGAGTTAATCTTCCGGATGATAGCGCCATTGATGAAATTCTCCAATCACTGCCACCAAGCTACAAGAGCTTTGTGATGAACTATAATATGCAAGGGATGAACAAGACTATTCCTGAGCTCTTCGCAATGCTAAAGGCTGCGGAGGTAGAAATCAAGAAGGAGTATCAAGTGTTGATGGTCAACAAGACCACTAGTTTCAAGAAAAAGGGCAAAGGGAAAAAGAAGGGGAACTTCAAGAAGAAGAGCAAGCAAGTTGCTGCTCAAGAGAAGAAACCCAAGTCTGGACCTAAGCCTGAAATCGAGTGCTTCTACCGCAAGCGATCGGTCATTTGAAGCGGAACTGCCCCAAGTATTTGGCGGATAAGAAGGATGGCAAAGTGAACAAAGGTATATGTGATATACATGTTATTGATGTGTACCTAACTAGAGCTCGTAGTAGCACCGGGTATTTGATATCGGTTATGTTGCTAATATTTGCAACTCAAACAGGACTAGGGAATTGCGAGCAGCGCCAAGGACGAGGTGACGATGCGCATGGGAAACGGTTCCAAAGTCGATGTGATCGCGGTCGGCACGCTACCTCTACATCTACCTTCGGGATTAGTTTTAGACCTGAATAATTGTTATTTGGTGCCAGCGTTGAGCATGAACATTATATCTGGATCTTGTTTGATGCGAGACGGTTATTCATTTAAATCAGAGAATAATGGTTGTTCTATTTATATGAGTATTATCTTTTATGGTCATGCACCCTTGAAGAGTGGTCTATTTTTATTGAATCTCGATAGTAGTGATACACATATTCATAATGTTGAAGCCAAAAGATGCAGAGTTGATAATGATAGTGCAACTTATTTGTGGCACTGCCGTTTAGGTCATATCGGTGTAAAGCGCATGAAGAAACTCCATACTGATGGACTTTTAGAAGCCCTTGATTATGAATCACTTGGTACTTGCGAACCGTGCCTCATGGGCAAGATGACTAAAACACCGTTCTCCAGTACTATGGAGAGAGAGCAACAGATTAGTTGGAAATCATACATATAGATGTATGTGGTCCGATGAATGTTGAGGCTCGTGGCGGATATCGTTATTTTCTCACCTTCACAGATGATTTGAGCAGATATGGGTATATCTACTTAATGAAGCACAAGTCTGAAACATTTGAAAAGTTCAAAGAATTTCAGAGTGAAGTGGAAAATCATCGTAACAAGAAAATAAAGTTTCTACGATCTGATCGTGGAGGAGAATATTTGAGTTACGAGTTTGGTTTACATTTGAAACAATGTGGAATAGTTTCAAGAACTCACGCCACCGAACACCACAAAGAAATGGTGTGTCCAAACGTCAGAATCGTACTTTACTAGATATGGTGCAATCTATGATGTCTCTTCTTGATTTACCGCTATCGCTTTTGGGGTTATGCTTTAGAGACAGCTTGCATTCACATTAAATAGGGCACCATCTAAACCGCTGAAACAACGCCTTATGAACTGTGGTTTGGCAAGAAACCAAAGTTGTCGCTTTCTTAAAGTTTGGGGCTGTGATGCTTATGTGAAGAAACTTCAACCAGATAAGCTCGAACCCAAATCGAAGAAATGTGTCTTCATAGGATACCCAAAAGAGATCATGGGTACACCTTCTATCACAGATTCAAGGCAAGACATTCGCTTGCTAAGAATGGATCCTTTATAGAGAAGGAGTTTCTCTCGAAAGAAGTGAGTGGGAGGAAAGTAGAACTTGATGAGGTAACGGTACCTGCTGCCTTATTGGAAAGTAGTTCATCACAGAAATCAGTTCCTGTGACAAATACACCAATTAGTGAGGAAGCTAATGATATTGATCATGAAACTTCAGATCAAGTGTCTCATGAACCTCGTAGGTCTACCAGAGTAAGATCCGTACCAGAGTGTTACGGTAATCCTGTTCTGGAAGTCATGTTACTTGACCATGATGAACCTACGAACTATGAGGAAGCGATGATGATCCCAGATTCCGCAAAATGGCTAGAGGCCATGAAATCTGAGATGGGATCCATGTATGAGAACAAAGTATGGACTTTGGTTGACTTGCCCGATGATCGGCAAGCCATTGAGAATATATGGATCTTTATACGCTCACGGTAATGTACTGTCTATAAAGCACGACTTGTTGCAAAAGGTTTTCGACAAGTTCAAGGGGTTGACTACGATGAGACTTTCTCACCCGTAGCGATGCTTAAGTCTGTCCGAATCATGTTAGCAATTGCCGCATTTTATGAAATTTGGCAGATGGATGTAAAAACTGCATTCCTGAATGGATTTCTGGAAGAAGAGTTGTATATGATGGAACCGGAAGGTTTTATCGATCCTAAGGGAGCTAACAAAGTGTGCAAGCTCCAGCGATCAATCTATGGTCTGGTGCAAGCCTCTCGGAGTTGGAATAAATGCTTTGATAGCGTGATCAAAGCATATGGTTTTATATGCACTTTTGGAGAAGCTCAGATTTACAAGAAAGTGAGTGGGAGCTCAGAGCATTTCTAATATTATATGTTGATGACATATTGTTGATTGGAAATGATATAGAATTTCTGGATAGCATAAAAGGATACTTGAATAAAAGTTTTTCAATGAAAGACCTCGGTGAAGCTGCTTACATATTGGGCATTAAGATCTATAGAGATAGATCAAGACGCTTGATTGACTTTCACAAAGCACGTACCTTGATAAAGTATTGAAAAGGTTCAATATGGATCAGCGAAGAAAGGGTTCTTGCTCATTACAAGGTATAAAGTTGAGTCAGACTCAATGCCCGACCACTGCAGAAGATAGAGAGAAGATGAAAGGAGTTCCCTATGCTTCAGCCATAGGCTCTATCATGTATGCAATGCTGTGTACCAGACCTGATGTGTGCCTTGCTATTAGTTTAGCAGGGAGGTACCAAAGTAATCCAGAGTGGGTCATCGACAGCGGTCAAGAACATCCCGAAATACCGAAAAGGACTAAGGATATGTTTCTCGTATATGGAGGTGACAAAGAGCTAGTCTTAAATGGTTACGTCGATGCAAGCTTTGACACTGATCCGGACAATTCTAAATCGCAAACCGGATACGTATTTTTATTAAACGGTGGAGCTGTAAGTTAGTGCAGTTCTAAACAAAGCGTCGTGGCGGGATCTACATGTGAAGTGGAGTACATAGCTGCTTCGGAAGCAGCGAATGAAGGAGTCTGGATGAAGGAGTTCATTTCCGATCTAGGTGTTATACCTAGTGCATCGGGACCAATGAAGATCTTCTGTGACAATACTGGTGCAATTGCCTTGGCAAAGGAATACAGATTTCACAAGAGGACCAAGCACATCAAGAGACGCTTCAATTCCATTCGGGACCAAGTCCAAGTGGGAGACATAGAGATTTGCAAGATACATACGGATCTGAATGTTGCGCACCCGCTGACTAAGCCTCTCTCACGAGCAAAACATGATCAGCACCAAGACTCCATGGGTGTTAGAATCATTACTATGTAATCTAGATTATCGACTCTAGTGCAAGTGGGAGACTGAAGGAAATATGCCCTAGAGGCAATAATAAAGTTATTATTTATTTCCACATATCATGATAAATGTTTATTATTCATGCTAGAATTGTATTAACCGGAAACATGATACATGTGTGAATACATAGACAAACATAGTGTCACTAGTATGCCTCTACTTGAACTAGCTCATTGATCAAAGATGGTTATGTTTCCTAACCATAGGCATGTATTGTCATTTGATTAATGGGATCACATCATTAGGAGAATGATGTGATTGACTTGACCCATTCCGTTAGCTTAGCACTTGATTGTTTAGTATGTTGCTATTGCTTTCTTCATGACTTATACAAAGTTCCTGCAACTATGAGATTGTGCAACTCCCGTTTACCGGAGGAACACTTTGTGTGCTACCAAACGTCACAACGTAATCGGGTGATTATAAAGGTGCTCTCTGTGTCTCCAAAGGTACATGTTGAGTTGGCATAATTCGGGATTAGGTTTTGTCACTCCGATTGTCGAGAGGTATCTTCGGCCCTCTCGGTAATACTCATCACCTAAGCCTTGCAAGCATTGTAACTAATGAGTTAGTTATGAGATGACGATTACGGAACGAGTAAAGAGACTTGCCGGTAACGAGATTGAACTAGGTATTGATACCGACGATCGAATCTCGGCAAGTAACATACCGATGACAAAGGAACAACGTATGTTGTTATGCGGTTTGACCGATAAAGATCTTCGAGAATATGTAGGAACCAATATGAACATCCGTGTTCCGCTATCGGTTATTGACCGAGAATAGTTCTAGGTCATGTCTACATAGTTCTCGAGCCCGTAGGGTCCGCACGCTAACGTTACGATGACAGTTTTATTATGAGTTTATAAGTTTTGATGTACCAAGTTTGTTCGAGTCCCGGATGTGATCACGGACATGACGAGGAGTCTCAAATGGTCGATACATAAAGATTGATATATTGACGACTATATTCGGACACCGGAAGTGTTCCGGTGATTTCGGAGAAAACCGGAGGCCGGAGGGTTACCGGAACCCCCCGGGGAAGTATTGGGCCTTAGTGGGAGAGAGGGCAGCAGCCCAGGAGGTGGCGCGCCCCCTCCCAAGGGGAGTCCGACTGACTAGGGAGGGGCGGCCCTCTTTCCCTCTCCCTCTCCCCCTCTTTCCTTCCCCCTTCCTCCTTCCTAGTTGGACTAGGAAAGGGGAGTCCTACTCCCACTAGGAGGAGGACTCCCCCCCTCCTTGGCGTGCCCCAAGGGCCGGCCGGCCTTCCTCCTTGCTCCTTTATATACGGGGGCGGGGGGGCACCCCAGAGACACACAAGTTGATCTACGGATCGTTCCTTAGCCGTGTGTGGTGCCCCCCTCCACCATATTCCACCTCGGTCATATCGTCGCGGAGTTTAGGCGAAGCCCTGCGCCAGTAGAACATCATCATCGTCACCACGCCGTCATGCTGACGGAACTCATCCCCGATGCTTCGCTGTATTGGAGCCCGGGGGACATCATCGAGCTGGACGTGTGCTGAACACAGAGGTGCCGTACATTCGGTGCTTGGATCGGTCGATTCGTGAAGACGTACGACTACATCAACCGTGTTGTTATAACGCTTCCGCTTAATGGTCTACGACGGTACGTAGACAGCACTCTCCTCTCTCGTTGCTATGCCATCACCATGATCTTGCGTGTGCGTAGGAAATTTTTTGAAATTACTGCGTTACCCAACATCACCAACGGTCTCGTCCACCACATTGTAGTTCTCCGCTACCACTCAAGATCTGCATTCGTGCGTGGCCAGCCAACGCCAACGCATCACCCTGAACGGCTCTGAAGTGACCCGCACTCTAGCTAGGCGAACATGCCCAAACGCCGGCCCGAACTAGGTATCCACATATCACTCCCTTGTGCACTGTTCTGATGATGTTTGGATATCCTTTCACTGCTCTCTTAGCTTACACACCTATGGAACTCTGACTTTAACTCTTATTTCTTCTGGAGATATCATCTGAAACAAGCAAAACCATTTTTCAGCAAAGCATGACGGCGCTACGGGGTTTGGTACACATCCTGCACACCTATAACCTTGTAAGTACCCATCCTCCGGTACAACAGCAAGGTTGATTCCTCTTATTTGATCAACCATTCGCCGTGTCAAAAATGTAGAGGGGGATGCAAGGAGCACAAGGCCTGCACATCCAAGCAAGTGGTAACATGGACTTCTACATGGAACATCCCTGCACATCCAAGCAGAGTAGTAGTGAGCCTGTACAACGAGCTAGCGTAAGTCCCTGCATTTCATTTAATTCATACTGGCCTGCGTGTATGATTTGTGTGCAGTGGCGGATCCACGAATTCAAGTTACCAGGGGCAACAATTTAACTTAGAAAATACGAAGGCACTTGCGCTTCAGAAATCAACATAACTTGAGAAATGTGAAGCTACATGCACTTTGAAAACCAACTTATGATCCAAAGTAGTTCCAGATTATAAAACACTAAATGATGTAAGCACCAAAAAACACAAAATGCAGCATGTTGTACAAGGACTACTAACATGGTCTGTACCTGCTTGAATTATTGTTCTCTGGCTGAAAATATCAAAGTGTAATTGCACCTATAACCAGGGCGCAAACTGCATATCAATATATCTACCCCACACAAGTATGCCAATAGTTTCAAACAACAGATTAAAAAGTATTTGTGCTACATTGTCATGATACGGGGACTTTCTGGTAGATGGCCTCGACGTTTCCTGAAGCCATGAAAATGTACTATAATTTGCTTGTCATCAATGCCTGCAAATCTCTGTGTCTCTGTTAACATAGCAGATCATCATTAGACACTAAATCCTTCAATGGGAGCTTGCAAAATGCTTGCATTAGATCCCTCATTAGACACTATATGTTCATCACTAGGATCATGTAATATCATCAAATCCTTCATTAGCAGTGTGTTCATTAAACACTTCAGGCTCAAGAACAACATGAGCTTGTATGTTTGCACCAGAAAGTTGATTAGAGACATCAGGTTCAGTCAGTTCAGTATTGATTGGGGGGTTATAAAATAAGCAGAAATTGGTTTCATTTTCTCACAGATTCCCTACATACAAGCAGTTTTACAACACCGTCAGGTTTAACTATTGGCCAGAAATTAAACAGTTGAATTAGATATATTCAGGGATGTGATGTACCTGCTTGTTGCGCATGCTGCTCTTGCAAGCTGCGACTGTCCGTTTGCGCAAGCTCGATGCCATGCCCGTGCTGCCACCGCTGCCTCCCATGCAGGCTACACCCAGGGTTGGATCTTCATCTTCTTGTCCTTCCATTCACTTGAAGCCCGGCGACTGGCGTTCAATGAGGGCGCGAGGAAGTGCTGTGTCGGTCTGTCCAGCGGCGGCTAGGTTAGGAGCGAACCAGACTCGAGGGTGGAGTGAATGAATTGGGATTTTTCCTGCTGTCGATCGATATAGGAGGCGCTTGTTTGGGCCGCGAGCCTGCTATAGGGCCTACCTTGCACTTACATTATTGGTCCATCCAAATTGAAACGTTTCTCTTCCGTTTTTACATTGCCTGCTCATTCATTGGGACGAACAAAACTAGCCTGGGCCAACCTGGATGACTCAAACTAGGTGCATTCTTTCCAGCCACCCGAGGCGGCCGCTAATACCAGCCCCTACGGTGGCTCGCCCCTTTTTGCGTCTATGATTGGGGTAGTGAAAAATATTCCAGTGGCGCTTTTGATTTACCCATAGAATGGTTGAATTGCTTGTTTCTATGAACTGAGTTCGCCAATACTGTGAAGGATGCCAGTCTTTTCATCCTATTGTATATTTCTTAGATCTCGATATGCCAAATGTAATCGCATGAAATATACGATAAAAGCCAGTGTGATGTGTGTGGCTACAACTAGTCTGACAACCCGTCCTCATATAACAAATCAAGGACGCACCATCTTATTAGATTAACCATTTGACTTACCAATGCAGTGTGGGAAGAAAGAAGTATTGGGACTGCTTATCCAAGCAATTGATGCAATGGACTCCTTCGTAGATCCTTGGAAGCAAAAAAGAAGTTGCAGTGTGCCTATACAAAGAGCTAGTGTAAGTTCAGTTACCTGCTTTTCGGAATTTCAGTTACCCACTTATTGCAAAATTGTTCAATTATATTGCTTGGCTTAATTTAGTTTGCTACTGATTACATACTGCCATAGCCTATTAATCCTATTATAGACTAGCCATAGCCTATTACTGTTAAGAATTACCTGTTTTCTTGAACTTAAATAGCTACTTAAGCACGTAGATAGCTGGTCATATGTACTTCTAGGGTGCAGCATAATTCACGTGTAATTTACGTTCTGATACCTTATTTGTTTAAATGGTTTGTTGCTATCACTTGTAGCACTAGTAATGTTTGCATGTTCATAGATAGACAACTGTCAGGTTTATATGAGGGACACCGTCTTTTTAACTTACGTTATGTGTGTGTGGGTGTGGGTGTGTGTGTGTGTGTGTGTGTGTGTGAGTGTGTGTGTTATGGAATGATTTTGCTTACATCAAAGAAATTTACAGATGTCTGTGTTGCTGGTAAACGGTACCGACTCGTTACTTTAATACGTTGCCAAGAACTTGTTAGTTTTACTAGTTCATGTGTAATTAAATACGTTGCCAAAACTGGTTAGTTTTACTAGTTTGATGTTAGTTTCTTATGGCTCTTGCAACACTTTATTTATGATTGCTAACATTCAAGTTTGCAGGATCCAACTGAAACTCTGTTGGCACAATCGGTATGTTTTCAGAAACTTCCTTGTTTACCTGGTTTGCTGCTGTAACTTGTTGCTGTAATCATCTTACCAACTTCAAGTTTTTAGGACCATATTGGAAGTCCAATTGCACAGCAGGTATATTTTCAAAAATATATTTATGTAACATGTTTGCTGCTGTAACTTGTTACTCTAATCAAGTTACTGACTACTCAACTTTTCAGGATTCAAGAGAAACTCCAATGCCACAACATGTTCGTTTTGCATAACTTGTTTGTTTAACTGCTTTGCTGCTCCAACCGGTTGCTCTAATCATGTTGCTGGCTACACAACTTTTCAGGATCAAAGAGAAACTCCAATGCCACAACAGGTACCTTTTGCAAAACTTGTTTGTTTAACTAATTTGCTACTGCAACCGGTTACAATGATGTTAATAACTAATTTTTAGCATCCAATTGAAACTCTTTAATTCCTTGTTTGTTTAACTGGTTTGCTGTTATAACTCCCAGTTGAGATGTTTTGTTAACTACAACTTTTCAGAATCCAATTGGGACTTTAATGGCAAAATAGGTTAGCCCAAGATCAAAGAGTGAGGTCCCCATGGATGTTGTATCATCCCACATTAGTGGCACCGGCCCAATCGTGCATCATGAATTGCCAACTGCTGATGCTCTAGAGGCTAAACTATTGGTAGAAAGAGATTCTTCTTCTGCACTTAGAGATGAAGTTGACATGTTGAGGAAGCAAACAACACAATCACAAGCAGTACTCAAGACAACCATTAAATATTTGGTGGATTTTAAAATGAAGCAAGCTGAGACTGACCGCATTGTTAAGGTCCTAAAGGAAAAAAAAGAAAATTAAATTCCCACTTGGTAAATCATAGGTGAAATGTTCTTTTCGGCGTTGAATAACCTTTGTGTTGTTTGTTCATGTAATCGATTAAATCATTTGTTTTAGAGATCATGCAATAATTGTTTTCTGTTTTTTTGGGTTGTAATTTTTTTGAGCACAAGTCTGTATTAATTGATAAGACTCTGAGACATTTCATTTTGATTGTTGTGCCAAACCTACAAATATGCCAATCGGGCTGAATGTGCATTCAACAATAATAGTAGTATAAATGGTCCTTAAGTGGCACGCATTTGAAAGGGCCAATATGTTGTACTAGCTTCGCTAAAAAAGGATGCTCTTCTAGCAAAAAAAGTACAGCGGCCTGGCTTATGTATGTTAGTTGATATTATTAATCCATATACTCTATAAGTGTTTATATGTTTGTTAGTTCTGAACATTATTGGTTGATTGACTTGGTATTTTGAATCTTGAGACATCGCTTGTGTACATATCTTAATGGGAGTACACATTATGCTGCGTGTGACACTTGAGTTGGACATAAAGTGGTTTCAAATATTCAAATTCACCTTAAACTGGATTCTAGCTTATGAATTCTAATATCGGCATTTGTAAATCATATTGATATATGACAGTGGAATACATCTTGCTCGTGCATTTGAAGATATATAAAAATGCATAGAATGATTTATAAGTCTTCATATAGGAATACAAAATGGATTCAAATTTAGTTGCCAGGGTAAACATGGATGCTTATTGTCCCAAAATTCGAAAGAAGCGGCAAAATGTCTACTCCCACGTCGGCTGCCCGAAGCCAGTGTTTGGGAGATGGAAATTACTGTCTACCCCTTACACGGACAATCCATTGGCCCGATTTCCACTTCTATCTATAGGGGTAGGTTAGTAAGTTCAACTAGACATGACACGACCGCCTCTGAGCCCATTCTGACACGGTGGGTGCCAAACATGGGCGGCAAAACACATTTGATTCAAGCTCGTCCGAAAGACGTCTGTCTCTCCCTCCATTTTCCCATTCATACACGGTGGGCGGCAAAACAAACTCGACTCGGCCGAAATTGATGTAGGCAAATATTATCAATAGGGGCAGGTTCGTAACTTCACTCAGATGTGACACAACCACCCTACCTGTCAGCCCTGTTCATACACCGTGGGCACCAACCGTGGGCGCCAAAACACGCTCTCCTCGCCCGAAATTGCTCTGGGCAAATAATGGGGAGATGCGAGATTACCGTCCTATTCCCAACCGACAAGATGTCCAAATTTTAAATGGGGGCTAAGTTTGTAACTTTCCCATATTTCAGACAGGCGTGTCCCAAAAACATGGTTTCCCGTACCTCTCCCTCCATTTTCCCATTCATACATCGTCCGCGCTAGAACACCAACCACACACCAGCCTCCTCCATCCGCCACCCCATGCATTGTCGACGTCCTCCACCCCATCAATCGCCACCATCCTCCACCATGCCGGAGCGCCTACCAAGATGCTCGTCTTGAGCTTGCGTTGGTTTTCCTCGAAGAGGAGAGGGTGATGCAGCAATCGTAGCGTAAGTATTTCCCTCAGTTTTTGAGAACCAAGGTATCAATCCAGTAGGAGGCTCCTCAAAAGCCCACACACCTACACAAACAAACTGAGAACTCACAACCAACGCAATAAAGGGGTTGTCAATCCCTTCACGACCACTTGTGAAAGTGAGATCTAATAAAGATAGTAAGATAAGATAAATATTTTTTTGGTATTTTATAATATATATGCAAAAAGTAAAGATGCAAATAAAAGTAGATTGCAAGCAAATATGATATGAGATAGACCCGGGGCCATAGGTTTCACTAGTGGCTTCTCTCAAGATAGCATAAGTATTACGGTGGGTGAACAAATTACTGTCGAGCAATTTATAGAAAAGCGAATAATTATGAGATTATCTAGGAATGATCATGTATATAGGCATCACGTCCGCAACAAGTAGACCGACTCCTTCCTGCATCTACTACTATTACTCCACACATCGACCGACTCCTGCCTACATCTAGAGTATTAAGTTCATAAGAACAGAGTAACACATTAAGCAAGATGACATGGTGTAGAGGGATCCACTCGAGCAATATGATATAAACCCCATCTTGTTATCCTCGATGGCAACAATACAATACGTGCCTTCCAACCCTTTCTGTCACTGGGTAAGGACACCGCAAGATTGAACCCAAAGCTAAGCACTTCTCCCATGGCAAGAAAGATCAATCTAGTAGGCCAAACCAAACTGATAATTGGAAGAGACTTGCAAAGATAACTCAATCACAGAGTAAAGAATTCAGAGAAGATTCAAATATTATTCATAGATAAACTTGATCATAAACCCACAATTCATCGGATCTCGACAAACACACCGCAAAAAGAGTTTACATCGAATAGATCTCCACAATAGAGGGGGAGAACATTGTATTGAGATCCAAAAAGAGAGAAGAAGCCATCTAGCTAATAACTATGGACCAGTAGGTCTGTGGTAAACTACTCACAACTCATCGAAGGGGCAAGGATGTTGATGCCTTCGTGGACGATTCCCCCTCCGGCAGAGTGCCGGCGAAGGCTCCAAGATGAGATCTCGCGGATACATAAGGTTACGGTGGTGGAAATTGTGTTTCGTGTGCTCCCTGGTTGTTTTCGGGGTACGTAGGCTTATATAGGAGGAAGAAGTACGTCGGTGGCTGCCCGAGGGGCCCACGAGACAGGGGCGCACCCTATAGGGGGGGGGCGCCCTCCTATCTCGTGGGAGCCTCGGATGCTTCTTGACTTGCACTCCAAGTCCTCTGGATCACGTTTGTTCCAAAAATCACGCTCCCGAAGGTTTCATTCCGTTTGGACTCCGTTTGATATTCCTTTTCTTTAAAATACACAGCAATATGGCTGGGCCTCTGGTTAATAGGTTAGTCCCAAAAATGATATAAATGTGTAAAATTGTCGGGGGAGATTGCTGCCCGCCACGAACACCTATGGGGCCGGGGCCCCTTGTCTGTGCGGTACGAGGGCGGAGGGAGCACAGAGAGCAGATCGAGGCGATGCACGCGGGCGGCTTTTTACCCAGCTTCGGAGCTCTCTGGAGAGATAAAACTCCTACTGCTGCTTTGTGTTTCTATTTGATCTTGCTCAAGGGTGAGCGTATAGTGATGTTGCCTGTGTCGAATGAGCCGAACCCCTGCTAGGAGTTGCCAACTGATCCAACCCCTTCTACGTTGTGCATGGGCCTCCTTTTATAGTGCAAGGGGTCACCGACAGGTGTCAACGTAGGAGAAAGGGGTAGAAATGTAAAAGAGGTGGTAGTTGGAACAGTGGGGGAACAGTGAAGCTACAGTGCATGAACAGTGGTTGCTACCTACTTTGACAGTGGGGGACAAGAGCATTTAATGCCCGTCGCCGTCGACCCCAAAAGCTCCCGCCCTTGCGTCTCCGTCTGCCACGGCGATGGACCCACCACCGTGAAGTGCCACCGTGTACCCCAGTGCCTGCACAGCACCCGCCACGCGCCCCTCGAAAGGCCTCTGTATGCGGCGTGGGCCGATGAGTGGGCGCATGCACACAGCAGCTTTCCGCAAGCGCCTTGCCGGGTCTTGACCTTGCCGGGCCCGGAGCTTGTCGGGCTCAGAACTTGTCGCTCTCCGGGCCCTCGCCGACGCGAGTATAGCGCCGAGGCGTGTCTTCTTTAGTGCAATCTTACGGTCTTCTGGCGAGCTCCTCTCGCCAGGCCTTGCGTGGTTGATGTTACCTTGAGCACGAGCGGCCTTCCGGCAAGCTCCGCTTGCGGGGTCTCGATCTTCTGTCTTGTACACTTTGTTCTTGAATGGCTTGATAAAGCACGGGGAGGGTCTTGGCGGGCCCGCAAGCCCTGCCGCTGGAGTCTGTGTCTGCCGTGCAGACAAGTTCGGGTACTAGGGTACCCTACTTTAGTACACCGACAGAGCCCCGGCTGGGCCATACACGGTGCCGAAGCGTTGTTGGGCCAGCCCAAAACAATCTGCACGGCACGCGTGGCACGGGTCCGCCTGACAGATCGGGCTCGCGCCACCGCACTCCTTGCAACGGCACGCGTCGATTGCGCGTCGTGGGAGACGTGGCCGCGGGTGCGGTCTTTAAGGCATCCACTCCGTGATCGTGGTGCAGGCGAGGTCACTTCACCCGTCGCCCGGCCCGCCGCCACGCCGCCCACATGCATAGGGGTCGTGGCGGCGAAGGTGGGAGGCCGAGCCGTCACGGGCGAAGACGACGAGTCGGCCCCGCTCCTCTGCCCTCCTCGCCTCCTGATTGGTCGAGCAGGGCGGTTGAGCCCCCACCTCGTCCTTTAAAAAGGGCGGAAGGGGGGCACAACGATCTCACACTTCTTCTTCTCCCTTCGTCTTCAGCCTCTGTTCTTCTTACTGCCATGGAAGGAGGGAATCCCAGCTCTTCCACGGTGGCAGCGAGGGTCGCCTCCAGGCAGCGCACCTCCCCCTATCCCGCACCCGCGGCGGCGGAGCCGGCCACGAGAGGGAGAGGGAGAGGGCGAGGCCGCGGGCGGGGCCGAGGGCGTGGCCGAGGCGGTCGGGGGAGAGGTGGTCGTGGCGACGAGCCTCCTCCGTCCCCTCCGGTGGCTCCCTTCCTCGAGGCGGTCCATACTGGAGACGATCCCTGGGAGTTCTTCATCAAGCTGCGCCGAGCGCCTCGTCGTCGCCTCGGCTGCGGCCCGTTCATGGACGCGATGGGACCGGATCCACCCGACGTGATGGAGTTGCGCATGAGGGGCTGCGGGATCAGCGGCACTCGAGTGAGTGTCGTGTCCCCAGCCCCCGGCGTGATGTTCTTCGACCGAGGGTGGAAGACGTTCGACCGGATCCATAGCTTGACGGCGGGGTTTACCCTCCATTTCAAGTTAATGGAGGGCGACCTTCTCGCCGTCAAGGTCTTTGGGGAGTTCGGGACCCGGGCGAGATGCTGTGTGGACAGCTCCTCGGATAGCGAAGGTCCCTCCTCGAGCGAGAGTGACGAGGAGGGGAGCGACAGCGGCGACGAGGGGGATGGCGGGTCCGACTAGGCGCCGGACACCGCTGCCTCGTCGCCACCGGCGACCCGTAATCCGGTCGCCGCCTTCAACTCCCCGGCCGTCTCCTCGGGCGGCTGGCGTAGGGAGGCTGCGGAAGAGGAAGAGGGGGAGTGGTGGCAAGGCCGTCAAATCGGAGTACGAGGGCGAGGAGCCCCCGACAGCGTGCTGACGTCCCGCCACCCCGTCTTCAAGCTCTGCCTCCTACGCCTCCGGCTCCGCCAAGCTCCTGGCCGGGCCCCGGGAGTTCTCTTGGTGTCTTCTGGCGCCCGTAGCTCTCCGGGGACGCGCCTTCCATGCCCGTCACCTTGCGCAGCTCCTGAGGCACGGCGGCGCCACCGCCACGCTCTCCTAGGCGCCCCTTCTGCCCTACCCGGCAAGCTTCTCTTGCCGGGGCCTCCTTGACCTACCTCCTGAACAGGGAAATAGGAGAAGGATTACGGGCATCTTATCTTTTAATTTGTAAGCCTTTGGGCCTCAGCTGTATTTAGAATCTGTAATCCTCTCTATCATGTTTTTCATCCTCTATGGACTTGTACTAAACTAGGATGTTTTTAATGAAAAGAGGGGAATGCTTGCCGGACTGAGTCTTTTACTTGATTTCGTGTCTTGTATGTTCCTACGCTCTCGGGGAGCTTGCCGGGGCGAACACGCTTGCCGAATGCGGGACAGCCCGCTGGCGGTGTTGCTTCCGGCAAGCAACCTTGTCGGGCGATTCACGCTTTATCTTGCTTGAAAGGCTCGAAAGCAAGATAAGGGTGCAGCAGCACACTTGTGTTTGTTGAGCGGACTCGGAAACAAAACAAGTACGCAACTGGACCACGACTTGGCTCCTCCGCGTATGGGTCTTTACAAGACACGCTCGTTCAAAGACGCAGCCCCGCTCTCCCCGGTCCATGAGAGGATGCATGACGAGGGATGAAAAACTTATCTGACTCTGCAGCCCCCGGCAACCCTGGCTTGCCGGGGAGGAGTCTTGGCGCTCGCAGCCCCCGGCGACTCTGGCTCCGCCAAAATCCAGGTGCTGGTGTGCTCTCTGGTTTCTCCTTGTTGCTGTAATTTTTAGCCATGAAAACAGCTGAGACAGTACTGCAACAGTTTCATTACTTGCATGTATATGTATATAAATCTCTGCTGCGCGACTTTGCAATACAATGTCGTGCCTTGCCCTTCGTATGTTTCAACTCTACGCTTTCGGGTAGCTTGCCGGGGCGAACTCGCTTGCCGAGCGCGGGACAGCCCGCTGGCGGTGTTGCTTCCGGCAAGCAACCTTGTCGGGCCAGTTGCGACGCTTACCTTGCTGAGCAGGCTCGAAAGCAAGATAAGGGTGCAGCAGCACACTTGTGTTTGTTGAGCGGACTCGGAAACAAAACAAGTACGCAACTGGACCACGACTTGGCTCCTTCGCGCACAAGTTTCTCATACGAAGGGCATCTCACGGCAAGGTTTGCTATGTTACGCCCTCTGCCTTGTTGTATCCTTCGTACGTTTTTAACCCTACGCTTCCAGGGAACTTGCCGTCGCGAACACGCTTGCCGGGTGCGGGACAGCCCGCTGGCGGTGTTGCTTCCGGCAAGCAACCTCGTCGGGCCAGTTGCGACGCTTATCTTGCTGAGCAGGCTCGAAAGCAAGATAAGGGTGCAGCAGCACACTTGTGTTTGTTGAGCGGACTCGGAAACAAAACAAGTACGCAACTGGGCCACGACTTGGCTCCTCAGTGCACAGGTTTTTCGTACGAAGGACAAAAGCACGAGGAACATAACATACAAGAGCATGGAACTAAAGAGCGTTCTGCACAAAAGCTCGAATAACTTAGCTTTTCTATTTCTGACGACCCGTCGAGGCCGCACTCCTCCCCCAATCCTTCCCCTTTGCATGTTCTCGACCTTACGCTCCCGGGGAGCCCGCCAGCGCAGCCATGCTTGCTGAGCGCGGGGCATCAGTGGCGCGCTGGCGGTGCAGCCCCCGGCGGGGAGAGCTTGTCGGGCTGGTTGCGGCGCGCCTTTTGTCGTCGAGCGGACTCAAGACGAACCAACGGCGCAACTCAACCACGAACCGTCCCTTTTGCGTCTAGATCTCTCATACAGGGTATGGATTTTCAGGGGGTACAACTCAAGAGTTCGGAGCTTGGCAACTTTCTTTGCCCTACCGGTCGGCGGACCGGTCGGCGAGGCTCGATGGTGCGCCCTCGACGGCAGTGCAGCACTCCGATGAGGTGCGGTTGCCGGAGTGGGCACCAGAGCTACTTGCTGGATTTGCCCCAGCGGGCGGATACCATCTCCTGTGGTATGGCGCCGCTGGATCGCCGCGTGCCGAGACGGACGCGGCGTGCCCACGGAGACCGAGGCGCGGTCGTCCGTCTTGGCCTTGGATCTGGTGGCGCCGCGAGTGTCCTTGCCGGCGACCACCCTTCCGTCGGCGTCTCCTCCGCCCACCGTTGGCTCCGGTGGCGACGGACGAGGCGCAGACGGGCCTGCAGCCCCCGAGGCTTTCCTCCTCTTCGGAGCCGCGGTGCAGTTGTTGGCGAAGCTGCTGACGGAGTTGGAGAGGTTGATGAAGAGCGCGCCCGCGCGGTCGCCGGATCAGGTCCGCACAACCTCGACGCCCCCTACCTGGCGCGCCAGAGATGTCGGGGGAGAATGCTGCCCGCCACGAACACCTATGGGGCCGGGGCCCCTTATCTGTGCGGTACGAGGGCGGAGGGAGCACAGAGAGCAGATCGAGGCGATGCACGCGGGCGGCTTTTTACCCAGCTTCGGAGCTCTCCGGAGAGATAAAACTCCTACTGCTGCTTTGTGTTTCTATTTGATCTTGCTCAAGGGTGAGCGTATAGTGATGTTGCCTATGTCGAATGAGCCGAACCCCTGCTAGGAGTTGCCAACTGATCCAACCCCTTCTACGTTGTGCATGGGCCTCCTTTTATAGTGCAAGGGGTCACCGACAGGTGTCAACGTAGGAGAAAGGGGTAGAAATGTAAAAGAGGTGGTAGTTGGAACAGTGCGGGAACAGTGAAGCTACAGTGCATGAACAGTGGTTGCTACCTACTTTGGCAGTGGGGGACAAGAGCATTTAATGCCCGTCGCCGTCGACCCCAAAAGCTCCCGCCCTTGCGTCTCCGTCTGCCACGGCGATGGACCCACCACCGTGAAGTGCCACCGTGTACCCCAGGCTGCACAGCCACCCGCCACGCGTCCCTGGAAAGGCCTCCAGGGCGACGCGTGGGCCGATGAGCTGGAGCGCATGCACACAGTGCAGCTTTCCCGGCAAGCGCCTTGCCGGGGTCTTGACCTTGCCGGGCCCGGGAGCTTGTCGGGCTCTGTAACTTGTCGCTCTCCGGGCCCTCGCCGGGACGCGTATAGCGCCGAGGCGTGTCTTCTTTAGTGCAATCTTCTGGTCTTCCTGGCGAGCTCCTCTCGCCAGGGCCTTGCGTGGTTGATGTTACCTTGAGCCTGGAACGGCCTTCCCGGCAAGCTCCGTTTGTCGGGGTCTCGATCTTCTGTCTTGTACACTTTGTTCTTGAATGGCTTGATAAAGCACAGGGGAGGGTCTTGGCGGACGCCTCGCAAGCCCCGGCCATGGGAGTCTTGTGGTTCCGCCCAGACAAGTTCGGGGTACTAGGGTACCCCTACTTTAGTACACCGACAAAAATAAAGCCCATAAACATCCAAAAGGGGTAATATAATAGCATGGAACAATAAAAAATTATAGATACGTTGGAGACGTATCAAGCATCCCCAAGCTTAATTCCTGCTCGTCCTCGAGTAGGTAAATGATAAAAAGATAATTTTTGATGTGGAATTCTACCTAGCATAGTTCTCAATGTAATTTTCTTTATTGTGGCATGAATGTTCAGATCCAAATGATACAAAATAAAAGTTCATATTAACATGAAAATGGTGAAACTTCAAGCATACTAATCAAAGTAATCATGTCTTCTCAAAATAACATGGCCAAAGAAAGTTATCCCTACAAAATCATATAGTCTGGCTGTTGCTCTATCTTCATCACACAAAGTATTTAATCCTGCACAACCCCGGTGACAAGCAAAGCAGTTGTTTCATACTTTAATAATCTCAAACTTTTTCAACTTTCATGCAATACACGAGCGTGAGCCATGACATAGCACTATATGTGGAATAGAATGGTGGTTGTGGAGAAGACAAAAAGGAGAAGATAGTCTCACATCAACTAGGCGTATCAACGGGCTATGGAGATGCCCATCAATAGATATCAATGTTAGTGAGTAGGGATTGCCATGCAACGGATGCACTAAGCTATAAATATATGAAAGCTCAACAAAAGAAATTAAGTGGGTGTGCATCCAACTTGCTTGCTCATGAAGACCTAGGGCACTTTGAGGAAGCCCATCACTGGAATATACAAGCCAAGTTCTATAATGAAAAATTCCCACTAGTATATGAAACTGACAACATATGAGACTCTCTACCATGAAGATCATGGTGCTATTTTGAAGCACAAGTGTGGAAAAGAGATCGTAGCATTGTCCCTTCCCTCTTTTTCTCTCATTTTTTTTCTTTTTTTTTCTTTGGCCTTTCTTTTTTTTCTTTTTGGCCTTACTCTTTTTTTCTTTTTTTCTTTTCTCTTCTTTTTTTTCTTTTCTTTTTGTAAAGTCTGAAGTCTCATCCCGACTTGTGGGGCAATCATAGTCTTCATCATCCTTTCCTCACTGGGACAATGCTCTAATAATGAAGATCATCACACTTTTATGGATTTACAACTCAAGAATTACAACTCAAAGCTAGAACAAGATATGACTCTATATGAATGCCTCCGGCGGTGTACCAGGATATGCAATGAATCAAGAGCAACATGTATGAAAATTATGAAGGTGGCCTAGCCACAAATACGATGTCAACTACATGATCATACAAAAAGCAATATGACAAAAGTAATGCGTGTCATATGAACGGAACGGTGGAAAGTTGCATGGAAATATATCTCGGAATGGCTATGGGAATGCCATAATAGGTAGGTATGGTGGCTGTTTTGAGGAAGGTAAATGGTGGGTGTATGGTACCGGCGAAAGTTGCGCGGCACAAGAAAGGCTAGCAATGATGGAAGGGTGAAAGGGTGCGTATAATCCATGGACTCAACATTAGTCAAAAGAACTCATGTACTTGTTGCAAAAATCTAGAAGTCATCAAAAACCAAAGCACTACGCGCATGCTCCTAGGGGTATAGATTGGTAGGAAAAGACCATCGCTCGTCCCCGACCGCCACTCATAAGGAAGACAATCAATAAATAAAATAGTGCTCCAACTTCATCACAAAGCGGTTCACCATACGTGCATGCTACGGGAATCACAAACTCTAACACAACCATTCTTGAAATCCATAATCACCCAACTAGAATGACTTTAATATCACTACCTCCATGTCTCAAAACAATTATCAAGCATCAAATTGATCATAGCATCCAATTCACTTTCTATGATAGTTTTTATTATACCCAACTTGGATGCTCATCAATCTAGGACCAACTTTAAAACCATAGCAAATACCATGCTATTCTAAAAGACTCTCAAAAAGATATAAGTGAAGCATGAGAGACTAGTAATTTCTTCAAAATTAAGACACCACCGTGCTCTAAAAGATATAAGTGAAGCACTAGAGCAAAACTATCAAGCAGGCTTCTCCCAAAAGGTGTGTACAACAAGGATGATTGTGGTAAACTAAAAAGCAAAGACTACTATAATACACGACGCTCCAAGCAAAACACATATCATGTGGCAAATAAAAATATAGCTCCTAGTAAAGTTACCAATGAACGAAGACGAAAGAGGGGATGCCTTCCCGGGGTATCTCCAAGCTTAGGCTTTTTGGCTATCCTTGAATATCTTGGGGTGCCTTGGGCATCCCCAATCTTAGGCTCTTGCCACCCTTTATTCCATAGTCCATAAAAGCTTTACCCAAAACTTGAAAACTTCACAACACAAAACTCAACAGGAAATCTTATAAGCTCCGTTAATGAAAGAAAACAAAACCACCACATAAGGTACTGTAATGAACTTATTATTTATTTATTTATTTTGGTGTTAAACCTACTTTATTCCAACTTCCTTATGGTTTATAAACTAATTTACTAGCCACAGATGCATTGAAATAAGCAAACAACACACGAAAAACAGAATCTGTCAAAACAGAATAGTCTGTAGCAATCTGTAACTAACACAAACTTCTGGAACTCTAAAAATCCTAAAAAATAGGAAGTCCTGGACAATTTGTTTATTGATCAGCAGCAGAAATAATCAACGCAAAAGCACGTTCCTGTGATTTAACAAAATTATATTCGTGCGTGCAAAGTTTCTGTTTTTTCAGCAGAATCAAATCAACTATCATCATAGGTTATCCTATAGGTTCTACTTGGAACAAACACTAATTAAAAGATAAAAACACATCTAAACAGAAGGTAGATGCAAGATTTATTACTAAACAGGAGCAAAAATAAAAAAACATAAAGAAAATTGGGTTGCCTCCCAACTAGCGCTATCATTTAACACCCCTAGCTAGGCATAAAAGCAAAGATAGATCTAACGGGTGCCATCTTTGGCACTAAATTCATAAGTAGCCCGCATGATAGATTGATAAGGTAATTTGACTTTCTTTCTTGGAAAGTGCTCCATGCCTTTATTTAATGGAAATTGGAATCTAATATTCCCTTCCTTCATATCAATAATCGCACCAGTCGTTCTAATGAAAGGTCTACCAAGAATAATAGGGCAAGAAAGATTGCAATCTATATCAAGAACGATAAAATCTAAGGGCACCAAATTTCTATTTTCAACAATAATAACATCATTGATCCTTCTCATTGGCTTTTTAATGGTGGAATCTGCAAGGTGCAAATTGAAAGAGCAATCATCAAGATCATGGAAACCTAGAATATCACATAAAGTTTTCGGAGTCGTGGAAACACTAGCACCCAGATCACACAAAGCAAAACACTCATGATCTTTAATTCTAATATTTATAGTAGGTTCCCACTCATCATTAAGTTTTCTAGGTATAGAAATTTCCAAATTAATTTTTTCATCATAAGATTGCATCAAGGCATCAACAATATGTTTGGTAAAAGCTTTATTTTGACTATAAGCATGAGGAGAATTAACAACGGATTGCAACAAGGAAATACAACCTTCTAAAGAACTATTATCATAATCAAATTCCTTGAAATCCGAGATAGTGGGTTCAATGTTATTTGAAGTTGTGGCTTCTCCAATCCCACTTTTACCAAATTTAGCATCAAGATCTAAAAACTCCGAATTCTTGGGACGCCTTCTAGGCAAAGTTGATTCATCATCAGTCCCATAATTATCAAAATTCATATTGCAAAACATAGATCTAATAGGAGATGCATCAATAACTTTAAGATCCTCATCATTATTTTCATGGAAACTAGAAGAACACGCTTTTATAAAGCTATCTTTTTTAGCGCGCAATCTAGCGGTTCTTTACTTGCACTCGTTAATGGAAATTCTCATTACTTTGAGAGACTCATTGATATCATGTTTAGGAGGAGAAGATCTAAGTTTAAGAGAATCAACATCAAGCGAAAGTCTATCAGCGTTCCTAGCCAAATCATCAACTTTGAGCAATTTTTCTTCAAGCAAAGCATTAAAATTCTTTTGAGAAATCATAAATTCTTTCACACTATTCTCAAAATCAGAGGGCATCTTATTAAAATTACCATAAGAATTATTGTAGGAATTTCCATAATTATTAGAGGAATTACTAGGGAACGGTCTAGCATTGAAGTTTCCTCTATAAGCATTGTTTTCAAAACTATTCCTTCCAACAAAATTCACATCCATAGATTCATTATTATTTTCAATCAAGGAAGACAAAGGCATATCATTGGGATCAAGAGGAGTACTTTTAGTAGCAAATAATTTCATAAGTTCATCCATCTTTCCACTCAAAACATTGATTTCTTCTATAGCATGCACTTTTTTACTAGAAGATCTTTCGGTGTGCCATTGAGAATAATTAGCCATAATATTATCAAGAAGTTTTGTAGCATCTCCTAACGTGATTTCCATAAACGTGCCTCCCGCGGCCAAATCTAAGAGATTTCTAGAAGCAAAGTTCAAACCGGCATAAAAATTTTGTATGATCATCCATAAATTCAAACCATGAGTAGGGCAATTGCGAAGCATCAATTTCATTCTTTCCCAAGATTGGGCAACATGCTCATGATCAAGTTGTTTAAAATTCATAATATCGTTCCTAAGAGTGATAATCTTAGCGGGAGGAAAATACTTGGAGATAAAAGCATCTTTGCACTTGTTCCAAGAATCAATACTATTTTTAGGCAAAGACGAAAACCAAACTTTAGCACGATCTCTAAGAGAAAACGGAAATAACTTCAATTTGACAATATTGTTATCCGTATCTTTCTTCTTTTGCAAATCAACAAAGTTGTTTAGATGAGTAGCGGCATCTTCACTAGGAAGGCCGGTGAATTGATCTTTCATAACAAGATTCAGCAAAGCAGTATTGATTTCACAAGACTCAACATCATTAAGAGGAGCAATAGGTGTACTAAGGAAATCATTATTATTCGTATTCGAGAAATCACACAATTTGGTATTATCTTGCGCCATGGCAACAAGTAATCCAACACACAAGCAAACAGAAAAGGCAAGCAAAAAGAGAGGAGCAGATTGGGAAAGAGAGGGCGAATAAAATGGCAAGGGTGAAGTGGGGGAGAGGAAAACGAGAGGCAAATGGCAAATAATGTAAATGCGAGGGAGATGCGTTTGTGATGGGTACTTGGTATGTCTTAACTTGAGCGAAGACCTCCCCGGCAACAGCGCCAGAAATCATTCTTGCTACGTCTTGAGCTTGCGTTGGTTTTCCTCGAAGAGGAGAGGGTGATGCAGCAATAGTAGCGTAAGTATTTCCCTCAGTTTTTGAGAACCAAGGTATCAATCCAGTAGGAGGCTCCTCAATAGTCCCACACACCTACACAAACAAACTGAGAACTCGCAACCAGCGCAATAAAGGGGTTGTCAATCCCTTCACGTCCACTTGTGAAAGTGAGATCAAATAAAGATAGTAATATAAGATAAATATATTTTTGGTATTTTATAATATAGATGCAAAAAGTAAAGATGCAAATAAAAGTAGATTGGAAGCAAATACGATATGAGATAGACCCGGGGGCCATAGGTTTCACTAGTGGCTTCTCTCAAGATAGCATAAGTATTACAGTGGGTGAACAAATTACTGTCGAGCAATTGATAGAAAAGCGAATAATTATGAGATTATCTAGGCATGATCATGTATATAGGCATCACGTCCACAACAAGTAGACCGACTCTTGCCTGCATCTACTACTATTACTCCACACATCGACCGACTCCTGCCTGCATCTAGAGTATTAAGTTCATAAGAATAGAGTAACGCATTAAGGAAGATGATATGATGTAGAGGGATAAACTCAAGCAATATGATATAAACCCCATCTTGTTATCCTCGATGGCAACAATACAATACGTGCCTTGCAACCCTTTCTGTCACTAGGTAAGGACACCGCAAGATTGAACCCAAAGCTAAGCACTTCTCCCATGGCAAGAAAGGTCAATCTAGTAGGCCAAACCAAACTGATAATTCGAAGAGACATGCAAAGATAACTCAATCACACATAAAAGAATTCAGAGAAGATTCAAATCTTATTCATAGATAAACTTGATCATAAACCCACAATTCATCGGATCTCGACAAACACACCGCAAAAAGAGTTTACATCGAATAGATCTCCACAAGAGAGGGGGAGAACATTGTATTGAGATCCAAAAAGAGAGAAGAAGCCATCTAGCTAATAACTATGGACCCGTAGGTCTGTGGTAAACTACTCACAACTCATCTGAGGGTCAAGGATGTTGATGTAGAAGCCCTCCATGGTCGATTCCCCCTCCGGCAAAGTGCCGGCGAAGGCTCCAAGACGAGATCTCGCGGATACAGAAGGTTACGGTGGTGGAAATTGTGTTTCGTCTGCTCCCTGGATGTTTTCGGGGTACGTAGGCTTATATAGGAGGAAGAAGTACGTCGGTGTCCGCCCGAGGGGCCCACAAGACAGGGGGCGCGCCCTATAGGGGGGGCCTCCTATCTCGTGGGAGCCTTGGATGCTTCTTGACTTTCACTCCAAGTCCTCTGGATCACGTTTGTTCCAAAAATCACGCTCCCGAAGGTTTCATTCCGTTTAGACTCCGTCTGATATTCCTTTTCTTCGAAACACTGAAATAGGCAAAAAACAGCAATATGGGCTGGGCCCCCGGTTAGTAGGTTAGTCCCAAAATGATATAAATGTGTAAAAAAGCCCATAAACATCCAAAAGGGGTAATATAATAGCATGGAACAATCAAAAATTATAGATACGTTGGAGACGTATCACAAGACCGCGTCATCCACTGCTAGGGATGGACGTTTCTCATCCATGGCGACGGACCAGGAGCCTTGCATCGTGTCCTCTCGCTTCATCAACGCCGTCGTCCTCTTTGCCGGGGCAGCTCACACGACCTTCTCGTCCACCGCAACGGGGCTTATGCCCCAATGCACCCGCCTACCATCACAGATCTGCTTCAACGCCACTGATAGCCATCGCACCCCCGATGTCTACACGGTGCCGCAAGAGAGGTGGTACTTCATATCTGCTCAACTTTTTGATCTCAACCAGAAAATAGATCGTAACTTGGTTACTGTACTTTCTTTTCAGCTCTTAGAATTTAGTTCTTTGTTCGAAGCAAACAATGGATGGTAAACAACATTTCTGCGGTTTGCAACTTTAAATCTGCCATGGCACAGTCATAATAGGGTTTAATTGATCATGCTTAGAGCTTAATTGATCATGTCGGTTCCGTGGTGGTTTCTTTAATAGATATCAGAGGGGAAACCCTCTTTTTCTTAAAAAAATGCTTAGGGTTTCCCCCTTTTATGATCACTATACGATCAGCATACGTGCTTCGTGTCATAATAGCACTGCTCCACCCATCAAGTTAAACAAGCTTAGTTGTTCAAATACGAATATGATATTATTAAAACAGAGTTGTTTAATTGGTCAACTAAATGTTCCTAATTTAGTTTTGAAAATGCATGTACGCCGCTCGGGTGTGTGTCTACAGGGTGCCCATGGTGGGTCGTGGCCCACCTTGGGATTTTGGGTCGGCACACGGGCCCTGATTCCCCTCTGTTCTGTTGTGCTTCTCATCTCTACTCGCCCCCAGCCTCCTGCCTCGCTGCGACTTGCCGTCCCCGGATGACATGACTCTAGGAGGAGACGCCAGACTAACAGGTGGTCAAGAGCCGCTCACTCAACAGCGTCACTGCTTCCCGGGCACGCCGCCGTGCCTACCTTCCCAGTCTATTCAGGGCTCTGGCGTGCATCAGCCACTAAGCCAACCCGATTTATCCTGAGATACATCCTCAACACTCACCAGCCACTCCTCATCACCCATTTTCTAATTGATATATTACTCATTAGGCAGGACTGTCATTAGGGTTTGTTGTGTACTTAGTGCTACTTGCACTTAATGGTTCAGATTATCTCAGTAATCTTTAGTACCTATAAAGTTTACATGGTTTCAAAATTCTGGCCCTAGGAACAGACACTAGTCATTTTGGATTGTTGGTCATAGTGACATTGACCCAGATTACTACTGCAGGCCAGGTTTATTGAAAATTTTACTTCTCTTTCTTACTCATTTGATATGATATCCAATTATTCACGTCGATTAGTTGCAAACAATAAGTGCTAGACCAACTTCTTAATTCAGATTTTGGACGGTCTCTTACTGCAGTTACAATTCTGCATACTTGTCCTAGTAAGCTCACAAGTAATGATTGATTCACCATATCCATGATTGCCTTGTCATATTTGTTGTCAATATTCTTTTAGGGTGGATCACCTATTTCAAAATATTGGAACCACAGACATGAGTGAATAGTATTTCTCTATGTGATCTCTTGCATCATGTGTGGGCAACGAACACTGCATTGTATAGAAAGAAAGTGTCATTTCCACCTTTTACATAGACTACGATCTTTTACATGGAATACAATCTACCTACTTGCTTTGTGTCACACTACTAGCACTCCACCCTTGAAGCTAAACATTATGCCACTCATAATTCCTTAGTTTATTTGTTCAAATACGAATTTGATATGATTCTAATGTTCCTACTTCAGTTTTAAAATGTGTGTCTGCCTGTTATAGAGACATAAGAGGTTTGTATTTCTATGTGATGTATGGTCAGCACGGTCGGGGTGAACTTTGCATATGCAGGGGTTTATGGGGAGACACTCTTCAGGTTGAATCCGCAATGCCTTTCATAGATAATCTGACTATTTATGTTTTCATGAATCTCAGATACTAAACAGCATCATAATGATTATGAGTTTGCGCACATGAAAAGAATAAAGCAGAACAATGCCATGGTTGTCAAACTTGGCATTAAGGGACTGAAATCAAGTCTGGATGCAATGCAATGCAAATGCTCTCCACCTACAGATTCATGCTCAGAATATGATCCTAACAGTGATTCTGAGCTAGAGGGAGACCTAAGTCAATATAGCTCCCTAATGGAGGAGTTAGATGCAGTCTTATTCACCCATCAAGGTGCTTGTTCTAACTTTCCAAGGTTATATTGGTCGCACATATCTTGCAACTGATGCTTTGCATTGCTTCTAGTTTGTTGCACTGCCATTAGCTTAGTTTACACATTGTGCATGTGAATACGCCCTGCCTATCCATTTTTAGTACATATTCCATCTATCATCATACCATATTTATCCATTCAAATGATGTTCTTGTGTATCAGACGTTCAAAAGGAAGAGGGTGATTGCTGATGTGAAGGAGCACGAACAAAGTATTTGGAAAAGGTAGTGACACCTGATAAATCAAATAGCCCATTAAGTATAGTTGAAATATAACCAGACCCAAAAACACGACCACAACTCTAGGAGACTCTAGCCCTACTACACTGGCCATCTCTGATGCCCCAACTCAGCAGACCCCAACTGCCGCAAACTGTATGATGATGCCAATTGACATAGCACCACCTTTACGATGCAAAACCCCCATTCCAGCAAAGAGTACACCAAATTCAATTGCCAAATCCCTTTTCGAATAAGAGACAGCCCCAATTGCAGCAAATAGGACTCATGTTCCACTTCTTCCCAGTTTACAAGACGAAGCTTATATTGTTGTCAGGAACTTTGTGCGCATCTTTCCTTCATGGAAAGATTATACCACGGACATAGAACAATTTCCAATCATCCTCCGCAACTTAAGCTTAAGTAATGTACTAATGCTATTCATGGTAATTACTGCATATGTTTCTACTGATAGAATACACAAGATTTCATTCTTTTAAATAGGCAAGGACCAAACTGGATTGTCAAGACGAGCAAGGGTTGGTTGCGCTTTTCAAGCACTCGTTGATGAAGTATCGTTCCTACCTCAGGCAAGCACACTTCGATGGCAAGCCTCTAAATGAAATTTCTGTAAAGTCACCGGTGCTACATTTATCAGACAGTGACTAGAATAATCTTGTTACACATTGGTCTCGTCTGCAGCATAAGGTACTGTCTATGATATCACATCACAATTTGAACTACATTTCTGCATGTGCCTTAACATCTCACTTCTACGAAAACTGTTTGTAGAAGAACATTCATTCTCAAGGGACCATAGAATCTCGCAACTATACTGCACACTGCATTGCTCTTGTGAGTACCTCTTGCCCTGTATGACCATGCTTACTTTCATAGCTGGTTCATTATGTAGCATCACTGCACATGTTAGCCTCGTTATCGTCCATTTGGTGGACATTATAAGATCCGTATGGACTCTTACATAAATTTAGAATCAACCCAATGCTTCTGAAGAAGTTTAGCTCTGCAGTCCTCTTGTAAGGACTGAACATCGTCTATCACTGTACTTACATTAACAGCTACTCCCTCCGTCCCATAATATAAGAACGTTTTGTACAGTATACCAGTGTTCAAAACACTTATATTATGGGAAGAGGGATTGGTTCATTGTGTAGCATTCTGCATCTTATCTCCCTCGCCCACCATTTACTAAAAAATATTAGATATATATTTAATCTTACCAAAAATTTGAATACACAGACAATGCCAGTGCAGAAGTGTAGCCCATAGCTCTTGTCAAGACATTTTGTCCTCAGAACGCTTGTACTTCGAGGATTGGTAGTTGATTATGTAGCATCAATCTGCATCTTATCTTCATTATCCTCTATCCTTTCCAGTATTATCATATCTATAATTACTCTCTACAAAATGTAGAGTACAGGCAATGCTTATGAAGAAGATTCTGTGCTAAAATTCTTGAGTTATCCTTCCCTTGACATGGAGAAGGGCATTATAAAGCCGGTGTTAACTGTTAATGTAAGTCAGTCCATCTAAAGCCTTTATTCTCAACTGTTGTTTTATTTGCTCATACTCCCTATCATTAACTGCTGTTTAGTTTGTTGTTTCTACCAAAATCCTTGTTTGCAACAACCATAAGTTCCAAGTTTTACTTGTAAAACCAAATTCCTTATTCATACCATGCACATTACTCAGTACTCCCTATATGTATGCTTGTTTTTGTGGATCTATAATCCAGTGTGTGGTGAAGCAGCTCACGTTTGCACCTTGCCATCTCATCTTTTATCTTACTAATGTGGCTGATGATATGAAAAACATGCCATGCACATTAACCAAAATAGATACAATGATTGTCTTTGCCCTTCATCTATGCTTGTTATGTTGACATGCTAATCTAGTAGTGTGGTGAAGCTCCCCGCATTATGAACAATGCCAAATTATGCTATTGATATTTTGAACTTACTCTTTATTTTCTAATTTGAACTTGGATGGAATTAACAACACAATTATCATATTTGTTTATACACGTGCAAAACCTATCATCTCTCTGCTTGTTTCAGGGTGAGATGTCTGATGACATGCACAAGTTTGTTGAAGGCTGTGAGACAAACCCAGCATATATTGTAGCAAAGAAGGCAAAACATCTTGAAGATAGTGAGACAACCCCAAAGTCTTGTCTTGATGCCATGTTCAAGTTACTTGAGACTAGCAGTCAGACAAGCTCAAAAAATTTGCTATCTGAATCAGTTCGACTTCTTCAGTCCCAAGTTCTAGCAGAAAGGCATTCTGCAACTCAACTTCGACTTGAAGTCCTATCTCTAAGAAAGATTGCGGAGAACACCAATGAGAACCTCATTGCTAAGCAGTTACACCTAGAAGCTATGACCGACATGCTAGGCCGGTCTCAACAGCAGCTTGCGCAGCAGTTCACGTGCAAGGCTAACCTTTCTTGAACTGTCTTGGAAGTGGTCTTGGTTCAGTATTATTTTGTTACGCTGCAATGGCGCCCAATTTTTGTAATCTGCTTCTTCACTACGCTATATGATCACTAATGGCGAATTTTGATGCCTAGTGGATGTAATATACCATAAATCCTCTTGGTCAAAAAAATCTACCACAAATCCTTTATTGTATAGTTTAGGTTTATTCTAAGTTACTATGTCGTAATTTCTTTATTGTATAGAGTAGGTTTGTTCTTAATTCCTAGTAGTTACTCCCGTCATTCACTGTCTGAAAAAATGGAGAAAATTTGATGTAGTCGACCGGGCCGAAACATTCGCCTCTAACTGGCCTGCTTTTTAGCGGGCCACAATTGGGCCGGCCTGCAACTTTCTTGGGCCTGAAAGGCCATTGGGGCCTTCACACTTCGCGCTAGGCCCACAACTTACACGGGCCTATATTTGGCCCAAAGTTTAGTTGGGCCTTTAGTGGACTTCGCTTAGTTGGGCCCATTTAGCTTTGGGCCATTAACAGGCTGAATATTCTGCTGGCCTGTTACGACCCAGAAGAAACCATGGGCCTTTAGCAGGCCGAAATGCATGTTGGGCCTCAATTTTCACTAGTCGTCGATGGGCCTTCAGTAGGCTGAAATGTAGACCGGGCCTTTTTTGGCCCTATTATATGACGTGCCATTACCAGGCAGAAACATATCTCGGACCTTAGTTTGCCCACTGATATCATGGGGCTTTAAGAGGCCGAAAGCTTAGCAGAGGCATCAACGGGCCGAATTATATGACAGACCTTTAACAGGACCAAAGTCACGTTGGATTGAATTGTTGCCACCTTTATCACGGGCTGTTAGAGAGCCGTATGTCGCGTCGAACCATATATGGCCCATGGGCAGCACGGACCATTCCCAGGCCAAAAGACACACCGGGCTGAAATGGGCCCATGTCTACATCGGGCCTCTAACAAGCCGTAATGTCACTGGGCCATAATTGGGCCCAAATATTCAGCGAACAATTAATGGGCCAGATCTGGCTACGGGCCGTAAATGGGCCATGTTTAAACATGTCGTTATTGGGCTGGCCCACTAGTACCTAAGTAAATACTATGAGCCTTTGACTGGGCTGGCCTTTTTAACCTATATGGGCCTCGGTTGGGCCCTGCCACGTGTCGACGTATCATAGACATGTCTCCTCCATTGGACGGATGATATCTGGCCCACCGAGGGGCTGACACGTATTTCCTCCAGCCAATGATGATTTTACACGTGGAAAATCCCCATTGGTCCGGGCTGTTAACGGGTTATCGGATCCAAATCGGAACCCGATAGCTTAACAGCGACCCATTACAGTGGATGCCACGTGTCGGTCACCCTTGAAGAAAGCACTTCTATGACGCGTGATTTATCGTCATGGAAGTGGACACTTCCGTGATGATAATTTTGGTAATGTCAAGGAACACTTCTATGACAGCACAGGTATGACTATCTTGATTCTGTCATAAAATCTTCATGGATGTACATGCACGACAGAAAACGTGACCTACTGTGACAAACACGTATCATCACGGAAATGTATTTTTTTGTAGTGCTTTTCTTCGCCGGCGCGGCCTCTGGGATCTTCGGAGTGCCCTCCGCGTTCGGTCGCACGGAAGTCACAGCCTTCAAAGCGAGCCTGAGGGCCATGAGCGCGTCCTTGGTGTCTCCCGGCTGCCACGGTGAGGACAGCGTTGCTCTTCGACATCTTCATGATGTTGTAGCCGGGGTGAGTCGCTGCCATGAACTTGGCAAGGGCCGGATATTTGAGAATGTCATCATACGGGAGGCTGATGCGGGCGACGTCGAAGTCGATGAGCTCGGTGCGGTAGTTGTTGCGTGAAGGTGACGGGGAGGCGGACCTGCCCCAAAGGAGAGGTGCAACCGTCGGCCTCCCCTGAGAAAGGCTTGGTGGGGAGGAGCCGATCATAAGGCACGTGAAGCAGACCGAAGGCTTCCACGGAGAGGACGTTAAGACTGGCGCCGCCATCAATGAGGGTCCTAGTGACTGCAACGTTGCAGATGGTGGGGGCGTAGAGCATGGGGAGCGTGCCGGTGCCGACCGTGGTCTGGGGGTGATCGCTGGAGTCGAAGACGAGGTCGGCCTGGGCTGCCCAGCCCGGGGGAGCTGTTTGCTATAGCCGGACGGCCCCCACTCACCGGAAGAGCTACTTGGCGTGGCGGCTCGATGCCGGTGCTTGTGACCCGCCGAGGATGGCCGCAACGACGTGGGGCGCCGGTGCCGCGAAGCGCGTGATGAAGAGATCGCTCAGCTCTTCCCAGGAGGTCACCGAAGACTCCGGCAGGTTGAGTAACCAGAAGCGAGGCACGCCTGTGAGAGCCATAGGAAGCCAATTTGCCATGACCTTGCCGTCGCCGTCCTCCGCCTAGATGGCCTTCGCGTACACCCGGAGGAACCCCGCGGGATCCGTGGTGCCGTCGTATCGCGGTGGCAACTCTGGCCTGAACTTGGGCGACCACTACACCCGCGACCACTACACCACTCTGGCCTCCAAATGCGCCTGTCGGCCCGGTGGGTGGAGCACTGCCTGCCATGGGAACCACGTGGTGCGGGGGAAGCGCGGCTGATGGGGAAGCGGATCTTCGACACAAGCCCCTACCTGGTGCGCCAAATTTTGGATTCAGGGATCCGCAAACCCAAGAAAAAGGTCCGAACTCTGGGGTGTGTGCAAAGAACTCAACCTCTCGAGCCAACCAATTCGTCACCCCCACGGCCTAGCTTGACAAAAAAACAAGAAGATGGACACGACACTTTACCCAGGTTCGGGCCACCTTGCGGTGTAATACCATACTCCTACTTTGGAGTGGATTAGCCTCACGAGGGGCTGAGGACAAACTAGTACAAGGGAAGAACAACCTCGCGAGGTCTGCTCTAGTGTGGATGTGAGATTAAGGGATTCGACCGTTTGACCCTTTGCTATGGTGGTGGCTAGCCTATATTCATAGTGGCCTTGGTCCTCTTCCCCCAAAACGTAGGCGGCAAGGGATCCCATAGTGGCCAATTCGAACGTGGACAAGTAGTACATATTATCCTAACAAAAGGTGGTCTTTACCTGCAAAGCTCCTGGTCATGATGCTACGGTGCACTCGGCGATGACATCTGTCCTGCTGTCCTGGTAGTCTTCGTCTTGTTGCGCGGGAATGGAAACCTTTGGGCGATTCCTCTGTACCCCATGCCTGCTCTTGCCTCCTTAGCACCAAAGAGGAAACATGCTGCTCTGCGCCCGCTAGCGCCCGCCTGGCCTTGGTCGTCATGGCTTGCATCACCGCAACCTCATGAGGTTGAGCACCTGCATAGAAATCTCCGCTCCTCGGGAGGCAGCCTGGGAAGGTCGCTCCGTCCAGAGATCTTGATGTTGCCCGCCTCGCGAGGGGTCTTGTCTTGTTGGTGCTGTAGATGGGCCATACTAGGCTGTTGATGGAGCCACGTCGTGGGCCGCAAGCAGGCAAGTCTGGGTATCCTGGTTCCCAGAATGCCGACAATGAGAAGAAGAAGATAATGAAGAGGATGCTCCACCCGACCCAAACAAGAGCTCTCATGAGTTAGAGGAAGAGTCTCAAGAGATCATCCCATCGAACAAATCTTTGATGGTATTCAAACCGGGAGAATTACTCGCTCTAAAACTTGTTTGGCTAAGTTTTGTGAACATTACTCATTCATTTCTAGTATTGAACCTATGAAGGTTGAAGAAGCTCTTGATGATCCGGATTGGGTGAACACTATGCATGAAGAGCTACACAATTTCGAGAGGAATCAGGTATGGACATTGGTTGAAAATCCGGATGACAACCACAATGTCATTCAAACCAAATGGGTGTTTCGAAATAAGCAAGATGGGGATGGATAAGTTGTACGCAACAAGGCCTGTCTCATCGCCCAAGGCTACACTCAAGTCGAAGGTATGGACTATGGTGAGACATATGCCCCCATTGCTAGACTTGAGTACATATGCATCTTACTTGCTTATGCCAATCAACATGATATCACCTTATACAAAATGGACATTAAAAGTGCTTTTATAAATGGTGAAATTGAGGAGGAAGTCTACGTTAAACAACCTCTCGGCTTTGTTAATCCCAAGAAACCTAATCATGTTTACAAACTTCACAAAGCTCTTTATGGTCTTAAACAAGCTCCTACAGCATGGTATAAGTGCTTGCCCAAGTCTCTTACTGAAAAACGCATTGAAATTGGGAATATTGATTCTACACTTTTTTCTAAAAGGGTTAATGGTGAATTATTTGTGTGCCAAATTTATGTGGATGATATCATATTTGGTTCGACTAACTCTCATTTTAGTGAAAAGTTTGGAAGGATAATGTCGGAGAAGTTTGAGATGTCTATGGTGAGTGAACTCAAATTCTTTCTTGGTTTGCAAATCAAGCAAACTAAGGAGGGCACCTTTGTTTCCCAAACAAAGTATACCAAGGACTTATTCAAGAAGTTCAACATGCAAGAAAGCAAAGGTATGAAAACACCCATGCCTACTAGTGGACGTCTTGACTTGACTAAGGATGGCAACCGGGTTGACCAAAAGGTTTACCACTCTATGATTGGTTCATTGTTATATCTATGTGCCTCCATCCTTTTATATCTATGTGCCTCCCGTCCCGATTTTATGCTAAGTGTGTGCATGTGTGCACGATATCAAGCGGCCCCTAAAGAATGTCATCTTAAGGCTGTGAAAAGAATAGTGAGATACTTAATTCATACACAAAATTTTGGCATTTGGTATCCAAAGAGGTATTCCTTTGATCTTGTTAGCTACTCCAATTCGGACTATGCCAGTGACAAGGTTTAATGGAAGTCCACTTCGGGTACTTGTCATTTTCTTGGTAGATCTCTTGTGTCTTGGTCCTCCAAGAAACAAAACTCGGTATCCTTATCCACCGCCGAAGCAGAATACCTTGTCGCTGGATCATGTTGCGCTCAATTACTTTGGATGACCCAAACCCTTAAGGATTATGGGATACATGTGAAACATGTTCCATTGCTTTGTGATAATGAGAGTGCTATTAAGATTGCTCACAATCCCGTGCAACATTCTCAAACTAAGCATATTGAAGTTTGTCATCATATCATTCGAGGTCATGTTGCTAAAGGAGACATCAGTCTTAAGCATGTTCATACTGATAAGCAATTGGCGGATATATTCACCAAAACCGCTTGATGAGAAAGTATTTTACCGTTTGCGAGGTGAATTGAACATCACTGATGCCTCAAACTTGGAGTAGAAACTCCATTTGGATACATGCAAGGCATGAGCCTTTTATGACTAATCCTTGATAGTTCTCTTATGATGATGATCATATGTCTTGGATCCATACTTGTACCCTTGCATGTTATCTAACCCTTGTAGGTACTTGGATGAGCCCAAATCAATGAGACTGCAAGACACTCACATCTTGAGCAATCTCTACATCACCAAGTTTCTACTATATGGTTGTGGAATACAAGGAAGGATGAGCTCACTCAACATATCCTTTGACAATTTCTATATATCAAATTTCATTTGGTATCAAGTTTTCATGATTGTAATTTTTGGATACATAAGTGCTCTTCCTTGCAACACTAACCCATATAGGAAGATGAACTCAAACTACAAGTGGAGCTCCCAATTCTTGATGGACTACATCAACCTTTAGCATCCAACACAAGTTCGACTACATGATCAAGATCAACACGACCAAAGGTATGTTATTCCATCTTAGAAACGCTTTGACCCAAGTCATGAGTCAAAGCAACTCAATGAGATGTGAATACATCAAAATGCTTAAACAAAAAAATGGTAATCCCATTTTGAGCTTAAACGATGAGTATGACCTACGATCAAGTGTTATCACTTGACTCCTCAGTTATACTCTAACATAGGTCACTTTGTCGCCAACCCCTTCTAGATGAAGTTCTCTAGTGTTTCTTTGTGCACTTACTTTGTGTTTTTGCATATGTTTCTTGCTATCTTGTTTCCCCTATAAAAAAACTTCATCTAGATCTCTTTTCCTTTCTACATTTTCTTTGTATTTTAAGCATCAAATTCATTGCAAATCCTCGCGAGATTTATATTTTCTTAGTGAGCTGAGTTGTCAAATTTTTTCCAGTTCATTAAACTCGGACTCACCGATTCATGCCTATCGGCTAGACCAAACTACAGGGATTACTGCTACGTCTTGAGCTTGCGTTTGTTTTCCTTGAAGAGGAAAGGGTGATGCAGCAATAGTAGCGTAAGTATTTCCCTCAGTTTTTGAGAACCAAGGTATCAATCCAGTAGGAGGCTCCTCAAAAGTCCCACGCACCTACACAAACAAACAAAGAACTCGCAACCAACACAATAAAGGGGTTGTCAATCCCTTCACGGCCACTTGCGAAAGTGAGATCTGATAGAGATAGTATGATAAGATAAATATATTTTTGGTATTTTATAATATAGATAGGAAAAGTAAAGATGCAAATAAAATTAGATTGAAAGCTTATTATATGATAAAAGATAGGCCCGGAGGCCATAGGTTTCACTAGTGGCTTCTCTCAAGATAGCATAAGTATTACGGTGGGTGAACAAATTACTGTCGAGCATGTAACATCCCAAATTTTCAATTTGGAATGTTATACACTAGATCATCATTGCATATCATATTTTATTGCTTTTGGCCTGATCCTAGAAATTCTACGCAACTCAAGGACCCTCGGAGATAGTTGGGGATTTTTTTATTTTCATATTTGAGTTTTCTCAAATTTTGAAAATAGGATCATTTGATTTTATTTATTTTATCTTCAATTATTTCTCTTATAAAAATACGAAAGAGGGAATAAAATGACTTTCCCAAAATAAAGAAAGGATTTAATAAAAAAATCAAATAAGATTTATTTTGGAGTTTTTGCCTTTGTATTTGAAATTAGGAAAAACTGCACGTTTTTCAAAACTGCATTTTAGGGCCAAGAAAATGTTCATCTCGTTCCAAATATTTTATTTAGACGATGAATATTTGTTTTGGCATTTATAGATTTTTATTTATTTTTCTAGATTTTTTCTTAGTTTCGGTGGAATTGTTTTTAAAAATCACCATACCACTCGTGAAGGCCAGCCGAGCCAGCCAGCCCACGCCGCCGCCGCCGCCGAGTCCGGCGGGCACGCCCGCCCCTTCCCTGCCGAGCCACCCTCCATAATTAGCCGCCACCGCCCCATACCGCCACCCCGAGCCGCCCGCCGCCACCCGATCCGAGCCGCCGCCATCGCTTTGCGCCCGCCCAGAGCTATCGCCGCCGCCAGCCGCCGGAGCCCCACGCCGCCTCCCCTCGCCCTGCCGGAGCACCTCACCGGAGGTATATCCGCCGCCGCCGCCGTGGTCCGGTTTTTTTAAACCAGATCCGGTTTTTTTGGAAACCCTAGTATTCGTTTTTTAGAGTAGATCGGTTTATTTTTTCGGTTTATCTATTTAGCGAGCGTTCGCTCGTTCTTTCGTTTTAACGGACGTGTTCATCGTTTAGTTTCAGTTAATGAACGTTCGTTCGTTAATTTGTTCGTCAGTTTTTCTTTTTCTCGGATTTTCCGCGATTATTTTTTATCGCGATTTCCGATCCAATTTTCGTTCTAGTATAACTTTTCGCTCGTTTATTGGAATCAGGCAATTCAATTGCCTAGAGTTTCGTCTCGGAACCCACTTTCTGTCCAGATTAGTAAACAAAGCTTATTTCTTTCGCCGTTTTTGTTTCGTTCCTTCGTTCGATTTGGTTCTTTTTGCAAACCGGAGTTCTTAAGTTGAACTTTCTGGTTAGTCCTCTTATTTGAGTTTTACCCATTGAAAGCACAAGTGCTCCCTGGGTGATTTTTGTAATTAATGTCCACATATCTCTTGTTGGACTCACACTTTTACCTAGTATATTTCAGACAAGTTCAACAATGGAGTGGCATGGACTAGAGGATGTGGAACCCCTTCAAGATGCTAAGGACAAAGGATTGGCTCAAGCTCCGAGATCAAGACTCTACATTTTCTATTTTAGTGATCCAAGATCACATTGAGTCTATAAGAAAAGCCAATACCATCAAGAGGGGATGAGGTGTTGCTTCATGGCTTACTTGCTCAAAATGCTTAGTGATATGCTCCAAAGCCCTCAACTACTTTCTCACATCCACATATGTCCAAAACCAAAAGTCTAACTCGGCCCTACCGATTGTTTCTATCCGGCGTCACCAGATGTCTTAGCCACTGCCACAAACCCTAGGCAAATCGGTCTCACCGATAGGGATCTCGGTCTCACCGAGATGGGATTGTAATCTCTCTGTGTATGTCCATTACCAAAATCGGTCTCACCGAATTTGATTAATCGATACTACCGAGATTACAATGCAAACTCACTGGTTAGCCTGTTGCCAAAATCGGTCCCACCGAGTTTGTGTAATCGGTCTCACCGAGTTTGCCTAACCAACTCTCTCGTTAGCTTATTACCAAAATCGGTTCCACCCAGTTTGTGTAATCGGTCTCACCGAGATTACGTTATGCCCTAACCCTAACCATATCGGTCCTACCGAGTTGCATGTTGGTCCCACCAAAAATCCTAATGGTCACTAGATTTGCTTAATCGGTTCGACCGAGTTCATCAATTCGGTCCCACCGACTTTGGTATGTTGTGTGTAACGGTTAGATTTTGTGTGGAGGCTATATGTACCCCTCCACCTCCTCTTCATTCGTGGAGAGAGCCATCAGAACGAACCTACACTTCCAGCATACATTTTCTGAGAGAGAACCACCTACTCATGTGTTGAGGCCAAGATATTCCACGCCTACCATATGAATCTTGATCTCTAGCCTTCCACAAGTTGCTTTCAACTAAAATCTTCTTTCCACAAAATCCAAATCATGTGAGAGAGAGTTGACTGTTGGGGAGACTATCATTTGAAGAGAGCAAGGAGTTCATCATCAACACACCATTTGTTACTTCTTGGAGAGTGGTGTCTCCTAGATTGGCTAGGTGTCACTTGGGAGCCTCCGACAAGATTGTGGAGTTGAACCAAGGAGTTTGTAAGGGCAAGGAGATCGCCTACTTCGTGAAGATCTACCGCTAGTGAGGCAAGTCCTTCGTGGGCGACAGCCATGGTGGGATAGACAAGGTTGCTTCTTCGTGGACCCTTCATGGGTGGAGCCCTCCGTGGACTCGCGCAACCGTTACACTTCGTGGGTTGAAGTCTCCATCAACGTGGATGTACGATAGCAGCACCTATCGGAACCACGACAAAAACATCAGTGTCTCCAATTGCATTTGAATCCTCCAAACCCTTCCCTTTACATTCTTGCAAGTTGCATGCTTTACTTTCCGCTGCTCATATACTCTTTGCATGCTTGCTTGTTATGTATTGTGATTGTTAAAATTGTGCCTAAACTCCACTTAAACTTAAAGAAGTTAAAAACTGTAACTTTTGGTACTTAGTGTCTAATCACCCCCCTTTAGACACCTCTTCTCGATCCTTTAACCCATGCATTAGATAAGTACTTATTGTATGCTTGTTTGTTTGCGATAGAGTATCTGGAATGCACCGCTTGCTACTTCGAATCTCTAGGTTTCACGGATCATCAGCAAGGCAAGTAACACTTTGATCATACCTCTTTACTACCCAGTTTTATTGCATTAGATCAATCCTCAAACAATTGCATGATTACGATCTGATTAATATGTGGGTTTTGGGAAGTTGATGAGGTAGTACCTATTACCTGCTTTATTACCAAACCCTTGGGAGTTACTTCTACATTTGCTTATTATGCCATGCTATGCTAGTAGACGTGGATTGGGTGAGTGTATCCATGACACATGTGAGATTGTTATTTAATGGTTTATTTAAGGTGGCAACTTTAACACACATCTGGGTGGATTGAGGCACCTGGGTATTCCAGCAATTGCCTATTTTTCTTTATGGACCACCATCCAGGCTTAAAGGGATCATGAGATTATTCATGCTAGAAACTTCCATGTGCAGCCACAAGCTACTATGGGCTCTAGCATAGTTGATTAAGTCATGCGAACTCTTACAGTGGTAGACTAGCAGATATAGGGGAAAGTATGTGTAACTGTCTACCCGATCGTAAGGTGCTAGTGCTTCTGAAAGACTATGTCTCGGCCATCCGTTTCTCAAACACCATGTAGTGCGAGAATCCCAACGGAGGAGATCGAGTCTTGTGGGGAAAAGTGTGCAAACCTCTGCAGAGTGTATAAACTAATCATGGTTAGCCGTGTCCCCGGTTATGGACATCTTGAGTATCTAGTATTTGAATTATCATGTGAATCTCATCATGTTACTTTAAATTAATTTTGTTGGGTTTTAATGGTGATGCTTAATTGGGATTGAGAGGGTATCTACACTCTCAATGTTTAACAACCACCATGATAGTTAAATAAAATTTATTCCTTTGCAGTAGGGAAAATTGGCTTTATGCAAAACTGTAACCATAGAGCTTTCCACCAGCCATATATGCATGTAGTGATAGCATTATTCTGTTCATTACTCTCTATGTGTTACATTGCCAGCATATTCCGTGTGCTGACCCGTTTTCTAGGCTGCAACATTCATGTTGCAGACTTTTCAGACGACGAGTAAGGTGCCTTTAGGTCATGGTTCTATACTCAGTGATGTCGTTGGAGTTGATGGACTCACTTATCTTCCAAGCCTTCCGCTGTTATCGTTATTAGATGGCCTTAAGCCATATTTATTGTAATAAGTTCTCTTTTGAGACATTCGATGTAATAAGTTGTGATTGCTACTCGTTATAAATCCTTCAAGTACTATGCGTCAAGACATCGATCCAGGATGACACTAAAGCATAGAAATCGACTGCTTGAGGTCCGGTCGCTCTGCATAATTGATAGAAAAGCTTAATAATTATGAGATTATCTAGGCATGATCATGTATATAGGCATCACGTCCGTGACAAGTAGACCGACTCACCGCATCTACTACTATTACTCCACACATCGATCATTGTCCAAAGATGCATCTAGAGTATTAAGTTCATAAGAACAGAGTAACGCATTAAGAAAGATGACATGATGTAGAGGGATAAACTCATGCAATATGATATAAACCCCATCTTTTTATCCTCGATGGCAACAATACAATACGTGCCTTGCAACCCCTGCTGTAACTGGGTAAGGACACTGCAAGATTGAACCCAAAGCTAAGCACTTCTCCCATGGCAAGAAAGATCAGTCTAGTAGGCCAAAACAAACTGATAATTCGAAGAGACTTGCAAAGATACCTCAATCATACATAAAAGAATTCAGAGGAGATTCAAATATTTCTCATAAATAAACTTGATCATAAACCCACAATTCATCGGATGTCGACAAACACACCGCAAAAAGAGTTTCATCAAATAGATCTCCACAAGAAAGGGGGAGAACATGGTATTGAGATCCAAAAAGAGAGAAGAAGCCATCTAGCTAATAACTATGGACCCAAAGGTCTATGGTAAACTACTCACAACTCATCGGAGGGGCTATGGTGTTGATGTAGAAGCCCTCCGTGGTCGAATCCCCCTCCGGTGGAGCGCCGGCGAAGGCTCCAAGATGAGATCTCGCGGATACAGAAGGTTACAGCGGTGGAAATTGTTTTTCGTTGGCTCCCTAGATATTTTCGGGGTACGTGGATATATATAGGAGGAAGAAGTAGGTCGGTGGTCGCCTGGGGCCCACGAGATAGGGGCACGCCTCGTAGGGGTGGGCGCACCTCCACCTCGTGGCCGCCTCGGCTTCTTGGCTTGCACTCCAAGTCCTCTCGCATCACGCTCGCTCCAAAATCACGCCCCGAGGTTTCATTCCGCTTGGACTCTGTTTGATATTCCTTTTCTTCAAATACTAAAATAGGGAAAAACAAAGAATACGGGCTGGGCCTCCGTTAGTAGGTTAGTCCCAAAATGATATAAATGTGTAAAATAAAGCCCATAAACATCCAAAAGGGGTAATATAATAGCATGGAACAATCAAAATTATAGATACGTTGGAGACGATCAAGCATCCCCAAGCTTAATTCCTGCTCGTCCTCGAGTAGGTAAATGATAAAAACAGAATTTTTGATGTGGAATGCTACCTAGCATAATTCCAATGTAATTTTATTTATTGTGGCATGAATGTTCAGATCCAAATGATTCAAAATAAAAGTTCATATTGACATAAGAAATAGTAATACTTCAAGCATACTGATCAAAGCAATCATGTCTTCTCAAAATAACATGGCTAAAGAAAGTTATCGCTACAAAATCATATAGTCTTGTTGTTGCTCTATCTTCATCACACAAACTATTTAATCATGCACAACCCCGATGAAAAGCCATGCAATACATGAGCGTGAGCCATGGACATAGCACTTTATGTGGAATAGAATGGTGGTTGTGGAGAAGACAAGAAGGAGAAGATAGTCTCACATCCACTAGGCGTATCAATGGGCTATGGAGATGCCCATTAATAGATATCAGTGTGAGTGAGTAGGGATTGCATGCAACGGATGCACTAGAGCTATAAATGTATGAAAGCTCGATTTAAAGAAACTAAGTGGGTGTGCATCCAACTCGCTTGCTCACGAAGACCTAGGGCGTTTTGAGGAAGCCCATCATTGGAATATACAAGCCAAGTTCTATAATAAAAAAATCACACTAGTATATGAAAGTGACAACATAGGAGACTCTTTTTTTTCTTTTTCTTCCTTTTCTTTTTCTTTTTTTTTCTTTGGCCTTTCCTTTTTTTTTCTTTTTGGCCTTTCTCTTTTTTCTTCTTTTTTTTTCTTTCTTTTTGTAAAGTCCGAAGTCTCATCCCGACTTGTGGGGGAATCATAGTCTCCATCACCCTTTCCACACTGGGATAATGCTCTAATAATGAAAATCATCACACTTTTATTGATTTACAACTCAAGAATTACAACTCAAAACTAGAACAAGATATGACTCTATATGGATGCCTCCGGCGGTGTACCGGGATATGCAATGAATCAAGAGCGGCATGTATGAAAATTATGAAGGTGGCTTTTCCACAAATACGATGTCAACTACATGATCATGCAAAGAGCAATATGGCAATGATGATGCGTGTCATATAGACGGAACGGTGGAAAGTTGCATGGCAATATATCTCTTAATGGCTATGGAAATGCCATAATAGGTAGGTATGGTGGCTGTTTTGAGGAAGGTATATGGTAGGTGTATGGTACCGGCGAAAGTTGCGCGGCACAAGAGAGGCTAGCAATGGTGGAAGGGTGAGAGTGCGTATAATCCATGGACTCAACATTAGTCATAAAGCACTCATATACTTATTGCAAAAATCTACAAGTCATCAAAAACAAAGTATTACGCACATGCTCCTAGGGGGATAGATTGGTAGGAAAAGACCATCGCTCGTCCCCGACCGCCACTCATAAGGAAGACAATCAATAAATAAAATTGTGCTCCAACTTCATCACAAAGCGGTTCACCATACGTGCATGCTACGAGAATCACAAACTTCAACACAAGCATTCTTTAAATTCATAATCACCCAACTAGCATGACTTTAATGTCACTACCTCCATATCTCAAAACAATTATCAAGTATCAAATTGATCATAGCATCCAATTCACTTCCTATGATAGTTCTTATTACACCCAACTTGGATGCCTACCATTCTAGGACCAATTTTATAACCATAGCAAATACAATCACTACTAGGGAAAACCTTATACACAGAATGTTACTAGTAGCGCTTGTTAAAATGAGGCGCCATCGCTACTTTGCAAGAGCTGCTCGCGTAACTGCGCTTCATGCTTAGCAGATTAGCAGTAGTGTTGTCCTTAAAGAAAGCACTACTACTATAATTGCCACACCGTTCCCGGCGTGCTAGGTGTAGTAGTAGCGCCCTTCTACGGACAGCGCTACTACTATGGATTTTAGCAGCAGCTGCTTTTTCCTTCCCACGCCATGCTTAAAGCTACTTTCACCTTACCCCCGCCTGCCTGATTCCCTCTCCTCTGCTTCCTCCCCACTTCCCAACCCCCTCCACCACCGCCTCCCCGACCCCCTGCCACCGTGCTCCCCGACCCGCCTCGCCGTGCCTCGGTGCCGCCGTCTCCCCGACCCGCCTCCTGCCTCTCCCAGACCCGCCTTGCCTCCCCGACCCGCCGCCTCGCTGCGCCTCGGTGCCGCCGTCTCCCGACCCCATCTGCCTCCCGCCCTCTGTAAGCACTCTCCCTTCCGATCCCTCTCTCCCTTCTCGATCCTCTTCTCTTAGTATGAACCCTAGGTATTTAGTGCTAGTTAGTATGAACCCTAGGCTATTTTTAGTGCTTGTTAGTTAATTACTTAGATGGTAATTAGGGCAGTAGTTCCTAGGTACTAATTAGTTAGTAAGAATTAGGTACTAATTAGGTACTAGAATATTTTTATTTATAGTATTATTTTTAGTAAGAACTAGTTGAATTAATAGAACTAGTTAGTAAGAACTTGTTTCTATTTTTTAGTTAAAGCAATTTTTCCCGCCTCGATGTGGACGATGCCTATCCCGCATCCTCGTCGTCGAGTCGGCGAAGGATCTACACCTGCTTGACCAGATCGGCCATGTCCGGACCTGGCTCCGCCGGGTGGTACTGGAGGCGCTACCTCACCGGGGTGCAGGTTAGTGAGGAGCCAGCCTGCTGCTGACCAACCTTGTTTGGTGGCGGTCACGGCTGGCGATGGCGATCCAGAGGCTCGAGGACTCATGAGGTGGTGCGCCACCGTGTCGATGAGGAGGATGCGCACGTCTGTCGCTACTTGTTTGCATTGGAGCACGTGCCGCTCTCCAATACCGGCAGGTTCTCCGGGATCTCACCGAGCTATGATCCCGTGATGGTGCCTTCTCTCAGGTGTCCACCGCCCGTGCCGATACCCGTCGTGTGCTAGAGTTTTAGTTGTATTAGTGATGTTATATGTATGACACTATTCGTGATGTATTAGTGATAATATTCGATGACGTACTGATGCATGAGATGATCTACTTTTGCTTATTGAATGCATGCTAATTTGAGTCCTATAAGATATTTTGAAATGTATATCTTATGTTGCTCAATATCCAAGTGGCCGGTCATGTTTGTAGGTTATACCTTCGAGTGGCCTATGTTTTGCCGGAGTGTTGATTCATTTCCGTTCCGGCAAATTTCAGGCGCTCGATATGTCCTATTTTAGCAAAGGTCATGCCGGATATTTCCGTGAATTTTGGCATGACTTGTGTTAGAATATGTAGGAAATATCGAGTGCCCCGGATTTGTGTGTTCAGTATCTTGGTAGTTGTCTTCGATCGATTTTCAATTAATGTTTTAACTATGAACATAGGAAATGTCTGACGACGAGAAGGATTTCGGTATTTGCAAATACTGCGAAGACGAGCACGGCCTGTGCGACGGAATCTTCCTAGATGATGATAGGCGTTTTAGCATCAAGCTGGACGAGAACTTCGAAGTGGATACTGTAAGTCACAACGACAAGTCTTTTTTCGTAATTAAGCATGACATCTACTTTCATTTGCTTCAACTTATATTTTTTTACTATTCTACTAGCGTATCCCCTGCCATGCAAGAGTTTTTGTATTGGATAAGATAGGTTTCAGTCATAGTATGGAGGAAAAGAAAGTTTACTTGAAGACCGAGCATGGTTATATTTTCCATGCGAAGTTATACAATTCAACGACTACACCTATTTTGGATGCAAAACATGGCGAGTACTATGCAAGACTTATGCATTTGAGCCTGATATGGTTATCATCTTTGATATTCGTCCGGAAGATGATATTGAAGGTAATACCGACATCCGGGTCAATGTGCAAATGCCTCCAGCTATACCATTATGTAAGTTTCTCAACCATATTTATGTCTTTGATATTGTTTATTCAAAATAATTGACAACTAATTTGTATTGTCGTTATTTCCGCAAGCAAACATGTCCAGCGCTTGGTAGACAGGACCATATACTATCCTCGGGCTGAACTCAATCTGCGAGGAGCTCACCATTATGTTTCATGGCTTGAGGATCTGGATACTGCCAAGACAAATTTTCTTCCTGCATTTAGAAATCTTAGTACTGAAAATGTGCACCCATAGTGTTCATAATGAACTACGGTCACATCCATTTAGGAAGGATGGTAAGATTTTTACTTTTTATCCTCATTGCATCTTTTCCATACATTATTTTTGAAGCTAAACTTCATTGCTAAGTATGTTACCATACGATGTTCTTCAACAGGACTCCCGATGAATGTTGTGCCTTATGGGATCGAGACTAAAGGTGTCATGAGTATTATCAACTTACGGCCAAGATATCCTACAGCTTACTTTAGTGCATTCAAGATTAGCGACGGATGCTTAATAGTGCAAGACTGGACCAAATATGTGTTGGGGAGCGCAGAGAAGTACTAGGAGCAGCAACCAGAGACGCCTTCCACGATTAGGAGACAGGTTCATCTGCATGCTCCAACTTGATCAAGGAGGAGAGCTATACATGTTTTATGTTCTTTTACCTAAGAGAGAGCAGCAGGAGTGAGTAGCAGGAGTGAGTAGCTGGCTAGAAATGAGTTTCAGGATGATGATGTGCTACACTATTACTATGATGATAAAATAGCTAGTGTTCGTGGTAATGACTATGATGATTATTATTAGTGTTGACACCAGATTTTGGCATGGTTAAGAATCCGGGTTCGTATGCAAAAGTTAGAGGCAACACTTCGCGGGCCGGCCCTGTGTGGGAAAAACCTTGCCGGAGTACAAGCCCTGTCGGAGTGAACCCTTGCCGGAGTGAACCCTTGCCGGAGTACAAACCTTGCCGGAGTGAACCCTTGCCGAAGTACAAACCTTGCCGGAGTGAAACCTTGCCGGTGTGAAAGCTTGCCGGGTAGAAACATTGTCGGTGTGGAAAGCTTACTCGGATAGAAAACTTGCCGGATTGGAGGCTGTGATAGTCAAACAGACGAGAAATTGAAGATGGGCTCAAAGGGTTATTCAGATGATCTCGGATGGAAAAAACGTTCAACATGAAAGTTGTTCGTCTCGTCGAAGCAGTCGATTTTGATATAAAGATCGTCCCAATCCGAATTCGTATGCAAAAGTTATAGCCGCTACAAGATGCTGCTATAGTTGATGGCCGGACACTCCGGAGGCAACCCTCCGGATTCCATATTTTTCTGCTGCAGACTTCGGAAAACAGACAAAAGCTCTCTCAAGATGGCTTCTAATCAAAAAACGTTCAACATGAAAGTTGTTCGTCTCGTCGAAGCGGTCGATTTTGATATAAAGATCGTTCAAATCCGAAGTCTTATGCAAAAGTTAGAGCCCGCACAGCGCGACCTCCGGATTCCATATTTTTCTGCTGCAGACTTCGGAAAACAGCCAAAAACTCACTCAAGGTGGCTTCTAATCAAAAAACGTTCAACATGAGAGTTATTCGTCTCGTCGAAACGATCGATTTTGATATAAAGATCATTCAAATCTGAATTCTTATACAAAAGTTAGAGCCATCCGAATACAGCACTACCACGAGGCAAAAGTGGCGCGCCCCACCAGACACCCTGTCTGATGGGTAGCGCGAATAACAGCCTGTGTTGCACGAGCGATTTGGCCCTCAAGATGAATTCAAATCAAAAAACGTTCAACATAAAAGTTGTTCGGCTCGTCGAAACGGTCAAGATTGCTTTTGGGCTCGTTTTCATCCAAGGTCATTTACTACTTCAAAAGTTACCCGCAAGATGCAGCCAGTTTAAACCGAACAGTTTTGGAAAGTTCGGACAAAACCAATCCGAATTTGACTAGGGTTTTGGACGTGAATCCAAACTTTTTCTTGCACGGGAAGTCCAGCCGCCTCTTATATACCCAAGGGGTGATGGCCGATTGAACAACACACAATCGAACAAACACATCTACTACTTTTTCGTGTTCATCTATCTTTATCCCCTACCCTTGTATCTTTCTTTCTCGTTCTTCGTTCGTTCTTCGCGTTGGAGGGCAGCGATCCACGAGGCTCTAGGGGCGAGCGATCGACCTAGGGCAGCCCATAGTCGCCGCACTCACTGACGGGTCCCTCCCGGGCGTGGGGGTTTCGGTTCAAAAGCGCCCACGGACTGTCTTATGATCGCGCTTCTGGTCTCCTTCGATGTGAGCTGCGGTGCATCACCCCCGGCGTCGAGGGTACACGTGACGTGTTCGTGTGTCAACAATTAGCTAGTGTTAGTGGTGATTAAATAAATAATGTTGATGGTAATGACCATGATGACGATTAAATATCTTGTCTCAAGGATTAGATTCAAGTGGAGGCAACATGTGGTGCACATCGAAAGTACTACTAATCCAAAGTAGATCAAGTTTGGATTAGTAGTATACTTTTGACATGCACCACATATTGCCTCCACTTGAACCTAATCCACCTTCATTTAATACACTGTTATGGACATAATGATGTAAACCTCATAACAGCTGGTATTGTACCAATATTTGTATGATGGCGCATAAATACACTGAAAATAAAAAAATTATAAAAAAATACTAGTAGCGATGGAAAGGAAACACACTCCAAGTAGATAACTTAGCAGTAACGCGGTACTGAACAAGCGCTGCAGCTATTTGTACAAGCAGTAGCGCGTGATGGCACGCGTTACTGCTAAGTAATAGCTGTAGCGCCTTATTAGTAGCGCGGCTTCCCGCGCTAGTAGGCACAAAACACGCGCTACTGCTAGGGTTTTCCCTAGTAGTGAATGTTGTTCTAAAAGACTCTCAAAATAATATAAATGAAGCATGAGAGACTAGCAATTTCTACAAAATTAAGCCACCGCCGTGCTCTAAAAGATATAAGTGAAGCACTAGAGCAAAAACTATCTAGCTCAAAAGATATAAGTGAAGCACATAGAGTATTCTAATAAATTCTAATCAAGTGGGCTTCTCCCAAAAGGTGTGTACAGCAAGGATGATTGTGGAAAACTAAAAAACAAATATTAATATCATACACGACGCTCCAAGCAAAACACATATCATGTGGCGAATAAAAATATAGCTCCAAGTAAAGTTACCAATGAATGAAGACGAAAGAGGGGATGCCTTCTCGTGGCATCCCCAAGCTTAGGCTTTTGTCTATTATTGAATATCTTGGGGTGCCATGTGCATCCCCAAGCTTAGGCTTTTGCCACTCCTTATTCCATAGTCCATCAAATCTTTACCCAAAACTTGAAAACTTCACAACACAAAACTCAACAGGAAATCTTATAAGCTTCGTTAGTGAAAGAAAATAAAACCACCACATAAGGTACTGTAATGAACTCATTCTTTATTTATATAGCCATAGATGCATCAAAATAAGCAAACAACACATGAAAAATAGAATCTGTCAAAAATAGAACAGTCTGTAGAAATCTGTAACTAACACAAACTTCTTGAACCCTAAAAATCCTACCAAAATAGGAAGTCCTGGGAAATTTGTCTGTTGATCATCAGCAAGAAGAATCAACGCAAAATCACGTTCCTGTGATTTAACAAAACTAATTTCGTGCGTGCAAAGTTTCTGTTTTTCAGCAGAATCAAATTAACTATCACCATAGGTTATCCTATAGGTTCTACTTGGCACAAACACTAATTAAAACATAAAAACACATCTAAACAGAAGGTAGATGCAAAATTTATTACTAAACAGAAACAAAACAAAAAACACAAATAAAATTGGGTTGCCTCCCAACTAGCGCTATTGTTTAACGCCCCTAGCTAGGCATAAAAGCGAAGATAGATCTAAGTAGTGCCATCTTTGGCACTCAAATCCTCAATAGAGCACTTATAATCTTTAGGGGTTTCTCCCTTTTTAGCAATGATTAACCCTTTAGGCAAAAGTTCAAGAAATTCATTTGTAGCAAAAGGTTCCTTAATGATAGAGAGACAATTGGGATGAACACTTATTGATTTGAGATCCGCGTCTCCCTTACTAGAAGATTCACCCTTATTTTTAGGAACATAAATAAATTTGGTAGTTTTGGTAGGAGGTTTTGGAGTGTGTTTCATGGAAGAAAATGCCGAACCTAAGTTGGTAATGATATCCTCAAGTTTACCGATTCTTGCAGAATCTAGATCTATTTTTTCATTAACTATAGGTTCTTTCTCTTTAAGATTTTTCAAAGTAACTCCAACCCTAGATCCGTATTGGGTAATCTGATTATGAATGTTTTTATCCAAATTCTCAATCAACTCAAAATTGGCAACTTTATTTTCAATAATTTCAAGCCATTGCATCACATGTTCTAAAGTTAAAACAGTTCCATTAACCAAAAGAGGTGGTGGGCCAAACAAATCTAACATAGCATTATAAGCATCAAACGCATGGCTACTCAAGAAATCCCCTCCGGTAATGGTATCAAGAATGCATCTATTCCAAGGAGTAATGCCCACATAAAAATTGCGAAGAAGTACGGTAGTAGAAAGCTTCCTAGTAGATTTATTTTGAGCATTGCAAATTCTATGCCAAGCATCTTTTAAATTTTCTCCCTCCCTTTGCTTAAAATTGAGAATTTCATGTTCGGGAGTGATAACAAGGATAGGAGGACTAGCCAGTAAGACAAGGTAAACGGTCTAACACACGAGCAAACAGAAAAAGGCAAGCAAAAGAGAGAGGAGAAGATTGGGAAAGAGAGGGCGAATAAAACGGCAAGGGTGAAGTGGGGGAGAGGAAAATGAGAGGCAAATGACAAATAATGTAAATGCAAGGGAGATGAGTTTGTGATGGGTACTTGGTATGTCTTGACTTGAGCGAAGACCTCCCCGGCAACAGTGCCACAAATCCTTCTTGCTGCGTCTTGAGCTTGCATTGATTTTCCTTGAAGAGGAAAGGGTGATGCAGCAATAGTAGCGTAAGTATTTCCCTCAGTTTTTGAGAACCAAGGTATCAATCCAGTAGGAGGCTCCTCAAAAGTCCCACACACCTACACAAGAAAACAAAGAACTCGCAAACAAGACAATAAAGGGGTTGTCAGTCCCTTCACGGCCACTTGCAAAAGTGAGATCTGATAGAGATAGTATGATAAGATAAATATATTTTTGTTATTTTATAATATAGATAGGAAAAGTAAAGATGCAAATAAAAGTAGATTGAATGCTTATATGATAAAAGATAGACCCGGAGGCCATAGGTTTCACTAGTGGCTTCTCTCAAGATAGCATAAGTATTACGGTGGGTGAACAAATTACTGTCGAGCATGTAACATCCCAAATTTTCAATTTGGAATGCTATACACTAGATCATCATTGCATATCATATTTTATTGCTTTTGGCCTGATCCTAGAAATTCTACGCAACTCAAGGACCCTCGGAGAGAGTTGGGGATTTTGTTATTTTCATATTTGAGTTTTCTCAAATTTTGAAAATATGATCATTTGATTTTATTTATTTTATCTTCAATTATTTCTCTTATAAAAATACGAGAGAGGGAATAATATGACTTTCCCAAAATAAAGAAATATTGAGGATTTAATAAAAAAATCAAATAAGATTTATTTTGGAGTTTTTGCCTTTTCATTTGAAATTAGGAAAAATTGCACGTTTTTCAAAACTGCATTTTAGGGCCAAGAAAATGTTCATCTCGTTCCAAATATTTTATTTAGACGACGAATATTTGTTTTGGCATTTATAGATTTTTATTTATTTTCCTAGATTTTTCTTAGTTTCGTGGAATTGTTTTTAAAAATCACCCGCCCATCGGGTCAAGGCCCACCGAGCCAGCCTATTGCCACGCCGCCGCCGCCGCGCCGCCGAAGTCCGCCGGGCGCCTGCCCCTTCCCTGCCGAGCCGCCTCCATAATTAGCCGCCACCGCCCCATACCGCCACCCCGAGCCGCCTCACGCCACCCGATCCGAGCCGCCACCACGCTTTTTGCGCCGCCCAGAGCTGCCGCCGCCGCCACCACGGAGCCCCACGCCGCCTCCTCGCCCACGGAGCACCTCACCGGAGGTATATCCGCTGCCGCCGCCGTGGTCCGGTTTTTTTTTAAACCAGATCCGGTTTTTTTGGAAACCCTAGTATTCATTTTTTAGAATAGATCGGTTTATTTTTTCGGTTTATCTATTTAGCGAGCGTTCGCTCGTTCTTTCGTTTTAACGGACGTGTTCATCGTTTAGTTTCAGTTAATGAACGTTCGTTCGTTAATTTGTTCGTCAGTTTTTCTTTTTCTCGGATTTTCCGCGATTATTTTTTATCGCAATTTCCGGTCCGATTTTCGTTCTAGTATAACTTTTCGCTCGTTTATTGGAATCAGGCAATTCAATTGCCTAGAGTTTCGTCTCGGAACCCTCTTTCTGTTTAACCCACTCAAACAAGTTTTTGCTTTTGTAAAATTTGATTTAGGTCCAGATTAGTAAACAAAGCTTATTTCTTTCGCCGTTTTTGTTTCGTTCCTTTGTTCGATTTGGTTCTTTTTGCAAACCGGAGTTCTTAAGTTGAAATTTCTGGTTAGTCCTCTTATTTGATGTTTACCCATTGAAAGCACAAGTGCTCCCTGGGTGATTTTGGTAATTAATGTCCACATATCTCTTGTTGGACTCACACTTTTACCTAGTATGTTTCAGACAAGTTCAACAATGGAGTGGCATGGACTAGAGGATGTGGAACCCCTTCAAGATGCTAAGGACAAAGGATTGTGAAAGTGCAACTAATCCCCGGGTGGTTTTGGTAATTAATAACAACATATATATCATTGAACTAATAGTTACTTGAGAATCATTTCAGAAAGTTCAGTGATATGGGTATGGCAAGGATCAAGAAGTGGACCCTCAAAATGCTAAGGCAAGCATTGGCAAAAGCTCAAGACTCCATTTTTGGTTTAGTGATCCAAGATCACATTGAGTCCATAGGAAAGCCAATACTATTAAAAGGATGAGCTTATGATGATGATCTGGTTGCTCAAGTGCTTAGTGATACATCTCCTAAACTATCAAGAACTTTCACCGCCATATACACTCATAAGTAATCTCGGTCCCACCGATATTCCAAACTCACCACACCGAGATGAACCACCTCAGCCATAAAGCCAAACCCTAGAAAACTCGGATTTTCCGATTCAACTCGGTCTCACCGAAACTTGAGTTGCCAAGCTTCAGAATCTTCACATCAAATCGGTGTCACCGAGATGATGAAGTCGGTCCCACCGAGATTGGCAAGCTCTTGTCTTTGGACGAATCGGACTAACTGAGATTGTATTTTCGGTCCCACCAAAATCCCAATGTTCACATGATTTGAACTTTCGGTCTCACCGAGTTGTCAACTTCGGTCCCACCGAGATTGGTCAAATGTGTGTAACGGTTGGATTTTGTGTGGAGGCTATAAATACCCTCCACCCCTCTTCATTCGTGGAGAGAGCCATCGAAAGAACTACCACTCCTACCTTACATTTCGAGAAGAGAACTACCTACCCTTGTGTTGAGATCAAGTTGCTCCACTCCCACCATATGAAGCTTGATCTCTAGCCTTCCCAAGTTGCTTTCCACTCAATCCTTTCTTCCACCACAGCCAAATCGGTGAGGAGAGTTGAGTGTTGGGGAGATTATCATTTGAAGCACAAGAGCAAGGAGTTCATCATCATCAACACCATCTATTACCTTTTGGAGGGTGGTGCCTCCTAGATTGGTTAGGTGTCGCTTGGGAGCCTCCGTCGAGATGTGGAGTTGAACCAAGAAGTTTGTAAGGGCAAGGAGATCGCCTACTTTGTGAAGATCTACCCCGAGTAAGGCTAGCCCTCCGTGGGCGTGAGCCATGATGGCATAGACAAGGTTGCTTCTTCGTGGACCCTTCGTGGGTGGAGCCTCCGTGGACTCTCGCAGCCGCTACCCTCCGTGGGTTGAAGTCTCCATCAACGTGGAAGTACGATAGCACCACCTATCGGAACCACGAGAAAAATCACCGCGTCTCCAAAATTGCGTTTGCTCTTCTCCACCTCTCTTTACTACATGTGCAATTTACTTTCCGCTGCCTATACTCTAGAATTGCATGTGTAGGGTGATGCTTGACTTGATCATAATTGTGAATCTGCCAAAAACTTGTCTTTGTCAAAAGGCATAATTTTTATATTGTCAAGTAGTCTAATCACCCCCCCTCTAGACATACTTTCGATCCTACAGATTGGCTCAAGCTCCAAGATCAAGACTCTACATTTTCTATTTTAGTGATCCAAGATCACATTGAGTCTATAAGAAAAGCCAATACCATCAAGAGGGGATGAGGTGTTGCTTCATGGCTTACTTGCTCAAAATGCTTAGTGATATTCTCCAAAGCCCTCAACTACTTTATCACATCCACATATGTCCAAAACCAAAAGTCTAACTTGGCCTTACCGATTGTTTCTATCCGGCGTCACCGAGTTTAGATATCTTAGCCACTGCCACAAACCCTAGGCAAATCGGTCTCACCGATAGGGATCTCGATCTCACCGAGATGGGATTGTAATCTCTCTGTGTATGTCCATTACCAAAATCGGTCTCACCGAATTTGATTAATCGATACTACCGAGATTACAATGCAAACTCACTGGTTAGCCTGTTACCAAAATCGGTCCCACCGAGTTTGTGTAATCGGTCTCACCGAGTTTGCCTAACCAACTCTCTGGTTAGCTTATTACCAAAATCGGTTCCACCCAGTTTGTGTAATCGGTCTCACCAAGATTACGTTATGCACTAACCGTAACCATATCGGTCCTACCGAGTTGCATGTTGGTCCCACCGAAAATCCTAATGGTCACTAGATTTGCTTAATCGGTTCGACCGAGTTCATCAATTCGGTCCCACCGAGTTTGGTATGTTGTGTGTAACGGTTAGATTTTGTGTGGAGGCTATATGTACCCCTCCACCTCCTCTTCATTCATGGAGAGAGCCATCAAAACGAACCTACACTTCCAGCATACATTTTTTGAGAGAGAACCACCTACTCATGTGTTGAGGCCAAGATATTCCATGCCTACCATATGAATCTTGATCTCTAGCCTTCCACAAGTTGCTTTCAACTCAAATCTTCTTTCCACCAAATCCAAATCATGTGAGAGAGAGTTGAGTGTTGGGGAGACTATCATTTGAAGAGAGCAAGGAGTTCATCATCAACACACCATTTGTTACTTCTTGGAGAGTGGTGTCTCCTAGATTGGCTAGGTGTCACTTGGGAGCCTCCGACAAGATTGTGGAGTTGAACCAAGGAGTTTGTAAGGGCAAGGAGATCGCCTACTTCGTGAAGATCTACCGCTAGTGAGGCAAGTCCTTCGTGGGCGACGGCCATGGTGGGATAGACAAGGTTGCTTCTTCGTGGACCCTTCGTGGGTGGAGCCCTCCGTGGACTCGCGCAACCATTACACTTCGTGGGTTGAAGTCTCCATCAACGTGGATGTACGATAGCACCACCTATCAGAACCACGACAAAAACATCAGTGTCTCCAATTGCATTTGAATCCTCCAAACCCTTCCCTTTACATTCTTGCAAGTTGCATGCTTTACTTTCCACTGCTCATATACTCTTTGCATGCTTGCTTGTTATGTATTGTGATTGTTAAAATTGTGCCTAAACTCCACTTAAACTTAAAGAAGTTAAAAACTGTAACTTTTGGTACTTAGTGTCTAATCACCCCCCTTTAGACACCTCTTCTCGATCCTTTAACCCATGCATTAGATAAGTACTTATTGTATGCTTGTTTTTTTGCGATAGAGTATCTGGAGTGCGCCGCTTGCTACTTCAAATCTCTAGGTTTCACGGATCATCAGCAAGGCAAGTAACACTTTGATCATACCTCTTTACTACCCAGTTTTATTGCATTAGATCAATCCTCAAAAAATTGCATGATTACGATTTGATTAATATGTGGGTTTTGGGAAGTTGATGAGGTAGTACCTATTACCTGCTTTATTACCAAACCCTTGGGAGTTACTTCTACGTTTGCTTATTATGCCATGCTATGCTAGTAGACGTGGATTGGGTGAGTGTATCCATGACACATGTGAGATTGTTATTTAATGGTTTATTTAAGGTGGCAACTTTAACACACATCTGGGTGGATTGAGGCACCTGGGTATTCCAGCAATTGCCTGTTTTTCTTTATGGACCACCATCCAGGCTTAAAGGGATCATGAGATTATTCATGCTAGAAACTTCCGTGTGCAGCCACAAGCTACTATGGGCTCTAGCATAGTTGATTAAGTCGTCATGAACTCTTACAAAGGGTAGACTAGCAGATGTAGGGGAAAGTATGTGTAACTGTCTACCCGATCGTATGGTGCTAGTGCTTCTGAAAGACTATGTCTCGGCCATCCGTTTCTCAAACACCATGTAGTGCGAGAATCCCAACGGAGGAGATCGAGTCTTGTGGGGAAAAGTGTGCAAACCTCTGCAGAGTGTATAAACTAATCATGGTTAGCCATGTCCCCGGTTATGGACATCTTGAGTATCTAGTATTTGAATTATCATGTGAATCTCATCATGTTACTTTAAATTAATTTTGTTGGCTTTTAATGGTGATGCTTAATTGGGATGGAGAGGGTATCTACACTCTCAATGTTTAACAACCACCATGATAGTTAAATAAAATTTATTCCTTTGCAATAGGGAAAATTGGCTTTATGCAAAACTGTAACCATAGAGCTTTCCACCAGCCATATATGCATGTAGTGATAGCATTATTCTGTTCATTACTCTCTATGTGTTACATTGCCAGCATATTCCGTGTGCTGACCCGTTTTCTGGGCTGCAACGTTCATGTTGCAGACTTTTCAGACGACGACTAAGGTACCTTTAGGTCGTGATTCTATACTCAGTGATGCCGTTGGAGTTGATGGACTCACTTATCTTCGAAGCCTCCGCTGTTATCGTTATTAGACGGCCTTAAGCCATATTTATTGTAATAAGTTCTCTTTTGAGACATTCGATGTAATAAGTTGTGATTGCTACTCTGTTATAAATCCTTCAAGTACTATGCGTGTCAGCATTACTGATCCAGGGATGACACTAAAGCACAGAAATCAGACTGTTTGAGGTCTGGTCGCTACAGAGCAATTGATAGAAAAGCGAATTATTATGAGATTATCTAGGCATGATCATGTATATAGGCATCACGTCTGTGACAAGTAGACCGACTCCTGCCTGCATCTACTACTATTACTCCACACATCGATCGCTATCCATCATGCATCTAGAGTATTAAGTTCATAAGAACAGAGTAACGCATTAAGAAAGATGACATGATGTAGAGGGATAAACTCATGCAATATGATATAAACCCCATCTTTTTATCCTCGATGGCAACAATACAATACGAGCCTTGCAACCCCTGCTGTAACTTGGTAAGGACACTGCAAGATTGAACCCAAAGCTAAGCACTTCTCCCATGGCAAGAAAGATCAGTCTAGTAGGCCAAAACAAACTGATAATTCGAAGAGACTTGCAAAGATACCTCAATCATACATAAAAGAATTCAGAGGAGATTCAAATATTTCTCATAAATAAACTTGATCATAAACCCACAATTCATCGGATCTTGACAAACACACCTCAAAAAGAGTTTCATCAAATAGATCTCCACAAGAGAGGGGGAGAACATGGTATTGAGATCCAAAAAGAGAGAAGAAGCCATCTAGCTTATAACTATGGACCCAAAGGTCTATGGTAAACTACTCACAACTCATCGGAGGGGCTATGGTGTTGATGTAGAAGCCCTCCGTGGTCGAATCCCCCTCCGGTGGAGCGCCGGCGAAGGCTCCAAGATGAGATCTCGCGGATACAGAAGGTTACAGCGGTGGAAATTGTTTTTCGTTGGCTCCCTGGATATTTTCGGGGTACGTGGATATATATAGGAGGAAGAAGTAGGTCGGTGGCCGCCCGGGGGGCCCACGAGATAGGGGGCGCGCCCTGTAGGGGTGGGCGCGCCCTCCACCCTCGTGGCCGCCTTGGCGGCTTCTTGTCTTGCACTCCAAGTCCTCTGGATCACGTTCGTTCCAAAAATCACGCTCCCGAAGGTTTCATTCCGTTTGGACTCTGTTTGATATTCCTTTTCTTGAAATACTAAAATAGGAAAAAAAAGAATACGGGCCGGGCCTCCTGTTAGTAGGTTAGTCCCAAAATGATATAAATGTGTAAAATAAAGCCCATAAACATCCAAAAGGGGTAATATAATAGCATGGAACAATCAAAAATTATAGATACGTTGGAGACGTATCAAGCATCCCCAAGCTTAATCCCTGCTCGTCCTCGAGTAGGTAAATGATAAAAGCAGAATTTTTGATGTGGAATGCTACCTAGCATAATTCCAATGTAATTTTATTTATTGTGGCATGAATGTTCAGATCCAAATGATTCAAAATAAAAATTCATATTGACATAAGAAATAGTAATACTTCAAGCATACTAATCAAAGCAATCATGTCTTCTCAAAATAACATGGCTAAAGAAAGTTATCGCTACAAAATCATATAGTCTTGTTGTTGCTCTATCTTCATCACACAAAGTATTTAATCATGCACAACCCCGATGACAAGCCATGCAATACATGAGCGTGAGCCATGGACATAGCACTTTATGTGGAATAGAATGGTGGTTGTGGAGAAGACAAAAAGGATAAGATAGTATCACATCCACTAGGCGTATCAATGGGCTATGGAGATGCCCATTAATAGATATCAGTGTGAGTGAGTAGGGATTGCATGCAACGGATGCACTAGAGCTATAAATGTATGAAAGCTCGACGAAAGAAACTAAGTGGGTGTGCATCCAACTCGCTTGCTCACGAAGACCTAGGGCGTTTTGAGGAAGCCCATCATTGGAATATACAAGCCAAGTTCTATAATAAAAAAATCACACTAGTATATGAAAGTGACAACATAGGAGACTCTGTATCATGAAGATCATGGTGCTACTTTGAAGCAGAAGTGTGGTAAAAGGATAGTAGCATTGTCCCTTCTCTCTTTTTCTCTCATTTTTTTCTTTTTTTCCTTTTCTTTTTCTTTTTTTCTTTGGCCTTTCCTTTTTTTCTTTTTGGCCTTTCTCTTTTTTCTTCTTTTTTTTTCTTTCTTTTTGTAAAGCCCGAAGTCTCATCCCGACTTGTGGGGGAATCATAGTCTCCATCACCCTTTCCACACTGGGATAATGCTCTAATAATGAAAATCATCACACTTTTATTGATTTACAACTCAAGAATTACAACTCAAAACTAGAACAAGATATGACTCTATATGGATGCCTCTAGCGGTGTACCGGGATATGCAATGAATCAAGAGCGACATGTATGAAAATTATGAAGGTGGCTTTTCCACAAATACGATGTCAACTACATGATCATGCAAAGAGCAATATGGCAATGATGATGCGTGTCATATAGATGGAACGGTGGAAAGTTGCATGGCAATATATCTCGGAATGGCTATAGAAATGCCATAATAGGTAGGTATGGTGGCTGTTTTGAGGAAGGTATATGGTAGGTGTATGGTACCGGCGAAAGTTGCGCGGCACAAGAGAGGCTAGCAATGGTGGAAGGGTGAGAGTGCGTATAATCCATGGACTCAACATTAGTCATAAAGCACTCATATACTTATTGCAAAAATCTACAAGTCATCAAAAACAAAGTATTATGCACATGCTCCTAGGGGGATAGATTGGTAGGAAAAGACCATCGCTCGTCCCCGACCGCCACTCATAAGGAAGACAATCAATAAATAAAATTGTGCTCCAACTTCATCACAAAGCGGTTCACCATACGTGCATGCTACGAGAATCACAAACTTCAACACAAGCATTCTTTAAATTCATAATCACCCAACTAGCATGACTTTAATGCCACTACCTCCATATCTCAAAACAATTATCAAGTATCAAATTGATCATAGCATCCAATTCACTTCCTATGATAGTTCTTATTACACCCAACTTGGATGCCTACCATTCTAGGACCAATTTTATAACCATAGCAAATACAATGTTGTTCTAAAAGACTCTCAAAATAATATAAGTGAAGCATGAGAGACTAGCAATTTCTACAAAATTAAGCCACCGCCGTGCTCTAAAAGATATAAGTGAAGCACTAGAGCAAAAACTATCTAGCTCAAAAGATATAAGTGAAGCACATAGAGTATTCTAATAAATTCTAATCAAGTGGGCTTCTCCCAAAAGGTGTGTACAGCAAGGATGATTGTGGAAAACTAAAAAACAAATATTAATATCATACACGACGCCCAAGCAAAACACATATCATGTGGCTAATAAAAATATAGCTCCCAAAGAAAGTTACCAATGAATGAAGATTTAAAGAGGGATGCCTTCCGTGGCATCCCCAAGCTTAGGCTTTGTCTATTCTTGAATATCTTGGGGTGCCATGTGCATCCCCAAGCTTAGGCTTTTGCCACTCCTTATTCCATAGTCCATCAAATCTTTACCCAAAACTTGAAAACTTCACAACACAAAACTCAACAGGAAATCTTATAAGCTTCGTTAGTGAAAGAAAATAAAACCACCACATAAGGTACTGTAATGAACTCATTCTTTATTTATATAGCCATAGATGCATCAAAATAAGCAAACAACACATGAAAAATAGAATCACAAAAATAGAACAGTCAGCAGCAATCAGAATTAACGCAAACTTCTTGAACCCTAAAAATCCTACCAAAATAGGAAGTCCTGGGAAATTTGTCTGTTGATCATCAGCAAAATGAATCAACGCAAAATCACGTTCCTGTGATTTAACAAAACTAATTTCGTGCGTGCAAAGTTTCTGTTTTTCAGCAGAATCAAATTAACTATCACCATAGGTTATCCTATAGGTTCTACTTGGCACAAACACTAATTAAAACATAAAAACACATCTAAACAGAAGGTAGATGCAAAATTTATTACTAAACAGAAACAAAACAAAAAACACAAATAAAATTGGGTTGCCTCCCAACTAGCGCTATTGTTTAACACCCCTAGCTAGGCATAAAAGCGAAGATAGATCTAAGTAGTCCCAACTTTGGCACTCAAATCCTCAATAGAGCACTTATAATCTTTAGGGGTTTCTCCCTTTTTAGCAATGATTAACCCTTTAGGCAAAAATTCAAGAAATTCATTTGTAGCAAAAGGTTCCTTAATGATAGAGAGACAATTGGGATGAACACTTATTGATTTGAGATCCGCGTCTCCCTTACTAGAAGATTCACCCTTATTTTTAGGAACATAAATAAATTTGGTAGTTTTGGTAGGAGGTTTTGGAGTGTGTTTCATGGAAGAAAATGCCGAACCTAAGTTGGTAATGATATCCTCAAGTTTACCGATTCTTGCAGAATCTAGATCTATTTTTTCATTAACTATAGGTTCTTTCTCTTTAAGATTTTTCAAAGTAACTCCAACCCTAGATCCGTATTGGGTAATCTGATTATGAATATTTTTATCCAAATTTTCAATCAACTCAACATTGGCAACTTTATTTTCAATAATTTCAAGCCGTTGCATCACATGTTCTAAAGTTAAAACAGTTCCATTAACCAAAAGAGGTGGTGGGCCAAACAAATCTAACATAGCATTATAAGCATCAAACGCATGGCTACTCAAGAAATCCCCTCCGATAACGGTATCAAGAATGCATCTATTCCAAGGAGTAATGCCCACATAAAAATTGCGAAGAAGTACGGAAGTAGAAAGCTTCCTAGTAGATTTATTTTGAGCATTGCAAATTCTATGCCAAGCATATTTTAAATTTTCTCCCTCCCTTTGCTTAAAATTGAGAATTTCATGTTCGGGAGTGATAACAAGGATAGGAGGACTAGCCATTAAGACAAGGTAAACGGTCTAACACACGAGCAAACAGAAAAAGGCAAGCGAAAGAGAGAGGAGAAGATTGGGAAAGAGAGGGCGAATAAAACGGCAAGGGTGAAGTGGGGGAGAGGAAAATGAGAGGCAAATGGCAAATAATGTAAATGCAAGGGAGATGAGTTTGTGATGGGTACTTGGTATGTCTTTACTTGAGCGAAGACCTCCCGACAGAACGGTGCGTAAATCCTTCTTGTGCGTCTTGAGCTTGCATTGATTTTCCTTGAAGAGGAAAGGGTGATGCAGCAATAGTAGCGTAAGTATTTCCCTCAGTTTTTGAGAACCAAGGTATCAATCCAGTAGTAGGCTCCTCAAAAGTCCCACACACCTACACAAGAAAACAAAGAACTCGCAACCAACACAATAAAGGGGTTGTCAGTCCCTTCACGGCCACTTGCAAAAGTGAGATCTGATAGAGATAGTATGATAAGATAAATATATTTTTGTTATTTTATAATATAGATAGGAAAAGTAAAGATGCAAATAAAAGTAGATTGAAAGCTTATATGATAAAAGATAGACCCGGGGGCCATAGGTTTCACTAGTGGCTTCTCTCAAGATAGCATAAGTATTACGGTGGGTGAACAAATTACTGTCGAGCAATTGATAGAAAAGTGAATAATTATGAGATTATCTAGGCATGATCATGTATATAGGCATCACGTCCGTGACAAGTAGACCGACTCCTGCCTGCATCTACTACTATTACTCCACATATCAACCGCTATCTAGCATGCATCTAGAGTATTAAGTTCATAAGAACAGAGTAACGCATTAAGAAAGATGACATGATGTAGAGGGATAAACTCACGCAATATGGTATAAACCCCATCTTTTTATCCTCGATGGCAACAATACAATACGTGCCTTGCAACCCCTGCTATCACTGGGTAAGGACACCGCAAGATTGAACCCAAAGCTAAGTAGGGTCGTCGTTGAGGTTCGGTGGTGCAGACGAACTTGGTGCAGTGTCGATATGCGTCGAAGTTGGAGGTGGTGAAGTAGCATCATCAGCGTCATCAAGGACTCTAGCATTAACAGTTGCCGCGGAGGAGGAGTACTCTGAATCTTCAAGAGACGGGGTTCGACGCAAGACGGCATTCCTAGGAGGAGTGGTGTCGAACTTGAATCTCTCTTTGAAGCCTTCGTCTTGAAGATCAGCTTCAGCACTGAGCAATGTCAAACTCTTCCAAGACCTCCGACAGGTTTCATGAGTGACAAAGGCATTCTTGGTGGGAAGGTTGCGAATGCAATTGATACCCACCAAGAGGCTTTGCATTTGACCCTTTAGCCAGTAGTGATGCTTGTCGTGTTTCTGATGCAAGGCCATGAGAAGCTCTCGGTCATTGAGCACACGAGATCGCTTCCGAGGCCTTGGAGCAATAGTGCTTTCTATGGCTTCAGTACATGCATGGCAAATATTGCCGGCCAGCGGATAAACACGAGAAGCAGCCTGAACACCTTCAACATGCTGAGAGAAACTCTGACGATCGACATTGTGAAGATAAATTGCCTCCTTGGCAGGCTCTGGGTAAATGGCTTCGACGGACATATCAACCTCTGGCAGAAATATGAGATGGTTGCGTGCGGAGGGCTGATAGCCAACGGCAGAGTGAAGCTTGATCAGTCGCATAACCCATGGAGCATAGATTTTAGACCAAATATGTCTAAGCCAGATGCAGCAAATTGTCGAATGAAGAAATCCTGAGCATTGAAGCTGATGTCATTGAGAATATAGAAGACCAATGTCTTCATTGCACCTTCTAGCTTGGCTGAGGAAGAATGTCCTTTGATGGGCCATAGAGTTCGCCTGATAATGTGATAGATGGTGCGGGGCAGATACTCTAGGTCTTCAACAAAGAATTCCTTGGGATACTCAGCATCCTGCGGCAGTGGCTTCATCATACTCAACATTTGGCTCATATTGGGCTCAGGCTTCTGAAAGATGCTTTCCAACGCATTCCGGTGATGCTGACAACCAGGTTCATAGAGTTCACCTGGAGTGGACAGGCCAGTAAGCTCAATGAGGTCAAGAGCTTTGGCTTCATGATGGACATTGCATGTCATCCACTCAAGGACCCATGTCTTCGGATCCCTGTTGTAGCCGGGAATGTGGAGAGTTGCCTAGAATTGCAGCAGAAGCTCTTCATTCCAATTCTCCTTATCTGTCACAAACTGAAGAAGGGATGCATCTCTGAAACAGTCGAGGGCTTCTTCTAAGGTAGGCATCACCAGAATGGCCGAATCCGAGACGATATGAGGAAATATGCGCCCTTGATTGTATAGAACACAAGAGTAATAGCTACGCTGCTGATAACTCCAGAACCAATTAGATGATATTCTTGGCTTGGAATATGGGTTCTTGGCTCTATCGAAGAAGGTATTGTGTGCAATGAAACCATTGACATTGAATGATCCTGGCGCAGATGCAGTACCTGGAAACCTTGGAAGCCTTGGTTTTGGCTTCTGAACCTGAGGCCTGTGCTCCACATGATAGTCAAACTGAGGTCCAGGAGTAGGCAGAGGAACCAGAATTGGCCATCTGACAGTGACCATCTCGCCTTGATAGAATGCTTGCTCAATAGTGTGTGGCCTTGGTGGCCGAATAGGAGCAGTGGCATTAGCAAGGGCGTCAGGATGAACATTTGTTGCAGGTGCATCATTGGCTTCATGCACAGTGTTCATTGCAGGCGCCACATTATCTTCAGCCATGATAACGTCATTGGCTTCAGTGGAGTTATTGGTGGTCGCCTCAGGATTTTCAGCCTCCACATGAGTAGCTGGAGGGTCAGGCACAGACACGTTCTCCTCGAGAACATCTTCTTGGTTGTAGGGGGTGTGGTAACACGTTCTTCTTCTTGTCTTTCATCGGCTGATGCAGCCGGATTGTCTTCAGCAACATTGGCTTCGGACGTGGGAACCGTCACATAGGGATTTTCTTCAGGGAACACTTGACGTGCCACTGAGCTGGATTGGTTTGAATCTTCTTCTATGATGGTTGTCATGGAGACTGATGGCCTTAGGCCTTTGCTAAGCCGTTGGAACACAGGCGACGCTTTTGGTGATGGTGTAGTCTCCATGTAATTGTCGTCATTCACCATCGGGCTGGTGACTTGTGCTGGTGGAGGACGGGGTGTACTTGGTGAGTCTTGACTTGGAGTTGCTGGTTGGGGGCGATCAGCCCATGAGGCATCTTGAGAGATTGGCGTCAAAGGACGACCAATACTGATGAGTTCGCTGGCCGTGAGAACAGGCGATGATACCGTTGGGCGCTCGATCTGAGGAATGACTTCATCATCAACTACATTGTCTTGGGGACAAATGTCTTTAGCCGTGATGGGGTCAACAGCTAGAACTTCTTCAGCTTCAGGAGCCTCTGTGGAAACAGGCTCATGAACTATCAACTGATGCTCTTGGTGTTCAGATGCAGGACGAGCAAAAGCAATGGGCTCGACAACGAGGGGCTCTATGGGAGCAGCCCGATCTTTCTTCTTGATCTTTCCTTTCTTGGTGGGTGGTGCTAAAGGAAATATGCCCTAGAGGCAATAATAAAGTTATTATTTATTTCCTCATATCATGATAAATGTTTATTATTCATGCTAGAATTGTATTAACCGGAAACATGATACATGTGTGAATACATAGGCAAACATATAGTCACTAGTATGCCTCTACTTGACTAGCTCATTAATCAAAGATGGTTATGTTTCCTAACCATAGACATGTGTTGTCATTTGATTAATGGGATCACATCATTAGGAGAATGATGTGATTGACATGACCCATTCCGTTAGCCTAGCACTTGATCGTTTAGTATATTGCTATTGCTTTCTTCATGACTTATACATGTTCCTGAAACTATGAGATTATGCAACTCCCGTTTACCGGAGGAACACTTTGGGTGCTCCCAAACGTCACAATGTAACTGGGTGATTATAAAGGAGTACTACATGTGTCTCCAAAGGTAGATGTTGGGTCGGCGTATTTTGAGATTAGGTTTTGTCACTCCGATTGTCGGAGAGGTATCTCTGGGCCCTCTCGGTAATGCACATCACTATAAGCCTTGCAAGCAATGTAACTAATGAGTTAGTTACGGAATGATGCATTACGTAACGAGTAAAGAGACTTGCCGGTAACGAGATTGAACTAGGTATTGGATACCGACGATCAAATCTCGGGCAAGTAACATACCGATGACAAAGGGAACAACGTATGTTGTTATGCGGTTTGACCGATAAAGATCTTCGTAGAATATGTAGGAACCAATATGGGCATCCAGGTTCCGCTATTGGTTATTGACCGAGCATAGTTCTAGGTCATGTCTACATAATTTTCGAACCTGTAGGGTCCGCACGCTTAACGTTACGATGACAGTTTAATTATGAGTTTATAAGTTTTGTTGTACCGAAGTTTGTTCGGAGTCCCGGATGTGATCAAGGACATGACGAGGAGTCTCGAAATGGTCGAGACATAAAGATTGATATATTGGAAGCCTATGTTTGGACATCGGAAGTGTTCCGGGTGAAATCGGCATTTTACCGGAGTACCGGGGGGTTACCGGAACCCTAACGGGGGTTATTGGGCCTACATGGGCCATAAGGGAGAAGAGGAGAGGAGGCAAGAGGTGGGCCGCGCCCCCTCCCCTCCCTAGTCCGAATAGGACAAGGAGAGGGGCGCGCCCCTTCCTTCCCTCTTCCTCCTCCTTCCCCTTCACCTACTACAACTAGGAAAGAAGGAGTCCTACTCCGGTGGGAGTAGGACTCCCCCTTGGCGCGCCTCCTTGGCCGGCCGCCTCCTCCCCTGCTCCTTTATATACGAGGCGGGGGGCACCCTAGACACACAAGTTGATCTACGGATCGCCCTTAGCCATGTGCGGTGCCCCTCCACCATATTCCACCTCGGTCATATCGTCGCGGAGTTTAGCCGAAGCCCTCGCCGTAGAACATCATCATCGCTACCACGCCGTCGTGTTGACGGAACTCATCCCCGCTTTGCTGGATCGGAGCCCGGGATCGCCATCGAGCTGAACGTGTGCTGAACTCGGAGGTGCCGTGACGTTCGGTGCTTGGATCGGTCGGATCGTGAAGACGACGACTACATCAACAGCGTTGTCATAACGCTTCGCCACGGTTCACGAGGGTACATGGACAACACTCTCCCTCTCGTTGCTATGTCATCACCATGATCTTGCGTGTGCGTAGGAAATTTTTGAAATTACTACGCTCCCCAACAAAGGGTATCGGTGCGTGTTTTATGTGTTGATGTTATATGCACGAGTAGAATACAAGTGAGTTGTGGGCGATACAAGTCATACTGCTTACCAGCATGTCATACTTTGGTTCGGCGGTATTGTGAGATGAAGCGGCCCGGACCGACATTACGCGTACGCTTACGCGAGACTGGTTTCACCGTTACGAGCACTCATTCTTAAAGGTGACTGGCGGGTGTCTGTCTCTCTCACTTTAGCTGAATTGAGTGTGGCTACACTCGGTCCTTGCGAAGGTTAAAACAGAACTAACTTGACGAACTATCATTGTGGTTTTGATGCATAGGTGAGAACGGTTCTTGCTAAGCCCGTAGCAGCCACGTAAAACTTGCAACAACAAAGTAGAGGACGTCCAACTTGTTTTGCAGGGCATGTTGTGATGTGATATGGTCAAGACGTGATGCTATATTTTATTGTATGAGATGATCATGTTTTGTAACCGGTTATCGGCAATCGGCGGGAGCCATATGGTTGTCGCTTATTGTATGAAATGCAACGCATCGTAAGTGCTTTACTTTATCACTAAGCGGTAGCGATAGTCGTAGAAGCAATAGATGGCGTAACGACAATGATGCTATGATGGAGATCAAGGTGTCGCGCCGGTGACGATGGTGATCACGACGGTGCTTCGAAGATGGAGATCACAAGCACAAGATTTTGATGGCCATATCATATCACTTATATTGATTTCATGCGATGGTTATCCTTTATGCATCTTATCTTGCTTTGTTTGACGGTAGCATTTTAAGATGATCTTTCACTTAAAACTATCAAGAAGTGTTCTCCCTGAGTATGCACCGTTGCCAAAGTTCGTCGTGCCTAGACACCACGTGATGATCGGGTGTGATAAGCTCTACGTCCATCTACAACGGGTGCAAGCCAGTTTTGCACACGCAGAATACTCAGGTTAAACTTGACAAGCCTAGCATATGCAGGTATGGCCTCGGAACACGTAGACCGAAAGGTCGAGCGTGAATCATATAGTAGATATGATCAACATAGTGATGTTCACCATTGAAAACTACTCCATCTCACGTGATGATCGGTTATGGTTTAGTTGATTTGGATCACATGATCACTTAGATGACTAGAGAGATGTCTGTCTAAGTGGGAGTTCTTAAGTAATATGATTAATTGAACTTAAATTTATCATGAACTTAGTACCGATAGTATTTTGCTTGTCTATGTTTGTAGATAGATGGCTCGTCTTTGTTGTTCCGTTGAATTTTAATGCGTTCCTTGAGAAAGCAAAGTTGAAAGATGATGGTAGCAATTACACGGATCGGGTCCGTAATTTGAGGATTATCCTCATTGCCGCACGTAAGAATTACGCCCCGAAGCACCGCTGGGTGCGAACATGCTTCTGATATAACCGACGGCGTTAAGAACGTCTGGCGAGCAAAGCTGATGACTACTCGATAGTTCAATGTGCCATGCTTTACGGCTTAGAACCGGTCTTCAACGATGTTTTGAACGTCATGGAGCATATGAGATGTTCCAGAGTTGAAGTTAATATTTCAAGCAAATGCCCGATTGAGAGATATGAAGTCTCCAATAAGTTCTATACTGCAAGATGGAGGAGAATAGTTCTGTCAAGGAGCATATACTCAAAATGTCCGGGTATAATAATCACTTGATTCAACGGGAGTTAATCTTCCGGATGATAGCATCATTGATGAAATTCTCCAATCATCGCCACCAAGCTACAAGAGCTTCGTGATGAACTATAATATGCAAGGGATGAACAAGACAATTCCGAGCTCTTCGCAATGCTAAAGGCTGCGGAGGTAGAAATCAAGAAGGAGCATCAAGTGTTGATGGTCAATAAGACCACCAGTTTCAAGAAAAGGGCAAAGGAAGAAGAAGAACTTCAAGAAGAACAACAAACAAGTTGTTGCTCAAGAGAAGAAACCCAAGTCTGGACCTAAGACTGAGATCGAGTGCTTCTCTCGCAAGCGACTAGACATCGAAGCGGAACGCCCCAAGTATTTGGCGGATAAGAAGGATGGCAAAGTGAACAAAGGTATATGCGATATACATGTTATTGATGTGTACCTTACTAATGCTCGCAGAGCACTGGTATTTGATCTGGTTACATTGCTAATATTTGCAACTCAAACAGGGACTACGGAATAAGCGAGCATCGCCAAGGACGAGGTGACGATGCGTGGGAACGGTTCCAAAGTCGATGTGATCGCGGTCGGCACGCTACCTCTACATCTACCTTCGGATTAGTTTTAGACCTGAATAATTGTTATTTGGTGCCGCGTTGAGCATGAACATTATATCTAGATCTTGTTTGATGTGAGACGGTTATTCATTTAAATCGAGAGAATAATGGTTGTTCTATTTATATGAGTAATATCTTTTATGGTCATGCACCCTTGAAGAGTGGTCTATTTTATTGAATCTCGAAAGTAGTGATACACATATTCATAATGTTGAAGCCAAAAGATGCAGAGTTGATAATGAGAGTGCAACTTATTTGTGGCACTGCCGTTTAGGTCATATCGGTGTAAAGCGCATGAAGAAACTCCATACTGATGGACTTTTGGAATCACTTGATTATGAATCACTTGGTACTTGCGAACCGTGCCTCATGGGCAAGATGACTAAAACACCGTTCTCCGGTACTATGGAGAGAGCAACAGATTTGTTGGAAATCATGCATACAGATGTATGTGGTCCGATGAATGTTGAAGCTTGTGGCGGATATCGTTATTTTCTCACCTTCACAGATGATTTGAGCATATATGGGTATATCTACTTAATGAAACACAAGTCTGAAACATTTGAAAAGTTCAAAGAATTTCAGAGTGAAGTGGAAAATCATCGTAACAAGAAAATAAAGTTTCTATGATCTGATCGTGGAGGAGAATATTTGAGTTACGAGTTTGGTTTACATTTGAAACAATGCGGAATAGTTTTGCAACTCACGCCACCTGGAACACCACAATGAAATGGTGTGTCCGAATGTCGTAATCGTACTTTACTAGATATGGTGCGATCTATGATGTCTCTTACTGATTTACCGCTATCATTCTGGGGTTATGCTTTAGAGACGACCGCATTCACATTAAATAGGGCACGATCAAAATCCGTTGAGACGACGCCTTGGTTTGGCAAGAAACCAAAGTTGTCGTTTCTTAAAGTTTGGGGCTGCGATGCTTATGTGAAGAAACTTCAACCAGATAAGCTCGAACCTAAATCGGAGAAATGTGTCTTCATAGGATACCCAAAAGAGACTGTTGGGTACACCTTCTATCACAGATCCGAAGGCAAGACATTCGTTGCTAAGAATGGATCCTTTCTAAAGAAGGAGTTTCTCTCGAAAGAAGTGAGTGGGAGGAAAGTAGAACTTGATGAGGTAACTATACTTGCTCCCTTATTGAAAGTAGTTCATCACGTAAATCAGTTCTGTGACACCTACACCAATTAGTGAGGAAGCTAATGATATTGATCATGAAACTTCAGATCAAGTTTCTCTCGAACCTCGTAGGTCTACGAGTAAGATCCGCACTGAGTGGTACGGTAATCCTATTCGGAAGTCATGTTACTTGACCATGATGAACCTACGAACTATGAGGAAGCGATGATGAGCCCAGATTCCGCAAAATGGCTAGAGGCCATGAAATCGAGATGGGATCCATGTATGAGAACAAAGTATGGACTTTGGTTGACTTGCCCGATGATCGGCAAGCCATTGAGAATAAATGGATCTTTAAGAAGAAGACTGACGCTGATGGTAATGTAACTGTCTATAAAGCTCGACTTGTTGCGAAAGGTTTTCGAACAGTTCAAGGGGTAGACTACGATGAGACTTTCTCACCCGTAGCGATGCTTAAGTCTGTCTGAATCATGTTAGCTATTGCTGCAATTCATGATTATGAAATTTGGCAAATGGATGTCAAAACTGCATTCTTGAATGGATTTCTGGAAGAAGAGTTGTATATGATGCAGCCAGAAGGTTTTGTTGATCCAAAAGATGCCAACAAAGTGTGCAAACTCCAGCGATCCATTTATGGACTGGTGCAAGCATCTCGGAGTTGGAATAAACGCTTTGATAGTGTGATCAAAGCATATGGTTTTATATGACTTTTGGAGAAGCTCAGATCCGCAAGAAAGTGAGTGGGAGCTCTTTAGCATTTCTGATATTATATGTAGATGACATATTATTAATTGGAAATGATATAAAATTTCTGGATAGCATAAAGGGATACTTGAATAAAAGTTTTTCAATGAAAGACCTCGGTGAAGCTGCTTACATATTGGCCATCAAGATTTATAGAGATAGATCAAGACGCTTAATAGGACTTTCACAAAGCACATACCTTGATAAAGTTTTGAAAAAGTTCAAAATGGATCAGGCAAAGAAAGGGTTCTTGCCCGTGCTACAAGGTGTGAAGTTGAGTCAAACTCAATGCCCGATCACAGCAGAAGATAGAGAGAAAATTAAAGATGTTCCCTATGCTTTAGCCATAGGCTCTATCATGTACGCAATGCGGTGTACCAGACCGACGATGCTTAGCAATAAGCTTGGCAGAAGGTACCAAAGTAATCTAGGAGTGGATCATCGGACAGCGGTCAAGAACATCCTGAAATACCGAAAAGGACTAAGGATATGTTTCTCGATATGGAGGTGACAAAGAGCTAGTCGTAAATGGTTACGCCGATGCAAGCTTTGACACCGATCCCACGATTCTAAATCGCAAACCGGATACGTATTTTTATTAAACGGTGGAGCTATAAGTTGGTGCAGTTCTAAACAAAGCGTCGTGGCGGGATCTACATGTGAAGCGGAGTACATAGCTGCTTCGGAAGCAGCGAATGAAGGAGTCTGGATGAAGGAGTTCATTTCCGATCTAGGTGTCATACCTAGTGCATCAGGACCAATGAAGATCTTCTGTGACAATACTGGTGCAATTGCCTTGGCAAAGGAATCCAGATTTCACAAGAGGACCAAGCACATCAAGAGACGCTTCAATTCCATCCGGGACCAAGTCCAAGTGGGAGACAAAGAGATTTGCAAGATACATACAGATCTGAATGTTGCAGATCCGTTGACTAAGCCTCTCTCACGAGCAAAATATGATCAGCACCAAGACTCCATGGGTGTTAGAATCATTACTATGTAATCTAGATTATTGACTCTAGTGCAAGTGGGAGACTCAAGGAAATATGCCCTAGAGGCAATAATAAAGTTATTATTTATTTCCTCATATCATGATAAATGTTTATTATTCATGCTAGAATTGTATTAACCGGAAACATGATACATGTGTGAATACATAGACAAACATATAGTCACTAGTATGCCTCTACTTGACTAGCTCATTAATCAAAGATGGTTATGTTTCCTAACCATAGACATGTGTTGTCATTTGATTAATGGGATCACATCATTAGGAGAATAATGTGATTGACATAACCAATTCCGTTAGCCTAGCACTTGATCGTTTAGTATATTGCTATTGCTTTCTTCATGACTTATACATGTTCCTGAAACTATGAGATTATGCAACTCCGTGCTACGGAGGAACACTTTGGTGCTACCAAACGTCACAACGAATCGGGTGATTATAAAGGAGTACTACAGTGTCTCCAAAGGTAGATGTTGGGTTGGCATATTTCGAGATTAGGTTTTGTCACTCCGATTGTCGAAGAGGTATCTCTGGGCCCTCTCGGTAATGCACATCACTATAAGCCTTGCAAGCAATGTAACTAATGAGTTAGTTACGGAATGATGCACTATGTAACGAGTAAAGAGACTTGCCGGTAACGAGAATGAACTAGGTATTGGATACCGACGATCGAATCTTGGGCAAGTAACATACCGATGACAAAGGGAACAACGTACGTTGTTATGCGGTTTGACCGACAAAGATCTTCGTAGAATATGTAGGAACCAATATGGGAATCCAGGTTCCGCTATTGGTTATTGAACGAGAATAGTTCTAGGTCATGTCTACATAGTTCTCGAACCCGTAGGGTCCGCACGCTTAACGTTACGATGACAGTTTAATTATGAGTTTATAAGTTTTGATGTACCAAAGTTTGTTCCGAGTCCCAGATGTGATCACGGACATGACGAGGAGTCTCGAAATGGTCGAGACATAAAGATTGATATATTGGAAGCCTATGTTTGGACATCGGAAGTGTTCCGGGTGAAATCGACATTTTACCGAGTACTGTGGGTTACTGAACCCTCCCGGGGGTTATTGGGCTTACATGGGCCATAAGGGAGAAGAGGAGAGGAGGCAAGAGGTGGGCCGCGCCCCCTCGCCTTCCTAGTCCGAATAGGACAAGGAGAGGGGGGCGGCGCCCCCTCTTGCTCCTCCTTCCCCCTTCTCATACTCCAACTAGGAAAGAAGGGAGTCCTACTCCCGGTGGGAGTAGGACTCCCCCCTTGGCGCACCCTCCTTGGCCGGTTGCCTCCTCCCCCCTGGCTCCTTTATATATGGGGGCAGGGGGGCACCCTAGGACACACAAGTTGATCTACGGATCGTTCCTTAGCCGTGTGCGGTGCCCCCCTCCACCATATTCCACCTCGGTCATATTGTCGCGGAGTTTAGGCGAAGCCCTGCGCCGGTAGAACATCATCATCGTCACCACACCGTCGTGCTGACGGAACTCATCCCCGAAGCTTTGCTGGATCAGATCCCGGGGATCTTCATCGAGCTGAATGTGTGCTGAACTCGGAGGTGCCGTACGTTCGGTGCTTGGATCGATCGGATCGTGAAGACGTACGACTACATCAACTGCGTTGTCATAACGCTTCCGCTTATGGTCTACGAGGGTACGTGGACAACACTCTCCCCTCTCATTGCTATGTCATCACCATGATCTTGCGTATGCGTAGGAATTTTTTTGAAATTACTACGTTCCCCAACAGGTGCATCATCAGTGGTGTTCTTGAGTTTGCACTTTCTGGCTTTGGCTTCAGCTGCCATGGTTTTCTTCTTTTCTGAAACCACTATGGGGACCTTAGGCTCCGAGCCTGTCATACTGGCAGGGAAGACAATGCGAGGTTCTTCCCGCCTTGGTGCTTCAGTTTGGGCCACAGTGGGCTTCTTCTTCTTGGCATCCAGCTTGGGGTCGATGCTAGGACGCCCAAGTGCCTTGCGCTTCTCAGCTTCATTGTAAGCTTGAACACACTTGGTAGCTAGATTCTTCATGCGCTCTCTTGGACCTTTGGCTTCTTCGCGCTTCTTGCAAAATGCCTCCTTGAGGTCATGCAGCATCAGCTTGAAGTTTTGAAAATCAGCCACGCTGAGCTTGGTGTCGGTGTCAAAACCGGCGGATCTCAGGTAGGGGGTCCCGATCTGTGCGTCTTAGGCTGATGGTAACAGGAAGCAAGGGACACAATGTTTACCCAGGTTCGGTCCCTCTCGATGGAGGTAAAACCCTACTTCATGCTTGATTAATATTGACAATATGAGTAGTACAAGAGTAGATCTACCACGAGATCGTGGAGGCTAAACCCTAGAAGCTAGCCTATGATGATTATGATTGTAGTTGTGATCGGCCTTCTAAGGACCAACCTCTCCGGTTTATATAGACACCGGAGAGGGCTAGGGTTTACACGAGTCGCCATAAGGAAGGAAATACAATATCCGGATCGCCAAGCTTGTCTTCCACGCAAAGGAGAGTCCCATCCGGACACGGGATGGAGTCTTGAGTCTTGTATCTTCACGCTCCGATAGTCCGGACGATGTATATAGTCCGGCTGTCCGGATACCCCCTAATCCAGGACTCCCTCAGTAGCCCCTGAACTAGGCTTCAATGACGATGAGTTCGGCGCACAGTCTTGTCTTCGGCATTGCAAGGCGGGTTCCATCTCCGAATACTCCAAAGTAATTATCGAACACTTTGACCGTGTCTGGATCTGCGAGATGATCCTCACATACCACCATAGAGAAAATGATATTTTTACAAACGTAATCTGCTGACCACATGACATGTCATTATGGTCGGGTCATTATTCGAACTGTTTTCCCACAACCAGCCATAGCGCATATCACGAGGCAGTTTCTTCTGCACGTTTTGCCATAGCAGAGATCGTGTCCCCTTATTGTGGGATTCTCATCAATACGAGTATGGATAATCGAACCGCACCGCTAATCGCGGCGAGTGGGGAGCAAGCGGGTTCCACCAGGCAAGTGGGGAGACGCAAAAAGCTTTTACCGTCTCTATAAAGAGATAAGGTCTCTTCCTCTTTACCCACGCCTTCTCCTTCCGCTAGCCCATTCCCCTCTGTTCGAGCCCTAACGCCCAGGCATTCTTCTTTTCCATCGAAGAGAGGTTTTCCAAAGATGTCTGGATCCGGAGCAGGAGGCAGATGGATGGCCTCTACCGTCCAGGAGAAGGATATCAAGAGGCTCTGGGAGGCCGGGTATCTGGCCAAGAAGATCGGCCACCGTCTCCCACCGGCGGGACAGGTCATCCCTACTCCGGAGCCTCACGAGAGAGTCTTGTTCCTTCCCCATTTTGTCCGCGGGCTCGGGTTTCCCCTTCACCCATTTGTTCGTGGAGTCATGTATTACTATGGGATTGATTTTCATGATCTTTCCCCCAATTCTTTCCTCAATATCTCGACGTTCATCGTTGTGTGCAAGGCTTTTCTCCGGGTTTCGCCTCACTTCGGCCTGTGGCTGAAGATTTTCAATGTGAAGCCCAAGGTGGTGAGTGGCGAGCACGCCGAGTGCGGCGGCGCCATGGTGAGCAATATGCCCAAGGTCGTTTGGCCGACAGGTGCCTTCAACGACTCCGTCAAGGAGTGGTAGCAGCAGTGGTTCTATATCACCGAACCACACGGCAAAAAGTGGGCTGCAGCTCCTGAGTCCATATCCAGAGCCCCACTGCGGCTCACGTCCTGGCCCAAGAAGGACCTGAACTGGTCCTCGTCCGGTGAGCTGTCACTACTCCAAACGCTCGTTCAGAGTGTGGTCGACAAGGACGTCAAGCTCGTTGACGTAGTACAGGTGATGTTAGTTCGCCTGGTTCTGCCTGCAATTTGTGGGAGTTCGACACAACCGAGCACCAAACCCTTCAGGAGCTCTATGATTCCTCCCACAAGGATATCTGGAAGGTGCTCTTTAAGTCCGGCAAATCATGGTCGGGCTCCACCGAGGACCGTGGGTATCAATTATCCCATTCTGCAAACCCGGTAAGTATAGCCACGCTCTGTCCATCCATGCTTTAGTTGGCATGTCCTGAGGGAGACATTTTTATCATGCTTTATCGTGACCCCAGGGATGGATAAAAAAGGTGGAGCGATTACATTGTCCGGCCCCGCTTCCGGAGGAACCGGCCGGATCTCTTCTGACAAAGATGCTGGTCCCCGCGCCTTATGAGGCGCCAAAGAAAGAGGCCTCCAAGAAGGTCAAAAATACCCGGAGTGGCCTCCCTCGCCACGAGGCTTCGGACGCAAAATCCGAAGACTCCAGCGACGCTCCTTCTTCCGAAGACGAAGAGGAAGAACCAGAGGAGGACGAGCTTCACTCTGGAGGTGGGAAGAAAAGGGCGGCTTCCTCGTCCTTGGAGGCCGAATTGCCCAAGAGGGGGAGAGCTTCCCACCCAGAGGCATCTACCACGGCTACCGATAACAGCCCAGAGTGGGATCCCAGGGCCCATTCCCTGGAAAAGTTGTAAGTATCCGAAATCCGAACGCGCATATGCATCCAGGGTCGTTTGGATACAGTAGTTTTAACTATCGCCATATTTCATACAGCCCAGCGAGGTCTCGCGTCGGACAATCCTCATCGAAGGATTCGCTGAGCTCAGACGCTTTGGCGAGCGAGACGCCTCTGGAGGCCCCTTCCCCGAAGTCCAGGCACGACACTGAGGTGTCGTCTCAAAGAGACCCAGACCAGGGGAGGCATGTCTTTGGGCCCGGACACACGGGGGCGGCGGCCCCCCGGCGTGTCGATGATGGGGGCGATCTCGGGTTCGGACCACAGCCGGACAATGTCCTGGAGACCTCTAAGGCTCCAGGATCAGGCGAGCAGCCGCCTTTGACGGTGGGAGGCTTGCCTACTCCGCCGGCAACCTCTGTCCAAGCAGAGCTGCCAAGCAGTCTATCGACAGCGTTAAAGAGCGCGTCTATCATCGATGAACATCAGACCCTCATGGGTGCGGTGGTTGAAAAGATTCAGTCCGCCGAGAGCGGGCTGAATGAGTCCTGCCTTGGCCTTATAAAGGCCTTTGAGGTATGTTTTCTAAGAAACCTTTGAGGAATCGTCATAATATGAGTAGTAGCCCCTGATACACTGTCCGACGAAAGAGAGAGCCGGGCAGGGGATCAAATCCTCTGCTTTTGCAGGAGCCTTTGTTAATGACGTATACCCCTTTGTGTGAAAACAGGCGTCTGCAGAGAAGATGGCCGCTCATAATGCGGAAGTGTCCGGACTGAAGCAGAGCCTGGAACGGGCCGAGGAGGAACTTGGCTGTGTGAAGAAGCAATTGGAGGACAAGCAAGGTATGTTGAAACATTGTCTTGAATTTGGCACGAATGAGTAATTGTGCCTATTGAAAAGTATTTGTATTGTATGCTCTAGGAGCGAGTGACGAATATGAGGCACTGAAGAAGGCTGTGGCTGATGCCAACGAGAAGGTTGCCGCCGAACAGGCGCTTCGTGAGAAACACAAGGCCAGGGTCATCGCGGCTGAGCGAGAGCTCCAGGAGGCTGTGAAGAAAAGCGAGGGCTTGGAGCAGAGTCTAGTAGGGAAAGAATCCAAACTCGCCCAAGCTCTCCAAGCCGCGGAAGATGCTTGGGAAGAAGACCAAGGTGCTGTGTGGGACATTCAAGAGGCCCGGAAAGTTGGGGCTGGTAAGGCCTTTTGTATTCATGGCCATTTTACATTATAGTGGTGAGAACTCTAAGCGACAAGCTGAATTCTTGTTTTTCCAGGGGCGTTTGCAGATCTGCTTCGCAGCATATCAGATGCCGCCCAATTCTACTGGACCGAGGAGAAGAAGTCTGCGGAGAGGAATTTCTGGTCGTAGTATTTGACGCCGAACTATCCAGTGCCCTTTATCGATCAGCTGAAACAGTTGGTCGAACTGCACCAGGCGGCCGAACTAGCCATGAAGGACTTGGTTGTCTGGCTGTGGCCCACGGAGCCAATTCCAAGCAGTTACTTCGGACTCGTGAAGCGGATTGTGGGCGCCTGTCCTCGGCTTGATGCTGTTAAGTGATCGGTCTGTATAGAGGGTGCGCGCATGGCGTTTGCCCATGCAAAAGTGCATTCTTGCGGAAGCTTGACGCGAGAAGCCGATGGTGAGGGGCTGCCAGAGGGTAAGGAGCACCGCAAGCTTTGAGCTGTACTATGAAGGTGTCTTGAAGGAGCCGCCTTGTGGCGGATAAGTGTACCAAAGACATTATATTTCCCTGAGGGCATTCGTGCCGTTCTTTGTAATATGGGATAATGACACTTTTATTATTTATTGCCTGTTTTGTTTGAACATTTGTTATTCCTGTGCGGCTGTTTAGTGTATGTAAATCCTGAGAGTTGGCCAGTCGTCGGCTTCTGTCCCCACAAAAGAAATACAAGGGTGTTCGGGACATACCTGAACACTCTTTATCCCATGGTTGGTTCCTTTTAAGGAGGTGTTCCTCACCACGAACCAGGCAATCGGACTATAGGGATTTACCACTCTCACTTAGCCATAGGAATTCGAGTATGGTCGGTGCAGCCCCTAGTGTTCGGAAGGCCGAACTAGGGGCTCTATTGGCGCCTGATCGGAAGACCGATCCGTCGCACTCTGCATTTATAATGGCGTTAAATCTTTAAGGATTTTACAACCTCTCGAATAGCTGACCAGCTCTCGCTGTATCATGACAGTCAGTTTTCGGCTTTCTCTATTGAGGTGCTCGTCCGGCAGAACCGGGACACAATCGCAGTAGTTCTCCCAGCGCTACCTTAGCCGATGGGGCGGAACGTAAGGTACCAAAACATGGGAGCCGGGCAAACCCAACCAATGACCCAAGACATGATTCGGAGCTGATGCATATAGTGCTAAAGTTCGGGGTGCCGAGCGACCAAAAAGGTGGTCGGACTTTATTGCCATACTGTGAAGCCCCTGGCATAATCGGGTGTAACACGAGGCGTGGCTGCCGTTTTTGACAAAGAGGTGTCGATGAGAAACGACGGCCGGTAAGTGTAAGTCTACGCATTGTGGTTGGATGATATGTCTATGCATATGAGTACGATTTATGATTATGAAAAGAGGTGTTTTTGGTGGAACCTGTGATGGCCAGACTGGAGGGGGCTGTGAGTGGATCTGAAGTGAATCTGGACTGCCTTCTTTGGGGGGGTTCACATGCATGTTCCTACCCTTGTGTGTCCGGGTTGATTCCACGTCGCCAATCCTGTTCTGCGTCAAAGTTAGTTTGTAAAGGCAAATACTTGGAGGTAGCTGAACGTCCTCTTGCGGTTGGTTTGAGGGTTCCTAATCAGACCCTGGTTAACCTAGCCGTTATACCGTGAAGTAGCGCGGACTCCTTAGTGGGTGTTCGGATAGTTGGCTGTCATATCAAAATTTTGATAGGCATGCACGACTCGCTACTCCGGCAGCTGTATGATTTCTGCTCTAAGGGCGGGGTTCGGCCTTGCCCATAGGTGTGATTATATCACACGGTATTGGCCTGATGGTTTACCACATGGAATCTAGTCCACGTGGTTCATCCCGTTAGCATATGGTAAATTACCATATGAGGGGAAGGTGCCGAAGAGTTATTCTTTGGCATGGCATTTTTTGGTGATCCAAAGACAACCATTAGAGTGGTGGGCCAATAAAACTTGGCCTTTGCACCTGGCATCTTTCAGAAGATGTTATTTGTGGTTTCGTACCCGTGGGGGCTTTATGTGAGATGGAGCCCCGGACTACTAGGTCTAGAGGTACTGCAATTGAATTGTTGTGGTTGATGTTGTCCGGACGATTGATGTGATCGGGGGGGATTGGCCGTACTTGTATGATCTGGAGGATCTTTTGACTTTGTCGTTGTTGGACTCCTCCCCTCATTGTTTCCGGCACACGACCGGCCGCTTTGTTTTGAGGATCCGGCATTCTCTATTGGTGTGCTTGGTCGTTCTAGGAGTACCATGAATTTCACATGGTTGATCGAGTATGTTGCTCGGGCCATATAGGCTTGAGTTGTTCTTTGTCCGCTGATCGGACTGGGAGTTGCTGGATTTGGCACCAACTTACCTGACTTGACATTTATGACAATTGTGCCGAGGCTTGAGGATGCCTCTTCGTGTATCCTTCGTATTGTCTTGGACCGTTGTGGTGTGTTGACGTTGGGGTATGTGCCTTGGATTCTCCTCCTTAGGTTGGGGTAGAGGATTATGCCGTGTGTGCCCTTTGTTGGGGCGGTCGAGTTTGTATTTTTGGTGGCCAGGACCTTGGTCCATCTGTCCATGAGCAAATCTTGGTCAGCTTTGAGCTGCTGTTTCTTCCTTTGCAGGCTCCTTGCCGTGGCCATGAGCCGTCGCTTGAAGCGAACTTGCTCCACTGGATCCTCAGGCACGCCACATTTGGAATTGCCGAGGCTAATCTCGTCTTCGGAGGGGGCATGTGGTTGTCCTCCTCCGGATATCCGTCCGTCGCCTGTTCGGCCTGCTCGAAGGTAGGCTGGTCGAGGTTGTATTCCTCTTCGACACCATCTGGACTGTTTTCGTCTCTTGGGCCGGTATTGCTGTGGCGGAGCTTTGAGCGGTGCCGACAATGCCCATGCTTTGTTTTTCTCCCTGAGGGGTTATCCTCCGTTACCTCATCGCCATTAGTTTCCTTCGGAGTGTCCACCATATATATATCGTATGTAGAGGTTACTGTCCATCGCCCTGTGAGCGGTGGTTCATGTACTTCTCCTGCATCGTCGTCCATACCGTCGTTGTCTTCGGAGTCGAAGTCAAGCACGTCGGTTAGATCATCGACTGTGGCAATGAAGTGGGTGGTGGGTGGGCAGCGAATTCCTTCGTCGCCTGCTTCCCACTCGAGCCGGACATAGTTCGGCCAAGAGCATCCTGACAAAGAGAGAGACTTTAATGAGTTCAGCATGTCGCCAAAGGGCGAGTGCTGGAAGATATACACAGCGGTAAACTCCATTACCGGAGCCCAACCAAGCTCGGCGGGCTCGGGAGCGCGCGGACTGGAACCTACAACCGGATACGACTCCAGGGGTCCGGAGTCACAAGCTTCCTTAGAAGTGAGGCTTGTGTTCGGCTCTACCGCCGATGAGTGTGCGGCCTGCGGGGCGGGGTCCATCCGCCCGTCCTTGGGCCATGCAGTCTGCCCTGGATTTAGGTCTGGGTCTATTGCAGGTGTAATATTCCGAGCACTGTCCGACAACAGGTCTAGGCCGTGCTCATCGTGACTGCCCGGCACTCCTGGCATAGGCCCGATTCCGTCGAAGACCAAGTCTCCGCGGGTATCGGCCATGTAGTTCAGTTTCGAACGACACGGTGGCGTGCGTGGTATGCGATCTGCTCCATATGGCCAAGCGAATTGGCCCGCAGTGCAAAGCCGCCGAATACGAAGATCTGTCCGGGGAGAAAAGTCTCGCCCTAGACCGTGTTGTCGACGATTGAAGGCGCCATCAAGCCTTGCAGCGACGACACAGAGGAACTCTCAATGAAAGCACCAATGTCGGTGTCAAAACCGGCGGATCTCGGGTAGGGGGTCCCGATCTGTGCGTCTTAGGCTGATGGTAACAGGAAGCAAGGGACACAATGTTTACCCAGGTTCGGGCCCTCTCGATGGAGGTAAAACCCTACTTCCTGCTTGATTAATATTGACGATATGAGTAGTACAAGAGTAGTTCTACCACGAGATGGTAGAGGCTAAACCCTAGAAGCTAGCCTATGATGATTATGATTGTAGTTGTGATCGGCCTTCTAAGGACCAACCTCTCCGGTTTATATAGACACCAGAGGGCTAGCGTTTACATAGAGTCGGTTACAAGGAAGAAAATACAATATCCGGATCGCCAAGCTTGTCTTCCACGCAAAGGAGAGTCCCATCCGGAAACGGGACGGAGTCTTGAGTCTTGTATTTTCACGCTCCAATAGTCCGGACGATGTATATAGTCCGGCTGTCCAGATACCCCCTAATCCAGGACTCCCTCACTTGGCCACATGCTTCTTGAACTGTTCTTTCTCAAAATCAATTTTGTTTTTTAGTTCAACAATTCGCTGAGCCAGAGCCAGCTCAGGAGCATGGAGCCTTGGAAAGAGACGCTGATGCCAATTGGGAGCTGAAGATCATCAAAGCTGAGATTGGGGTTGTCAAACCACTCATCAATGAAGTTATCCAAAATGTTTACGTCGAAGAGGGGCAGATCATTGAAGATCTCCACCTCTTGCTTGCTCTTTATCAGCTGCTCTAGAGCATCATCTCCACACTCATCATCTGATGACAGATCAATAGCTTCGGTTTCGTTCCTCAGAACGGCAGCAGGTGTCAGGGCTTGACCAGAGCTTTGAACATTTTTCTTCTATGTCTTCTCTTGCTTCTTGGACATGCGAGAGAGATCTTCTGAATTGTTACTTGGAGCAGGAGGGGCAGTTGCCAATGGCTTCACTCGAGAAGCTTTTGGTGCAGCAGTCGGTTTTGAAGCCTTAGATTTTTGCTTCTTCGGCTTAGGAGGAGGAGCTGGTGCATCATCAGAGTCAGCATCATCACCAGAGTGATCCACATTTGCACCTTGGATGGCAATGTGAGTGATGAGGCCTGCGAGGTTGTAGAAGGGGCCGATTCTATTTTCATTGGCTTCATGGGTGCCATCTTCCCGAGGAGCAGATGGACCTTGGTTGAAGTCGAGTCCAAATGCCTTCTTATTCTTCACAGCAGAGTCTTTTGCGAACTTGAAGTTGCGCTTGAACAAATTGTCTTCGCGACACCAAAGCAGAGATGAAGGGTCAATGTTCTCTGGCTGTGGTCCATGAACCATGCACGGATAGAAGCCTTGCTCAATAGCTTCAGTCTTGGACCTGGGAGGAAGATTTTTGTATAGTATATCTCCCCAGGGTCTCTTAATGGCATTCTTCTTGGCATACTCTTCAGTGACAAATCTGTACTTGAACCATTCATCTACCCAATATCTTCGAATCCATTGGATTCGATTTTTGCGTTCACCATAAGTTTCCTCAGGTGCATCTTATGCAGTTCGTTACAAATCTGGTGGCAAGTCTTTGGAAGTATTCCCACAGCATTGTCTGCCACCCTTTCTTGCTGACTTCTCAGTAGCCATGAAGCTTAACCTGAAAGGTTTCAGAACTTGCAAAGGCTTCCGACGGTTGGTTAGACAAGAACTGGCTTCAGGAGAATTTATGTGACTCTATAAGAATTCTGCAGACTATGAGAACCAAGGGATTCTCCCACGGACATGTACCTGTGACAGCATTAGAGGTCCGAGGGAAGGGGAAGAGGTCATATGCATTCTCAGAAGATTTTGAAGATAAATCAGTTTGAAGACATTGACCTCATAACGCAAAGATATTCACTTATTTGTTGAGAGTTGGTTCCAGATTTGTTCGAATCCAAGAATAAGTACAAGTGAGGAATCTAACTTGTAGAGAAGCATAAGTCAACAGACTAGGCATAGTATGAGATGCAGAAAGAGATATATTCAACTTTGGAGATCTAGAAACCTCTTTTAGTGAAGAAGGATGAATCTATTAGATCAAAAAGACGGTAAAAAGTGATTTTTAATTACCACACGAAGAACTGCTAGACGGAGCGAAGTTGGAGGCCGAGCAGTTCGATCTTCCATGCCATAACTTGGCGACGGAAGACACCTACGACGGCGGCGGAGAGGACGAGGTCTGCAGCCGGCGTGAGGACGGTGTCGGAGAAGTCGCGGCAGCTAAGCGCTTCGTCGCCGGCGTCGTCGAGAGCTAGCGGTGGCGCTAGGGTTTGCGAGAGGTGGCGAGGTGGAAGAAGAATTTTTGACTAAGATGTGATGGGTATTTATAAGGAAGGGGACGGCTGTCGGTGTCAAAACTGGCGGATCTTGGGTAGAGGGTCCTGATCTGTGCATCTAAGGCTAATGGTAACAGGAGGCAAGGGACACGATGTTTTACCCAGGTTCGGGCCCTCCCGATGGAGGTAAAACCCTACTTCATGCTTGATTGATTTTGATGATATGAGTATTACAAGAGTTGATCTACCATGAGATCGTAGAGGCTAAACCCTAGAAGCTAGACTATGATGGTTATGATTGTACCTATACGGATCAAACCCTTCGGTTTATATAGACACCGGATGGGGCTAGGGTTTACATCGAGTCGGTTACAAAGAAGGAGATCTAATATCCGGATCACCAAGCTTGTCTTCCACGCAAAGGAGAGTCCCATCCGGACATGGGATGAAGTCTTGAGTCTTGTATCTTCATGGTCCAACAGTCCGGCCAAAGTATATAGTCCGGCTGTCCGGATACCCCCTAATCTAGGACTCCCTCAGTAGCCCCTGAACCAGGCTTCAATGACGATGAGTCCGGCGCGCATTTTGTCTTCGGCATTGCAAGGCGGGTTCCATCTCCAAATACTCCAGAGTACCTGTTACAATGAACAGTGTGCGACTTCCCATCAATGTTGTACTCCTCGGCTTCTGTTCTTCAATAATGGCCATCTCCACGTGTCGAGCGAATACGAGGAGCCGAGGCATTTTCACATTTGCCACCCCAGCCCTGTAGGCAAACCGTCTATTTGAAGGGACGGGGATCCTCAGATCCAAACCTCACCTTCTTCCCTTGAGCAAGCATCCAACAGAGTGTTCTGGGAAAAAAACCATTCCAACATGGCCAGTCACTGCAGCTCTTCTTCTCGTTCCCTTCGCTCTAAGCCAGGTGATTGGGAAGAGTATTCAGTTCCCCATAGTCATTTAGTAGAGTTGCAGACCCAAGGGTTTCTTCCACCGGCGTTCATGGTCCCCGTCCGAACCGGACTAGCCACCTATGATGGCGGGGAGCAAGCGGAGAGATTTCCCGGCCCATCTCAGGGGGAACGAGTATGCCTCATCCCATATTAGCTAAGGGGCGTCGGGTTTCCAATTCACCCATTCCTTCGCGGTCTCCTGGAGTTCTATGGCCTCCGGCTGCACAACTTCACCCTCGCCTCCGTGCTGCACATAGCAGGATATGTTGCCCTTTGTGAATTATTTCTGGGCTGCGAGGCTCACTTGGTTATGGAAGAAGTTGTTCTTCCTCGTCCCTCGCAACCAGGGGGAATCCATATGTCAAGTGGGCGGAGCCGAAATATGGCGCGTCGCCGAGACCGGATACCTGTCTGACACTCCCAAGAAGGCACCTGAAAACTGGCCCTCGGAGTGGTTTATGTTGATGACGTTCCCCTTCCGGATCCAATCCGGCCGGGCCTCCCTGAGTTCAATAACGCTCCGCCGAAGACACGCCAAAATTGGCGCCCTCGGGGCCCCCAAGAGGAAGATACCAGAGAAGTCCACTTCTTGATGAGCAGGATAAAGACACTAGCCAAATCAGGGCTGACAATAGTCGAGGTTATAGCAATATGCATAATGCGGGGGGTGCAGCCACTTCAATATCGGGGGAAGCCCATGTGGCACTACAATGGGGAAGATGATGCCACCCGCTGTGGTTGTAAAGGTTCGGACTCCGCCACTGCTCTGGCGAGAATATTATCCGATTTGTATAAAGGAGAAGAAGAAGAATTCCTTCGCATTAAACCGCGGGACGTATTTTCCATGTACAACCCCCCAAGCTGGGTAAGTCGTCACTCTTTCCCCCACTCTATTCATTCTAGCACTCTTCATCACAATCATTAACCTCGATACTTCTGAGCAGGAACTGAGGAGGGCCGTGGAAGGATTCAATAGCCCCTCCCCGAAGCCAAAGGACCCCGGAAGGGCCTTCGATCCAGGACTTGAAGAAGATCTGGATATTACTGTGGAGCTTGTCAACGGGACATTTTATCAGGCCAGCTGCGATGGCGCCTCGGTGGCTATTATCGCCGACTATCCCGGACTGCTACCTGCATTGTATGTAAGCAAAGTCGAAACCTTATCCTCTGAAGAGGACTCCTTTCTGATATCATGCCTTATGCATAAAATATCATATTTCTATAGAGACAACCATCGGAACGTGGCGCCGAGCCCCTGGGGCTCGTCGGCAAAGGGCGTCCGGGTCAGGCAGGCTTAAGAGGAAGGCGGTTAGGGCCGAAATGCCGTTACAGAGGTATGGTAAAAACCTGCTCTGTGATTATTGTGTTTGAAATGTAACAGCGTCGCCGTGTTACGGCGAGAAGAGAGGTCGCGGACTATATCCGGAGATCCTGCCGATCATGCCTCCACCAGCCGAATTCCAGAACCGGCTTCGAGGGAGGAGGCCAATGCGGGGCCGATGCCGAATTGTCCTCCGACAGAGCATGCGGATATGCTCTCCGCCACGAATTCCGAAGTAGAGAGTGCCATGAATCACCGTCGCCGACGGGCCGTACTTCGCAATAGCATCTTTTCCGAACAGGCATTTAATGCTCTCAATTCGGGAGACGCATACATCCGAGCTGCTCAAGGCGGGCTCGCCCGAGTGACGGACCAGTATGCAAAAGATATACGGGTAAGGAAATTTGATAAGCATGTATAGTAGTAGCCCCTGAGACTTGAAACGGTTGGAACAACTGATTTAAGGATCATTTTATGCACAGTTTCTTGTAGATAAGAATACCCAATTATCTCAAGAGCTGGAGGAGTGCAAGACCAGCTGAGGGCCGCGGTTGCCAAACTAGAGGAATCGAAGGCCTCATCTGGTAACATTTGTCTCAATAGAGAAATTTTAAAGGAATATACCAGTTAGCAATTGGCTTGCTTCATAAGTCTAACAGAAAATTCTGCAGACCATCCTGGGACGAATCCGGAGATCGTAAAAGATAGCGAGTCGCATCTCCAAAGATAGCTGAAGGCTGGCGAGCGTGTGCTTACACAGGTTAGGCAGGAGAAGAACAATCTCCAAGATGCCAATGTCCGGCTGGGCGTCGAATTATCAGATGTTCGAGCTCAGCTGGCGGACTCCATGAAGGAGAACAGAAGGCTTCGTCACGGCATGTATGGTAAGTGCCTAAACGAACTACAGTACAGTTCGGCGAGGAAGCATATTAAAAGAGTTTATATCTATAGGTATGTTGACGGGCCGTCCTGAAGAGGAGATGCCCGGTCATGACGATTCTTGCAAGACCTCTCACGGTACCTGACGAGTTTGGCGGTGATGCGAGAATTACTTAGGCCTTGTGGCCATCCACTTCCCTGCCAAGAGGCATAGGGGAGCTCGTGGATATGCTCCAAGGAGCACGGCGGCGCTTCCATTGTGGAAGATGTCAGCCTGCCGACAAGGTGCAAGGGAAGCCTGGGCCATAGTGAAGACGCGCTACACCAAGCTTGACCCAAACCATATGGCTGAAGTTGGACCGGCAGAGCCAGATGGGCAAGAAATTCCCGTGAGTCTGGTGTATGACCAGGTAGCGTTAGCCGCAAAGTATTCCCAATAGGATTGCAAGCTAGATAGCCTATTGGACGGTATAGAGGAAGAATATAGTCAGTCCAAGTGACTATGTAATTCAATGGACATACGTAGTCCCTAGCCGAATTAAAAATCATTTGTCATGGCGGACCTTTTTTGCTTCAGCCCCCGGATCCGACAGTCCGGGGTGTATCCGAATACCCGCTCAGTTATGCAGAAATGGGATATGCGTGGAAACCAGACGTAGGGGTCATAAGTGCTTGAACAGACAAGTACCCAACTAGTTATGTTATATTACATTTGTAGTAAGAAATATCTTGCAGGGAGAGTAGTTCCGTTAGGGGTTCCTTTCCCTGGGTACACATGCATCGATGTACATGTCCGGATTGCGAACAGAAACGCAGGATACAAAACTTCTGGGGGTTCACATTGTAATAAGCGAAAGAAACATCTTTTGTTCACCGACGAATATTCCCTTAAGAGCGCTAGCTTTCGGCTTCACCCGTCGAGGTACATCCGGCTGAACCGGCATAATAATAATCGCAAAGGTGCTCCCCTTATGCGTGGCGAAATAATGGGAGCGTGGGGCATAAACACAAGAGCCAAGCAACCCAGCATGGCCACATCTTAAGTCATATCGATGCATATAATGGTGAAGAAAAGGCACATATGGAAAAAGAACGCATATGTGATAGGCAAGAAGCCATGAAAGTAATTATATTTAGCTTCCGTATAGGAAGCCCCCAGGTATGGTTTACACACATAGTGCGGCCGGAGTGATCAGGGCATCCGTACTGTATTGAGTACTTTGTGTGAAGAAGGGAAAAAAGGGTGAGAAACGAAAAAAAGGGGAGGAGCATAATTAAAAGAGTGGGGGTAAGGAGACGAACACTGGGTTCGGCACTAGGCGTAGAATCTCCAGAGTCTGGCCGTGTTCCATGGGTTCGGCTCGAGTCTGCTATCGGATGCATTACGCAGGCGGTACACTCCTCCGGTGAGAACTTTGTCAATAATGAAGGGACCCTCCCACTTAGGTTTGAGCTTGTCCTTCTTCTTCTCCGATAGGCGTAGAACGAGTTCGCCAATATTATAAGTTTTGGGCCGCACTTCTCTGCTTTGACACCGTCGAGCCTGCTGCTGATAGAATGCGGAACGAGCTTTTGCAACGTCACGCTCCTCCTCCAGGGTGTCTAGGTTGTCCTGCCGATCTAACTTGGCTTCCTTCTCTTCGTACATGCGCACGCGAGGTGAGTCATGGATTATGTCGCAGGGTAGTACTGCTTCTGCGCCGTACACCATAAAAAATGGTGTGTATCCGGTGGTGTGATTAGGCGTGGTCCGCAGCCCCCAGAGTATGGAGTCAAGCTACTCGACCCAGTGCGTGTCCGATTCTGTCAAGGACCGCACTAGTCTGGGTTTGATGCCGCTAATGATGAGACCGTTTGCATGTTCGACCTGGCCGTTTGTTTGGGGATGGTAGGCGGGCGTGTCGAGCTTAATGCCCATGTTGCCGCACCAAGTTTTCACTTCATCGGCTATGAAGTTTGAGCCATTATCAGTGATGATGCTGTGGGGGATGCCGTAATGGTGTACAACCCCTGATATGAAGTCTATCACTGGTCCAGATTCGGTCGTTTTAAATGGTTTGACTTCTATCCATTTGGTGAACTTGTCCACCATGACCAATAAGTATTTTTTTCTTATGGCTTCCCCCCTTTGAGGGGTCCGACCATATCCAGCCCCCAGACCATGAAGGGCCAAGTAATGGGGATTGTTTGGAGAGCAGTAGGGGGCATATGGCTCTGATTGGCAAAGAGCTGGCAACCGACGCAGTGTTGGACAAGGTCCTATGCATCTTCTTGGGCTGTCGGCCAATAAAAACCTGTACGGAAGGCCTTGCTAACAAGTGCCCGAGCCGCAGCGTGGTACCCGCTGAGTCCGGCATGGATTTCAGCCAAGAGCTGCCTCCCTTCCTCTTCGGAAATGCATGTTTGGAGCACTCGGGTTGCACTTTTCTTATAGAGTTCTCCCTCACGGACTTTGTAGGCCATGGAACGCCGCACAATACAATGTGCTTCATTTTGGTCCTCGGGGAGCTCCTGCCTATTTAGGTAGGCCAAGAAAGGCTCGGTCCACGAGGCGATTACAGCCATGATTTCGTGGGCCGAAGGTATTATTTTGGTGGCAGAGCCCCCGATTACATCAGATGGTTCGGAATCTGGGGTTGTATTCGGATCCGGGCTAGTGTTGCCGGACTCCCCTTCCCATACCATGGATGGCTTGAACAGCCTCTCCAGGAATATGTTTGGTGGGACAGGGTCACGTTTAGCGCCGATGCGGGAAAGGATATCCGCCGCTTGATTGTTTTCTCGAGCCACATGGTGGAATTCGAGACCCTCAAACCGAGCTGACATTTTGAGGATGGCGTTGCGGTAGGCCGCCATTTTCGGATCCTTGGCATCAAAATCTCCGTTTATTTGTGATATTGCGAGGTTTGAGTCCCCGCGCACCTCCAGGCGTTGAATGCCCATAGAGACTGTCGTCCGAAGACCATGCAACTGAGCCTCGTATTCGGCTGCATTGTTGGAGTCTGTGTATAATATTTGGAGTACGTATTGGACCGTGTCTCCAGTGGGGGATGTCAGGACTACACCCTCTCCCAATCCGGCCAGCATTTTAGAGCCATCGAAGTGCATGATCCAATTAGATCGCAGCGCCATACTCTTGAGGAGTTAAACACATCCATTTGGCGACAAAGTCAGCCAATACTTGCGACTTAATGGCCCGCCGTGGTTTGTATGTTATGTCGAACGGAAGGAGCTCGACGGCCCATTTAGCAATCCATCCCGTAGCATCGCGGTTGTTTATTATGTCGTTGAGTGGTACTTCGGAGGCCACCGTAATCGAACACTCCTGGAAGTAGTGTCGTAGCTTTCGGGATGCCATGAAGACTGCGTATGCTATCTTTTGATAGTGTGGGTATCGGGATTTGCATGGGGTGAGGACCATGGACACATATATACCGGCTTTTGGAGCGGGAATTTGTATCCGTCCGCCTCTCGTTCGATGACGAGCACTGCACTTACAACTTGATGTGTTGCAGCTATGTACAATAGCATAGGTTCGCCAATATTTGGCGCTGTCAGGACTGGATTACTGGCCAATAAGGTCTTTATTTCATCCAGTCCGGCCGCGGCTGCATCCGTCCACACGAAGTGTTCGGTGTGCCGAAGAAGGCGGTAAAGAGGTAATTCCTTTTCTCCTAATCGGGAGATAAAGCGGCTTTAGGCAGCCACGCATCCAGCTAGTTTCTGGATATGCTTGAGGTCTGTTGGGATAGCCAAGCTGCGACGAGCTCGGATTTTTGCGGATTTGCTTCAATTCCTTTGTTGGAAACAATGAAGCCGAGCAACTTCCCGGAGGGTACGCTGAAAACACATTTTTCTCAGTTTAGCTTGATGTCGTATGTTCAGAGGTTGCCGAACGTAAGCCCCAAGTCATCTATTAGGGTTTCGATGTGTCTTGTTTTTATGACCACGTCATCCACATATGCCTCCACTGTTTTGCTGATTTGCTTCTCCAGGCATGTTTGAATCATGCGTTGATAGGTTGCGCCGGCATTTTTAAGCCCGAAAGGCATAGTGTTGAAGCAGAAGGGACCATATGGCATTATGAAGGCCGTTGCGGCTTGGTCGGTGTCGGTGTCAAAACCGGCGGATCTCGGGTAGGGGGTCCCGAACTGTGCGTCTAGGCGGATGGTAACAGGAGACAAGGGACACAATGTTTTTACCCAGGTTCGGTCCCTCTCGATGGAGGTAAAACCCTACTCCTGCTTGATTGATATTGATGATATGGGTAGTACAAGAGTAGATCTACCACGAGATCAAGGAGGCTAAACCCTAGAAGCTAGCCTATGGTATGATTGTTGTTCGTCCTACGGACTAAAACCCTCCGGTTTATATAGACACCGGAGAGGGCTAGGGTTACACAGAGTCGGTTACAATGGTAGGAGATCTACATATCCGTATTGCCAAGCTTGCCTTCCACGACAAGAAAGTCCCATCCGGACATGGGACGAAGTCTTCAATCTTGTATCTTCATAGTCTTGGAGTCCGGCCAATTATGATAGTTCGGCTATCCGGACACCCCCTAGTCCAGGACTCCCTCCGTAGCCCCTGAACCAGGCTTCAATGACGACGAGTCCGGCGCGCATATTGTCTTCGGCATTGCAAGGCGGGTTCCTCCTCCGAATAATTCATAGAAGATTTTGAACACCAGGATAGTGTCCGGCTCTGCAAAATAAATTCCACATACCACCATATAGAGAATAATATTTACACGGGTTCAATCTGCTGACGTACTTCGTGGTATGACGTCATGCCACGGCCAAGCCTTTATTCGAATCGTTTTTATTGTTCCACCTCAGCACGTTTAGCGAAGCGGTTTACTTGGCACGTCTTGTCGAAGTAGAGATCGTGTCCCCTTATTCCGGGATTCTCATCAATATGGACGTGGGTAACCCAACCGTGCCCGTTGGCACGCCCCCTCCATCGAAGGCGAGTCCCAAACGGTCACGGGGACGGCTCTTGGTATTCTACCCCTTTATAATGAGACCAAGGCCCGTTCCTTTTCTTCAATCTCAATCGAATCCGCCCCTCGCCTCGAGTTCCAACACCTAAGGTTCCAGATTCAGGCGCTTCGGATCTTTAACAATGTCCGGCTCCGACCCACGGGGCCGGTGGATGCCCTCTTCCGTCACGGAAGAAGACGTGCTAAAGCTGAGAGACGCTAGGTACGACCTGCAAGATTTCGCATAGGCTGCCGCCCAAGGGCAAGTCATTCCACTCCGAGCCTGGTGAGAGCGTCGTGCTCGTGTCTCACTTCCATCGGGGTTTAGGCTTCCCGATGGACCCCTTCGTGAGGGGGCTCATGTTTTATTACGGGCTGGAATTCCATGACTTGGCTCCGGAGTCCATCCTCCACATCTCATCGTTCATTGTTGTCTGCGAAGCCTTCCTCCGCACTACCCCTCACTTCGGATTGTGGCTCAAGACCTTCAACGTGGAGCCAAAGATGATCGAGGGGTGACAGGCAGAGTGCAGAGGGGCAGTTATAAGTAAGAGGGCTGATGCTTCATGGCCCGAGGGCTCTTTCCAAAAGGAGCTCGGCTTGTGGCAACATGGTTCTACATCACCGCTCCCAGGGGCACCAGGCAGGTGGCGCCACTCGCCTTTCGCTCGGGCCCTCCACAACGGCTGGCGTCATGGGTCAACAAAGGGCTTGACTAGGGGCCGTCCAAGGATGTACCAATATTGCAGGGCCGGATTCGAGACCTCCAAGAGAGGGAGATCAATCTGGTCGTAGTGGTGCAGGTTATGCTGATTCAGCGTCTTCTGCCCTGCAAACGTCGCCCTCTCCGCCTGTGGGAATTCAATCCGGAGGGACCATGAGCTCTCCACCACTTCATGGGTGCGACGCCCGTGGAGATGTATAAATTGTTCTTCGGATCACAAGAGATGTGTCCGGACTTGACCGAGGACGCGGGTCTGAGTTGCAATCGCCCGGATACTCAAGTAAGTAGTTCCTGTGCCCGGACGTGCTATCCGTACATTTATCATACTACTTGCCCTTTAAAGAGTTGTTCCTTGAACAGGAGTGGATAGCAAAAACAAAGCTAATAAGGTGTCCGGCCCCCCTCCCTGAGACCGTGCCGGATCCGGCGCTAACCAAGATGCTGGAGGCTATGCCTTTGGAAGAGGACGAAGGGGGGAACAGGAGAGCTACCACCTCCGCTAAGGAGGCTTTTAAGGAAGGGGGATCGAGAATCCCTCCCTTCAAGGGGGGAAGAGGACCGCTTCTGAAGATCCGAAGGTCAACGCCTCAAAGCGGGGGAAGAAATCTTTGCCAGAGGGTCCTGCGCCAGGAGGGGCCCGGCCACACTATTTCCCCAAGGGAATCAGCCCTCCAGCGAGCCGTAAGTAGAAAGGGAGTTACGTAATAAGAGACATCCTGTTTTTATTTACGAGGATGACTGTAGTTTTACCTTGTAGTTTGGATCTCAGCCCTTCTCGTGAGCTTCGTCTTGAGGATCTTAGTCCGGAGATGATGGAAGCAACGCCTCCATCCATCGTGCCGTCGGTAGGCGGACAACCCTGAGGTGTCGTCGCGGAGGGTTTCCCTGAGTCCGGCGGGGCCGGGAGGTCCGGCACCAACTGGTGTGCGGTCGGAGGAGCTGAAGGATCTGCTTGGGCCAGCATCTATCTCAGAAGATCACCGTGAGCTAATGGGTACGGTGATTGAAAGGATTTCATCCGCTGAGAGCGGTTTGCATGAAGTCGTCAGTTCTTGGCGGGGTTTGAAATACGCAAGAATGATGTACCTTCTGACAGTTTTGCATATAGAATGCGCCCTGTATAGATAGTAGCCCCTGAGACTTGGTACGTTGTTAAAAGTGACGGCGTGCTGAGGATCGTAATCTCAGTGTTAAGATGCCACCCTTCCTATTCGGGGCGCGTTGATGTGCCAGCCGGACTGTTAGAGTTGCCGAACTCAGGCGGCAAGCGGGCGTTCTTGGATCACGGACATCGCTGGTCGATAGCGACTTGCGAGTCACAAGGTATGTGGCTTTTCTGCGAACACTGGTAAGGGAGCTTGGCGCTCATGCCTTACTACATGTATGTTAATGCAGATGGTGCGCTGCTATGGAGGACCTTGGGCGAGCTTGCCCGAGCCAAGGAACAAGCGAGAAAAAAATACGGCTCCTTTGAAAGCGGCGAAGAGCTAAAAGCGAGCAGGCTGCTCACGGCAAGCAGGGAGGAAATGGCCGAAATGGCCGTAAAGCCGAAGGATGTTGCCGACCGCTATGAGTTTCTTGAAAGAGAATGCCAAGCGGAGCAAGAGGACCTGAACAAGGTCACCACCGAAGCCAAGGATGCCCGCTCCGCGATGAGAGCTATAAAGGAGGAGCTACGTCAGGCCGGGGATATTGCGGCTGGAAAGCCCTTTCTGCTGCGTAGGAAGTTCACGGATCTGAAATATGCTCAATTGGGCCAGTTGTGGGGTGCGGAGGATGCCTATCTGAATTTGGCGGCGAGTGCATGACGCGATGCACACTTCCGAGGCGGAAGGATCACGGAATGGAAGAGCTTTTTTGGTCGCAGTTCCATAGTCCGGAGCGTCCGCTTCCATTGACCGATCGGTTAGCCGAGTGGGCTGAGCTGAATAGGTTGTCCGGACTTGCCATGAAGGATGTAGTGGCTCATTTATGGCCGGAAAGGCCTGAGCCGAAGAGTTATTTTGGCTTGGTGCAACAGTTCCTTGATGCGGTGCCGCATATCAAGGCGATGAAGCGGTCGGTGTGCATAGAGGGTGCACGGATGGCCCTCGCCCATGTCAAAACATACTGGGCAGAGATGGAGGCCACCAACGTTGCATCCCGGGATTCGGACAGAAGTTGATTACCCGCCGAGCACTACTTTGAGGAAGTCCTGCAGGGCGCTCGTTTAATAGAGTCGCGGTGCTCGAAAAACGTTATGTTCAAATGACATGTATGATTTGTGAAACCATGTTTCAAATATGTAATATAAGGGCTTTTTATACTTGTGCGTTCAAGTATTGAAATACCTCCTGTGCGGCCGTTAATGTATATGTATGTATATAACCTGAAAGATGGCAGTCTTGACTTTCACCCCACGCACGTAGTCTTGAGGTGTTTGCAAAAAAGCGCATTTTCACACTTAATCCAACGTCTTGGTCATGAGAAGGAGGTGATAGCGTAGCAAACTAGGCAACCGGACTATAATGTTTTATCACTTTCACTTAGCCATAGGAGTTCGATGGTGGGGCTACTATATAGCCCCTAGGGGCACCGCGCTCTCCGAATTTGGGGCGTGTGTGTGCCTGACCGGGAAACGGTCCTTCGTCAAAGTGGAGGAATTCTAAACATTCCGGTGGTCGATCGAGTGGTTGACCAGTCTCTCGCTATATCATGACAGTCAGTTTTCGGCTTTCTCTACTGAGGTGCTCACCCGGCCAAACCGGGGCACAATTGCAGTAGTTCTCCCGGTGCGCGTTAGCGATAGAGCGGAACGTAAGGCAGCAAAACACAGGAGCCGGGCAAACCCAACATTTGACCAAAGACATGATTCGGAGCTGATGCATATAAGGCCTAACTTGAGACGCCGAACACTCCCTAAGGTATTCGGTCTTTATGAAAATGGGCAGAACGATGCCCTAAGCCCCTAGTGTCCAGGTACGCGCGAAAACTTCTGGCGCGGCCGATGCCAAAACGCCAGCCTCCTCCACGGTTATGGTAAGAAACCGGGGGATGTGTATCAACAAGAGATAGTAAAAAAGGTTTACGCAGGGTCTTAATCTGAAGAGAATCACAGCAGCGGGTCCTGCTTTGCGTCTGCGCTGTGTCTCCATTGTCTTTGTATCACTGGGCGGGTGTAGCATCTTTGTTCATCTGTAAAAGAGAAGAACTTAGTTTGAAAAAAGATCGTCGCGAAAAATGTATTTAAAATAGAGTATGATTAAAAATGAATAAAATTGAGCTTTATTGGCTCTTATTGTTCATCGTGCAGCCCTTGTAAAGGGTATGCGGCTAGTAAGCCCTTGTTTATTTATACGGACTCGCCTAACGTGTCCGGTGCGAATGACCTGTTTTAGGAGCTTTGATCGGTAAAAGCTGGATTAGTGTGTGGCTGTCAAGGCAGTCTCACGTTCTTCCGCGGTCGAGGAACACTCGAAGTTACCCTTTAATGAGATGATACCACGTGGACCGGGCATTTTAAGTGTAAGAGACGTGTAATGCGGTATTGCGTTAAAGCGGGCGAAAGCTTTGGGTCCCAATAGTGCTTGATGGCTAATTTTAAATGGGCGATATGGAAGATTAGCTTTTCGCGACGGAAGTTGTCGGATGAACCGAACACAACTTCTAGTAGTAAGGAGCCCATACAATTGGCATATAGGCCTGGCGTCACTCCTTTAAAGGAAGTGTTGCTATGTCGAATTTTGGTAGGGTCTATCCTCATTCTGCGGATTGTGTTTATATAACAGGTTTATATCACTTCCGCCATCCATTAGGACTTGTGTAAATTGTAGTCCGTCGATTATAGGATCCAATATCAAAGTAGTCCCTCCTGCGTTTCGAATACTTCTGGAGTAATCCTGATGGTCGAAAGTAATTGGTTTTGACATCCAGTTTCGGGACTCCGCTGGGGTGGACCATGCCGCCCTATTTTTCCTTGTTATCACTTGAAGTGAATTCACTGTTTTGACTTCTTGTGGGAAATTCTTTTGTTTTCCGGTGCTCTGCTTGTGGGGTTCGTCATCGTCCTCACTTGGTGTGTCGAGCCCCTTGTGTTCGGCGTTAAGTCGGTCGGAGTGCTTGAAGACCCAACAATCTCTGTGGGTATGGTTTGCAAGCTTCCCGGGGGTACTATGGATTGGACATATCCTGTCCAAGATTTTGTTTAGGTTGGATAGCTCGTCACTGTTGTCCTTAAGAGGCAGTGTTTTGTTGTTCGGCCGAGAGCTTTTGAACCCGGCGTTGACTGTCGTGCTCTTTGGGCCATTTTCCTTAGTCCGGCGCTAGTCTTTTCTGCATCGTGGTTTCCCATTTCCATCCCTGACCTCGGATGTACTTGGGTCACTGGTGCTGCATCTTGCCAGCCAGCTATCTTCTCTCGCGCAAAAGCGGGTCATGAGGCTTGTTAGTGCGGCCATTGTCCTTGGCTTTTCTGGCGAGGTGTCTGGCGAAACCATTCGTCTCGGACGTTATGTTTGAAGGCTGCTAAGGCTTGGCGTCCGACAGATTGACTATTTGGTTCTTTTTGCTTGAGGAACCTATTCGAAATTTGCGGGCTGACTCTCCGTCTGTTGAGTTATGTGACTTAAATCGTGCGCATCCGGAGAAGCGGACATAAGTCACCTGAAAATTTGCAAACGCATCCTCGAGCTCTTCCCAACTTCCAATGGTTTTTTCTCGGGAGGCTTTTGAGCCAATGCGGGCTGGCCCTTTGAGCTTGAGGGTAGGTATTTTATGGCATGGAGATCATCTCCTCTAGCCATATGTATGTGTAGGATGTAATCCTCAATCCGGACTCAAAGTGCATTGTTCCGTCGTATGCCTCTATGTTTACGGGCTTGAATCCCGTTGGAAATTCATGATCCAGTACCTCATCGGTGAAACATAGGGGGTGTGCAGAGCCCCTGTATTTAGGTGTGCCGTTATTTTCGAGCACTCGATGTGTTGTGTTGCTCCCTGGAGCCTTCTTTCTTGGCCCATAGATGGACCTGACCGGGCCATCCTTTTTGCGAGGATCCTTATGTGGATCGTGTGCCGGCTTGTGTGCGGCGCCGCTTGCCGCTCTTTGCTTGTCATGTGGCCGTCTATCCGACCAGGCGGCCTCTTTGTTTTTTGACTGTGGGGGCTCTGCGGCCTCCTCGTCAAATTCGGGCAACAGCTTGCGCTTCGGGTAGCTCTTTGCTTGATGACTATCGCCGTATTTGTCTGCGGTCTTGAGTACTTTGCTCCATCTCATTACGAGTCGTCTTCCGCTGTTTTGAGCTTCAACCGCTTCTTCAAACTTCTTGCGGTGGCGGCAGAGCCTTTTGTGGAGGTTCTTATGCTCGGTGATGTGTCCGTGAGATCATCTGGACTGTTGTTTTCGCCGAGGATGGGTTGCTCGTCCAATTCATCCTGTTAGGATGGTTGCTTAGTGGCATGTTAAATGCGTCCTTTGGTTACGCCTGCTCTCTGGCTGGAGTGCGTATGGGTGCTATTGTTATCGGCGGGACTTCGGGCGGCGCTTGCGTCGCCGTTTTGGCTGTTTTTTGGGGGAATTATCCTTCTCCGCGTCCCGTTGTTCCTCGTTATCACTTCCTTTTGGTGTATCCACCATGTATACATCGTGAGTTGAGGTGGCTTTCCAGTGCCCTGTGGGCGCTGGTTCTTGGTCGTCTCCGGCATCGTCGTCCATACCGTCGATATCTTCAGAGTCAAACTCTAGCATGTCGGTTAAGTAAATCGGCGATGTAGCGAAGTGGGTGGTGGGTGGGTTTTAATTTCTTCGTCGTCCGCATCCCAACCGTCGACCGTAGTCGGCCAGGCTCTCGATAACGAGAGATACTTTAGTGAATTTAGGATGTCGCCAAAAGGCGAGTCTTGAAAGATGTCATAACGGTGAACTCCATGATCGGCGCCAATCAGATTCGATTGGTAGAGGCGCGGGAGGTTGAGTCGGCGAGAATCCGGCACCTCGAGTCATGAGCTTCACAAGGGGCGAGGTCGGTGTTCGGCTCCATCGCCATAAGTGGCGGCGCTCGGCGGTGTCTAGCCACCCATCCTCAATCGGCGCAGCCGGCTCGAGTTAAGGTCGGGCGGACTCTTGTCTTGACCTTGAGCCTTTGTCCGGCAGCGAGCTAAATCATGCCCATCGTGATAGTGCGGCGCGCTCGGCTGTGGCTCGAATCTGTCGAAGATCAAGTCTCCGCGGATGTCGGCCATATAGTTCAAACTTCCAAATCTGACCTGGTGGCCAGGGGCGTAGCTTTCGATCTTCTCCAGATGGCCAAGCGAATTGGCCCGTAGTGCAAAGCCGCCGAATACGAAGATCTGTCCGGGGAGAAAAGTCTCACCCTGGACCGCGTCGTTGTTGATGATCGAAGGAGCCATCGGACCTATAGGTGGCGACACGAGGAACTCTCAATGAAAGCACCAATGTCGATGTCAAAACCGGCGGATCTCGGTAGGGGGTCCTGAATGTGCGTCTAGGCGGATGGTAACAGGAGACAAGGGACATGATGTTTTTACCCAAGTTCGGGCCCTCTCGATGGAGGTAAAACCCTACTCCTGTTTGATTGATATTGATGATATGGGTAGTACAAGAGTAAATCTACCACGAGATCAAGGAGGCTAAACCCTAGAAGCTAGCCTATGGTATGATATTTGTTCGTCCTACAGACTAAAACCCTCTGGTTTATATAGACACCGGAGAGGGCTAGGGTTACACAGAGTCGGTTACAATGGTAGGAGATCTACATATCCGTATTGCCAAGCTTGCCTTCCACGCCAAGGAAAGTCCCATCCGGACACGGGACGAAGTCTTCAATCTTGTATCTTCATAGTCTTGGAGTCCGGCCAATGATGATAGTTCGGCTATCCGGACACCCCCTAGTCCAGGACTCCCTCAGCCGGACTCTACCATCTTTATTTGATGGTATCCGGAGTATGTGTCGAGGAAACATAGTGAGTCGTGTCCTGCGGTGGCATCAATGATTTGGTCGATGCGAGGGAGGGGGAAGGGATCCTTGGGGCAAGCCTTGTTGAGGTCTTTGAAATCGACGCATAGGCGCCAGGATTTGTCCTTCTTTGCTACCATTACCAGATTTGCTAGCCAATCCAGATGCTTGATATCTCTGATGAATCCGGCCTCAAGTAGCTTGGCTTGCTCTTCTCCCATGGCTTGCTGTTTAGGCTCTGAGAAGCGCCTCGGAGTCTGTTTGACTGGCTTGTATCATTTCAGTATATTGAGGCTGTGTTCGGCCAGCCTGCGTGGGATGCCCGGCATGTCTGAAGGGTGCAAGGCAAAAATGTCCCAATTCTCGCGTAGGAAGTCTCGTAGTGCGGCGTCCATTGTGCGGCTCAACTGTGTCTCGATGGAAGCTGTCTTCGTGGGGTCCATTGGATGGACCTGGAATTTGACTATCTCATCTGCGGGTTTAAATGAGGTGGACTTGGGTCGTTTGTCGAGTATCACGTCGTCCCTGCCCTTTGTGGTGCTGATGTTGTTAATTCTTGACCGCTAGGGCTTGGATAATGCTTCGAGGGCTAGTGCTGCGGTTTTATTTTGGTAGCGTCGACATCCGGATCACTAGCTAGAGTGATGATTCCATTGGGCCCGGGCATTTTAAGCTTCATGTACCCGTAATGGGGTATAGCTTGAAAGCTCGTGAATGCGTCCCGCCCTAAAAGGGCGTGGTATCCGCTGCTGAAAGGAGCCACTTGGAACGTGATTTTTTCGGACCTGTAATTTTCCGGGGTGCCGAATACCACATCGAGTGTGATTTTACCCGCGCACCGAGCCTCCCAACTAGGGATGATTCCCCTGAAGGTCGTGCCGCTTTGCTCAATGCGGCTTCTATCAATTTCCATCTTGTTGAGTGTTTCTTCGTAGATCAAGTTTAATCCGCTTCCGCCGTCCATGAGTACTTTAGTGAGCCGAAAGCCGTCCACGATTGGGCTAAGGACCAAAGCGGCTGGTGCCCGGACTGTCTAGAATTGGGGTTCATCACTGGCGCTGAAACTTAAAGAAGTGTCGTTCCACGGATTTATTTTTGCCATGTGGCAGATTTCAGCGAAATTTCGATGAGCTCGCTTGCGCCTATTATTTGAGGCGAAAGTCTCGAAGACTTTAAGTACCGCATTGTTGTCTTCGGCGGGATGTTGCTCTGCTTTATGGCTTACAAGAAGATCCTCGCCGCTTTTTGCTACCTGCCGGAGTATCCAGCATGCTCTAAGGCTATGCATTGGCATAGTGTCCGGCGTGCTGTGAAATTTGCATGGCCCATTGAGCCATTCTTCCATCTGGTTCCATACAGGGTGGGCTTTGGTTTTGGGAATTGGATCGGGTAACTTACGAGTTTGCCCTTTTAGCTCGGAGGAAGGGTTTAGTGAGAGCCGGATTATCCCAAAAGTCTGTTTGGGTTTTCCAGGCACTATCCATCGCACAGTACTTCTGTACTATGGCTGCTAAGTCGGCAAAGTGTACTATGTCACGACGACTTATAGCATTAAGGATCCCTTTGCTCGTGCAATTGTTGCAGAAAAGTGAGATTGCATCCTCCTCGCGACAGTCCTTGACCTTGTTTATCACAAGGAGGAACCTGGCCTAGTAGCGATGTACTGTCTCTTGGGGCTCTTGTCTGATATGGGAGAGAAGGATTAAGTCTGGGTGGGTGGGCGTAGTTAAATCTGGATTCTCGTCCGATCTAACGCCCAGGGGCAGAGGAGCTTCCGGGCTTGACAGCTCGGGCTCCGGGGTGCTGCCCAATTTTTCCGGCCCGTTGCCCGATTCTAAGTTCGGGACCTGGGTCATGTCCTCCCGCGAACGGGTATCCGGCTCAGAGAGCTCGGCAATCCGGACATAGTTCGTCCTCAAAATAGAGGGATAATCCATGTGTGGCTCTTCCACTACCGCTATATCGTGGGTGACCGGTGGGGACTTAATATTCCTTTGGTCGGGTTTAAGCCCAATCCGATCATAGTCTGTAGCGACTCCCAAAGCAGCGATGTGATCCAAGAGCTCATTGAGGGAGGAGAGCTCCATTGGATCCATCTGTTCGGTGAGTTCCGAGTTGACGTGGAGGCCGTTTTTGATCGAGCGGCCATGACGAAGCCGCCTAGTCGGAGAGTTTGGCCTACCGCTAGTGCTCCCCCAGAGGTGATGTTGTCCTTCACAATGAGACGAGCCATCGAGCCTTGCAGCAACGACACAGAGGAACTCTGAATGAAAGCACCAATGTCGGTGTCAAAACCGGCAGACCTAGGGTAGGGGGTCCCGATCTGTGCGTCTAAGGCTAATGGTAACAGGAGGCAAGGGACACGATGTTTTACCCAGGTTCGGGCCCTCTCGATGGAGGTAAAACCCTGCTTCCTGCTTGATTGATCTTGATGATATGAGTATTACAAGAGTTGATCTACCACGAGATCGTAGAGGCTAAACCCTAGAAGCTAGTCTATGATGATTATGATTGTCCCTATACGGATCAAACCCTCCGGTTTATATAGACACCGGAGGGGGCTAGGGTTTACACCAAGTCGGTTACAAAGAAGGAGATCTAATATCCGGATCGCCAAGCTTGTCTTCCACGCAAAGGAGAGTCCCATCCGGACACGGGACGAAGTCTTGAGTCTTGTATCTTCATGGTCCAACAGTCCGGCCAAAGTATATAGTCCGGCTGTCCGGATACCCCCTAATCCAGGACTCCCTCAACGGCACAGTGCAATTACGCAGGTGCCCCTGGCGGTTCACATCTGAAGGGCACGTGGCAAGAATGCGACACCTTGGAAGTTGTTCCATGTTCCCATGCATGCCTGGATTGTCGGGGTGGTCGTTCCGAATTCTCCGGCTTTCAGGCACTAAGGATATAGCATTAAAAATAGATATAAATGTTTGTCTGATTGACTTCAGCTGACAAGGTCTCAGTGAAGACAATCGACAGTTTTCATAGAATGCATATGATTTGGACAGATAGAGTTGAGGTAGAAGCATAGATAGGTTAGGGTCCGATCACATTCACTTAGATCAAGAGATTCAGCACGAAGTCATAGCTATAAGTAAATGTTGTAGAGGACAGAACACAAATATGTATATAACTAGAATACGACCAAATCAACAAGATGAAATAAATATGAACTTAAGTCAAGGATGAAGATAAATCAAATTCAAAGACCTTGCAAATATAACGCCAAGGGAAACACTTCAAACAAAAGTTTGGTGGTGGCGTTACCCACCGTATAGGAAGTATTAGACCCAGACACGGCGCACAATTATCGTGGCGCTCCGAAGTCAAATTCTACATTAATGTATTCACACTTAGAGTGTATGTATTCATTGATTGAAGATATACATTACTTCGTGTGTTGCACAACTAAGTCATCAAAATGCATAAGTGTTAGGATGTGTGCCTAATCACAGGACATTTGAGGATTCCAAGATATTCAGCTCACACCGCAACTTGCAAAACCTTTTCTCATCCAAGGGCTTGGTGAAGATATCGGTCAATTGCTCTTCAGTGTTGACGTGAATGATATCAATATCTTCCTTCATGACGTGATCTCTGAGAAAGTGATGACGAATTTCAATGTGCTTTGTCTTCGAGTGTTGAACTGGGTTGTTGGCAATCCTGATGGCGCTCTCATTGTCGCAGTAGAGTGGCACATTCTTCAGGTGGATACCATAGTCCTTGAGAGTTTGCTTCATCCAGAGAAGCTGAGCACAGCAAGATCCAACAGCAATGTATTCGGATTCAACAGTGGAGAGAGATACGCACTTCTGCTTCTTTGAAGACCAACAAACAAGAGATCATCCCAGAAAGTGACATGTGCCTGATGTGGACATGCGATCAACCTTGTAACCAGCATAATCAGCATCTGAGAATCCAACTAGATCAAACTCCGAGCCCTTTGGATACCATAATCCTAGTGTTGGGGTGTAAGCCAGATATCGAAGAATTCGCTTCACAGCTAAGTGATGCAATTCCTTTGGTGCCGCTTGGAATCGGGCACACATGCAAACACTAAGCATTATATCTGGCCTAGATGCACATAAATAAAGCAAAGAACCAATCATGGAGTGGTATACCTTTTGATCGAACTCTTTACCATTGGCGTCGGAACCCAGATGACTTTTGGTTGGCATTGGCGTCGTGTATCCTTTGCAGTCTTGCATTCCAAACTTCTTCAGGCAATCTTTGAGGTATTTTTCTTGAGATATGAAGATGCTGTTGCATTGCTGACGGATTTGGAGACCCAGAAAGAACTTCAGCTCGCCCATCATGGACATCTGATATTGCTCTTGCATCATGTCAGCAAACTCATCATTGTATTTCTTGTTGGTGCAGCCAAAGATAATGTCATCCACATAGATTTGGCACACAAACAGTTCACCATTGTATGTCTTCGTGAAGAGTGTAGGATCTAGTGAACCAGGTTTGAAACCTTTGCTCTTCAGGAAGTCTTTGAGCGTGTCATACCAAGCACGAGGGGTTTGTTTGAGGCCATACACTGCCTTGTTGAGCTTGTATACCATATCAGGATGTTTTGGATCTTCAAAGCCAGGAGGTTGTGCGACATATACTTCTTCTTCTATCTTTCCATGGAGAAAAGCACTCTTCACATCCATTTGATACAGAAGGATGTTGTGATGATTTGCATAGGCTAGCAGTATGCGAATGGCTTCAAGCCTTGCCACCGGAGCAAATGTTTCATCGAAGTCAATTCCTTCCACTTGAGTGTAACCTTGTGCAATGTTTCTGACGACTTGTCCATGCTCATCTTGCTTGTTGCGATATATCCATTTGGTGCCAATGATATTGTGCTTCCGAGGATCAGGACGCTTGACCAATTCACACACATTATTCAGCTCGAACTGTTGAAGCTCTTCTCGCATAGCTTGAATCCATTCAGGTTCCATGAAGGCTTCATCGACTTTCTTGGGTTCTGAGATTGAGACGAATGCAAAATGCCCACAGAAATTGGTTAGTTGTGTTGCTCTTTGAGTAGCTCTTGAACGAGTGAGCGGACCAGGTGCATTGATGTTATCGATTATCTTCTCAATCTGTACTTCATTTGCAACTCGAGGATGAACAAGACGAAGATTTTGCTCATGCTGATTAATGTCATTATATGGGGGATTGTCTTCAGGCTGAGCCTTGTCTTCAGGTTGATTAGGTGCAGAAACGATCAATTCTTCTTCAGTCTGATTCTCAGATGGTATGATCTCTCCAATTCCAATTTCCTTGATTGACTCTCTAGGGGGTAATTCATCTAGCACATTTGGCAGGTGCTCACTTTGCGAGCCGTTAGTCTTATAAAGAACCGCACATCCACAGTTTCAACCACTTTATAGTGAAAAGAGGTTGAAGACTCTGTAGGAGTGCGAATCCTTTCTATAACCAAGTGAAAGCACAAGTGCTCCCTAGGTGGTTTTGGTAATTAATGTCAACATATCTCTTGTTGGACTAACACTTTTATCTAGTATGTTTCAGATAAGTTCAACAATGGAGTGGCATGGACTAAAAGATGTGGGAACTCCTTCAAGATGACAAGGATAAAGGATTGGCTCAAGCTTCAAGCTAAAGACTCTTCATTTTACATTTTAGTGATCTAAGATCACATTGAGTCTATAGGAAAAGCCAATACTATCAAGAAGGGATGAGGTGTTGCTTAATGAGTTTCTTGCTCCACAGTGCTTAGTGATATGCTCCAAAACCCTCAACTACTTTCCCACTTCCACACATATGACCAAAACCTAAAGTCAAACTCGGCCTCACCGATTCTTTCTATCCGGCGCCACCGAGTTCAGATGTCATAGCCACTACCACAAACCGTAGACAAATCGGTTTCACCGATAGGGATCTCGGTCTCACCGAGATGGGATTGTAATCTCTCTGTGTATGTCCATTACCAAAATCAGTCTCACCGAGTTTGTCTAATCGGTTCTACCGAGATTACAATGCAAACTCTCTGGTTAACTTATTACCAAAATTGGTCCCACCGAGTTTGAGTAATCGGTCACACCGAGTTTGCCTGACCAACTCTCTGGTTAGCTTATTACCAAAATCGGTCTCACCGAGTTTGTGTAATCGGTCTCACCGAGATTACGTTATGCCCTAACCCTAATCATATCGGTCCTACCGAGTTGCATGTCGGTCCCACCGAAAACCCTAACGTTCACTAGATTTGCTAAATCGGTCCGACTGAGTTTGTTGATTCGGTCCCACCGAGTTTGGCAAGTTGTGTGTAATGGTTAGATTTTGTGTGGAGGCTATATATACCCCTCCACCTCCTCTTCATTCGTGGAGAGATCCATCAGACTGAACCTACACTTCTAGCATACATTTTTTGAGAGAGAACTACCTACTCATGTGTTGAGGCCAAGATATTCCATTCCTACCCTATGAATCTTGATCTCTAGCCTTCCCCAAGTTGCTTTCCACTCAAATCTTCTTTCCACCAGATCCAAATCCCATGAGAGAGAGTTGAGTGTTGGGGAGACTATCATTTGAAGCACAAGAGCAAGGAGTTCATCATCAACGCACCATTTGTTACTTCTTGGAGAGTGGTGTCTCCTAGATTGGCTAGGTGTCACTTGGGAGCCTCCGACAAGATTGTGGAGTTGAACCAAGGAGTTTGTAAGGGCAAGGAGATCGCCTACTTCGTGAAGATCTACCGCTAGTGAGGCAAGTCCTTCGTGGGCGACGGCCATGGTGTGATAGACAAGGTTGCTTCTTCGTGGACACTTCGTGGGTGGAGCCCTCTGTGGACTCGCGCAACTGTTACCCTTCGTGGGTTGAAGTCTCCATCAATGTGGATGTATGATAGTACCACCTATCGGAACCACGACAAAAACATCCGTGTCTCCAATTGCGTTTGAATCCTCCAAAACCCTTTCCTTTACATTCTTGCAAGTTGCATGCTTTACTTTCTGCTTCTCATACACTCCTTGCATGCTTGCTTGTTATGTATTGTGAATGTTAAACTTGTGCCTAAACTCCACTTAAACTTAAAGAAGTTAAAAACTGCAACTTTGGTACTTAGTGTCTAATCACCCCCCCTCTAGACACCTCTTCTCAAGGTCCTACAAGTGGTATCAGAGCTTTGGTCTCCATTGCCTTGGTTTAATCACCATTGGAGGAAGATGGATGAGTCTACTTTGGGGAGTCTTAGACATAGAGTGCCTATTCTTGATGGAGAGTATTTTCATGAGTGAAAAAATGAGATGCTTGTAATTTTCAATCAATATCATTTGAACAAGTACATTGCTAGCCCTTGTGCACCTCATGTTGATCCTATGCATCCTACTCTAGATGAGTCAATTGACATGATCCGCAATCTTAGAACTGTCGAACTTATTGTTAGAGGATTGCCTAGAAACTTGATTGGATGTTTGCCTACTCTTAAGTGTGCCTACACTATATGGAAATTTCTTGAGGAACACTTTCCAAATTATTCCTTGAAAAATCTAGATGAAATTCTCCATAAGTCTATTGCCTCGAGTAAGATGAATACTAGTGATCCTATGTTTGGTGATCGTCTATTTGAACTTACAAACCTTATGCGTGCCAAAGGAGATGTTGGAATTATTAGTGATATTGTTTCCGAAGCTATAAAAATTCATAAGCAAGATCATTGTCAAACTCACTCTAATGAATCACCCTCTCTAGGATTTGATCCACCACATGACGATGTTGAACATGGATACTATGATGAGGATGATGATAGTGACTTCGATCTTGACGATGCAATGAGACACTTTGGTCTTATGGCAAATCTTCGGGGATATATGTCAGGAGGAAAGGAATGGGTTCTTGATAGTGGATGTACCGTTCACATGACCGGAGATAAAGACATGTTTCGTGAGCTTGCTGAAAACGATGGTCCTCGAAAGTATGTCACTTTCGGTGACAACTCAAAGGGTAAGGTGGTTGGCCTCGGTAAGGTGGCCATCTCACATGATAGCTCCATTCAGAATGTTATGCTCGTTGAATCTCTTGGCTACAACTTACTTTCAGTATCTAGACTTGCTGATTTTGGTTTCAATGTCCTATTTACTGAAGTAGATTGCCAAGTGTTTCGTAGATATAATCATAAAATGGTCTTTACCGATGTGCGTAGAGGTGATCTATACATTGTTGATTTCACTAAAAAGGCTCAACCTAAAACTTGCTTCATTGCTAAATCCTCAAAAGGTTGGTTATGGCATAGACGACTAGGTCACGTTGGCATGAGAAACCTTGACAAGCTTATTAAAGGGAATCATATCCTTGGTGTAAACGATGTGATATTTGATAAGGATAGACTTTGCAGTGCTTGTCAAGCAGGTAAACAGGTTGGAGGAAGGCATCCCGTGAAAAACATCATGACCACAAGGAGGCCACTTGAGCTACTTCACATGGATCTTTTTGGTCCCAACTCTCACAAGAGTCTCGGTGGAAATTGTTTTGGTCTAGTTATAGTTGATGATTTTTCAAGATTTACGTGGGTGTTCTTTCTCGATGATAAATTGTAGGTCCAAAAGATCTTCAAAAACTTCGCTAGGAAGGCCCAAAACCAATTTGAAGTGAAGATTAAGAAGGTTCGCAGCGACAACGGAACGGAGTTCAAGAACACAAATGTGGACACCTTTCTTGACGAAGAAGGGATTTCACACGAGTTCTCGGCTACATACACACCTCAACAAAATGGAGTTGTTGAGAGGAAGAACCGGATGCTCATCGAAATGGTGAGAACGATGCTTGATGATACAAGACACCGAAGCACTTTTGGGCAGAAGCGGTTGAGACAGCTTGTCATGCAACAAATCGCTTGTATCTTCACAAGCTACTTGGCAAGACAGCATACGAGCTCCTCACCGGTAACTAACCCCAAGTTGGATACTTTCGAGTATTCGTCTCAGAGTGCTACATTCTTGATAAGCATCGTCGTTCTAAATTTGCTCCTAAGTCTCATGAAGGTTTCCTACTAGGTTATGGCTCAAACTCTCACACTTACCGTGTCTACAACAATTTCACCCGAAAGGTTAAAGAGACGGTAGATGTGAAGTTTGATGAATCTAACGGCTCACAAGTAGAGCAATTGCCAATTGATGTAGGAGAAAAAGATCCTTCAGAAGCAATCCAAAACTTGTCTATTGGCAAGGTCCGTCCAACGGAGGTGAAGGAGAGTACCTCATCCGTCTAAGTGGAAGCTTCTACTTCACGACAAGGTGAACAAAGAGTTGATACGGAAGCATCCACAAGTGGGACACACCAACATGAAGAAAACGAGGAAGTGCATCAAGATGAACGTCAACAACCTCCTTCTCCACCATGACAAGAGAACGACAACGCCAACAATGAAGAAGGCCAATAAGAAGAACAAGATGAAGAAGAAGTTCAACAAAGAACCAAGCAAAAGCTTTCACGGATTCGAGCAAGAATTGCTAAAGACCATCCCGTCGAGCAAATCTACAATGATATTCAAACCGGGAGAATCACTCGCTCTAAAACTCGTTTAGCTAACTTTTGTGAAAACTATTCTTTCATCTCTAGCATTGAACCTATGAAGGTCGAAGAAGCATTGGAAGATCCGGATTGGATAAATGCTATGCATGAAGAGCTACACTACTTTGAAAGGAACCAAGTTCGGACATTGGTTGAGAAGCCCGACAACAACCACAACATCATCGGTACCAAATGGGTGTTTCGCAACAAGCAAGATGAAGATGGACAAGTAGTTCGCAACAAAGCACGTCTCGCCGCCCAAGGCTACACACAAGACGAAGGTATGGACTATGGTGAGACTTACGCTCCTGTTGCTAGACTTGAGTCCATTCGCATCTTACTTGCCTATGCTAATCATCATCATATCACCTTGTACCAAATGGACATTAAAAGTGCTTTTCTAAATGGTGAAATAGAGGAGGAAGTTTATGTTAAGCAACCTCCCATCTTTGTCAATCCTAAGAAACCAAATCATGTTTACAAACTTCACAAAGCGCTTTGTAACGCCCCGGATACAACTTTCCATATTTGTAACTCCAACTCTTGCCTTTCCCGGATATGCGATATGATATTTCCTTCGTGGTTAGGTTTTGTTCTTTTGTTTTTGCATTTTGTTCATGTCATGCTTTTCTTCTCATGTCATCATTCGTATTGCATCCATATGTTTTCATAAAACTTGTAACCGTTCGCAGTTGCCCTTTCTTTCTTTGCCTGCGTTGGCATTTTGTCGGGCCCTTGTCCTCGTTGACCTCCTCGGACCGCTTTGCCTTTGTTGACCTTCTCGCAGACCTTTTGGACCCCTCTCTTCTCTCTTTATCCGAGACCAACAAAACCCCTTGACCCCGTGGCCTTTCGTCAGACCCCATTGTCTTTGTTTTCCCCCTCTCATCTAAATGCCTACCCTCTCAACACAAAGGCATAGACCCTCTCGTGCGTCCAAAAACTCCCCTTGACCCAAACCGGACTGTCGCTACCGTTGTGTCCGGATCATCCCCTAACGTCTACAAAACATCTCTGTTTTGTTAATTGGGCTCCCTAACTATTTTATTCGCGACCGTCCATTTTCGATCAGAGGGACCGAGATAGCCCCTAACCAAATCTGTGAGGTATATATAGTCCACCTTTAGTCATTTTGGACAAACCCTAAAATCTAGGGACTTTGTCCCGTCGAGCCGCCGCCACCTACCGTATCTTCCTCGGGATCCAGATCCATCCCTTCCTCGTGTTCACCACCACACCAACCCGAGCCAGCCACCTCTCCTTCCACTCCGCCTCTCCATCGGGATCCACCTGCAGCACCCCAGCCTCGCTGCGCCTGAGCCCCATCTCTCCTTAGCCGAGCTCTCGATCGGGGGGATAGGAGCCCCGATCCAACTCCCCCGCCTTGCCGTACCAGAAGCCATGGGTGGTCTCGTCACCGCGCTGCTCCGGTGAGCCAGCCCGCCGGCGACCTCGACCTCCAGGTCCGGCCGCCTCCGTTCATTTTGCAGACGAAAGCGATTGAGCACTGCGCGCCCTCTCTCCTTTCTTCTCCTTCCTCCGGTTTCTTTCTCTCAATCCTCTCTCTGTTCTGCTGCCATGGACAGGAGCTCGCCGTCGCGCTGAATTGTCTCCACCGGCGCTCGAAGTCCCCTGGAAGCCCGGATCTGGTACCTGCACGCCGGACCCGTCCGTTCTCCCGCGCCCGTTCGTTGCCCCGCTGCCATCTCCGGCCTTTTCCCGCCGGGTCCGCGTCGTCGCCTCCCCACCATGGCCGCCCGAACCCGAACCTGAAGCTCCATCTCTGCCTCGCTCCACGCCATCAGGGAGCCGTCGACCCCGCGCCGGAGTCCCTCGTACCCGGGCGTCTCCGTCGACCCTGCCGTCGGCCGGCGACCTCGTCAGCCGGAGCTTCGCCGCCACGGCGAGAGCAGCAGCAGGTCGCCGTGCTTCCTTCCCTTCCCTCTCTTTCGCTCTGCATCTGATGCTCCTGACCCCGCCGTCTCTTGTTCTAGGAGATCGATCCCAGAGCCCGTCCTCGAGGCCGTTGCCGGCAGACGTTCCCGCCGTCTGTCGCCCTGAACCTGTTGTTGTTTCCGTTCTTCAGGAACGAGCAGCAGCAGAGCAGCTCGCTTGCGCCGCTTGACTCGGTCGTCCCGCGCCTTGGGCCAGATCAGCGCCAAGACCCAGCGTGGGCCAGCGCCTCCCCAAGGCCCAGCCTCCTCCCCACCAGCGGGTCGTGACCCATGGTGGCGCCCACAGCTGCAGATTTCGGCCCGAGCCGTGTTTTTTTTTCAAATGCGAATTTGCTATTTATCCAGAGATTTACCTGTTTTGTAGAAAACCCCCTCATGTACATGCATATAATAACTCACAATTGGTGCATCGGTTTAAAGTGATTTAAATATGAAAAATGCTTAGAATTTTGTGTAGATTAATAATTTGCCACTTTCATCCATGTTAAATATGTTTAAACATGTTGTTTGATTAAATTTGCTCAAATGCCATGCTAAAATGATTTATTTCATAACTAAATAACCGTAGCTCGGTTTTAAATAAACTTTATATGTAAATGGGGTGGAAAAAATGCCTAGTTTAACATGGTGGACTTTATTTTCCTGTTTAACAACAATAAAATATGTTTTAGGGCAGAACAATACCGAATTCAAAATATGGACATGAGGATTTTCCTAATTGTTGTTTGTGTTTCCTACTCATTTAAACTTGCCTAAATAGTTAGTTTAATTATGCTTCACCCCTTGCCATGTTTAACAACATTTAATATTGATGAGTAGTATAACCGAGAGAGAACTAAATAATTGATGTGGTGTTTCGTCAGTATGCAACTCGTTGCATATTGAGCTCCACTTAACTTGTAGTATTGTTTGTTGCACTTTGCCATGCCATGCCTCATTAAACCGGACATGCATCATACTTGATCATGCATCATGCCATGTTTATGCTTGTGTGTTTACCATGTTGTTTGTTTCTTTCCGGTGTTGCTTCTTAGTTCCGGTAATGTTGCGATTGTGAGGATTCGTTCGACTACTCCCGTTCATCTTCTTCATGGACACGTTCTTCTTCCTTGCGGGATTTCAGGAAAGATGACCGCTACCCTGGATCTCACTACTATCATTGCTATGCTAGTTGCCTCGTTCTATCGCTATGCTGCGCTACCTATTACCTGTTTATCAAGCCATCCCATATTGCCATGAACCTCTAACCTTTGACACCTTTCCTATGCAAACCGTTGTTTGGCTATGTTACCGCTTTGCTCAGCCCCTCTTATAGCGTTGCTAGTTGCAGGTGAAGTTGAAGATTTCTCCATGGTGGACAGGGTTTATGTTGGGATATCACAATATCTCTTACATTATTAATGCATCTATATATTTGGTAAAGCGTGGAAGGCTCGGCCTTATGCCCGTGTTTTGTTCCACTCTTGCCGCCCTAGTTTCCGTCATACCGGTGTTATGTTCCCGAATTTTATGCTCCTAACGCGTCGGGTGATTTATGGGACCCCCGACAGTTCGCTTTGAATAAAACTTGTCCAGAAAGGCCCAACCTTGGTTTTACCATTTGCCTCACCACCACCTATCCCTTTCCTTGGGTCGGCCAACCCGAGGGTCATCTTTATTTTAGCCCCCGGGCGGTGCTTGTCTAAGTGCTGGTCCGAACCGAAGCGATGTCTGGCGCCTGGCAACTGTGGTCTATGCCAACCCGACATCTTGCTCATCCGGTGTGCCCCGAGAACGATATATGTGCAGCTCCTATCGGGATTTGTCGGCACAGCGGAGGCTTTGCTGGTCTTGTTTTACCATTGTCGAAATGTCTTGTAAACCGGGATTCCGAGACCGATCGGGTCTTCCGGGAGAAGGTCTATTCCTTCATTGATCGCGAGAGCTTGTCATGGGCTAAGTTGGGACACCCTGCAGGTATAAACTTTCGAGAGCCGTGCCCGCGTTATGTGGCAGATGGGAATTTGTTAATGTCCGGTTGTAGATAACTTGACACCAGATCCGAATTAAAATGCATCAACCGTGTGTGTAGCCGTGATGGTCTCTTCTCGGAGTCCGGGAAGTGAACACGGTTTCTGGGTTATGATTGACGTAAGTAGGTGTTCAGGATCACCTCTTGATCATTGCTAGCTTCACGACCGTTCCGCTTGTTTCTCTTCTCGCTCTCATTTGCGTATGTTAGCCACCATATATGCTTAGACGCTGCTGCAACCTCACCACTTTACCCCTTCCTTACCCCTTTAAGCTTTGCTAGTCTTGATACCCATGGTAATGGGATTGCTGAGTCCTCGTGGCTCACAGATACTTCCAAAACCAGTTTGCAGGTGCCAATGAAACCGTGTAGGTGACGCATCCGAGCTCAAGGAGGAGCTCGATTAAGATCTTGCCCTTTGTGTTGTTTCGTTCTAGTTGATCAGTAGTGGAGCCCAGTTGGGGTCGATCGGGGACCTTTGTCGCATTTGGGGTTCTTCTTTTATTTTGGTTCCATAGTCGGACCTTGATTGTATCTGGTTGATGTAATGCTTTATTCATGTAATTGTGTGAAGTGGCGATTGTAAGCCAACTATGTATCTCTTTCCCTTATGTATTACATGGGTTGTGTGAAGATTACCTCACTTGCGACATTGCTTTCAATGCGGTTATGCCTCTAAGTCGTGCTTCAACACGTGGGAGATATAGCCGCATCAAGGGCATTACAAGTTGGTAATCAGAGCCTTCCCCGACCTTAGGAGCCCCACTGCTTGATCATTTTTAGCGGCCGAGTTGTGTCTAGAAAAATGTTTTGAGTCATTTAGGATTATATATATCGAAGAGTTAGGAATTCTTTTTACTCCTCAGTCCCTTCGTCGCTCTGGTGAGGTCTCCTGACGTAGAGTTTTGACTTTCCTCTCCTCAAATTTCACTAAATTTTTTTTAGGATCACGCGGGTATCTTGGAATCGTTCCGATGGTTTTATGATGAGAACATTGTCTTGGTGCCTCCTGTCGGGGTTTAGTGGAAGTGTCCCGGGAGTTGAGCTCGAGGTGTTGTCGTCATAATTTTATCGTTGCAGTTCTCGAATACCGAGTTTAGTACGCCGACATCGAAAATCTCTTTTATGCAGTTGTTGGTGAGATAACCCGATAACCCGATCTCGAGGTGAGTACGGAGTATTGCCATGACTTGTATAACGGATGCTTTTCAAGGTTGAGGTACACGATTTCGAAGGTTTCTTGGTTATGTGTTGACGGATGGATACAAATGGATGTAGGGATTGTTAGTTTGGGTGAGATATATTGCTTCCCCTGTATCCCCAACACCAGATCGCATAACCAGAAAGTTTCGGGAGTTTTATAGGTGGGAATTCAAGTAGCTCCTAGAATATATTTCCGACAGATGCATGATATGGGATTGGGTAAATCTCTATCATATGTATTTGTTCCGGCTTATTTTGCAAGCCAACTCCTTTGTTTTGTTTTAATTGTGGTATTCAAGTTGCTTCGAAGTCAAATGTTGAATCCATACCTTTTCCTAAATGGTGTTCTCATATTTCTATGTGAATACTAATCCTTCTTGATCATTGAGGTTGTCATGTCAACTCTTTTCCAACCGGTGTGCTTCTCTTCAAGTGGATCCGATCATTTCAACATTTGTGAGATCAATTCTAAGATTTTCTCAACGGTGTTTGTTTCAACCGTCCCAAGTTGCCTTTGCTTTTCCCACCCTCCCACCCTTTTCTCCAAGGACTCGGATTTCTTAATCATGTATCCTTTTATTTGTGGGAAGTCTCTTCATTCTTTTCTTTCAATGTTTTTATCCGGTGATTTCCCATGAAGATGCTCAACAGTTTCAAGTTCATCATCCTCCATTGTTCTTAATTCTCCGGTGGATCCAACTCAAGCTTTCGGTGTTGTTCATATCCCTTTCCTCGTTTCAAATGCTATCCCATGCCGGTGCATCCCATAATCGTCCACCTCTCTCTATTCGTATCCGGAGTACTAAAGATATCTCACAAGACTTGTGTTTCCATTCTCAATCCGTTCAAGATATTTCGAGGTTGTTATCTCATTCAAGCCATTTAATTCAACCGGTGAAACCTCTCTTTAAATTTTTCAACGGTGTTTTCTTTTGAGTGGGCCCTAACCCACAGGTCTTTTCCCAGGATCTTACCTGACTCTTCTAATTATCAGGAGCCATTCGCAAATTCTTTTCCAAGTTTGACGTAAGAATGAATTTTCATCAGTCATATTGCTTCTCCAAGATCGCTTTCAAATTCTTTTCAGCTTTGGCTCAACCTTTTCTCTTTTAATCCTTCCGGAGTGTCTCAACAATTCATGGTGGTGTTTCTCGTCGTCATTCTCGAATTTTTAAGACCAAAGAAGAGTTCCTCTTAAATCCTTACCCGTTCTTCCAGATTCATGATTCTAGCTTTATGCCATACTCTCATAATTGTTTTGATTGTGACAATTCTTTTCTTCCCATCCGGAGCATTTCATGAGTTGTTTCCATTTCTTTCCTCTGAAGGCCATCATGTCATAATTCTTCATTCTCAGCGTGTAGCTATCGTTCTCCAAATCTTACCGGTGCGTCGTTCAAATAACCTCTAACCAGTTCATGATCTCTTCGTTCTCATGTATCTAAATCCCCTCAAGTATCTTCATTCGTTTTCGAATTCTTCCCGGTGAATTGTGCCTTTGCTACTTTCATTTTCATCTTATGGTGGTTCATTCAAGATTTCACTTCCTTCATTATCTTATCAATTCATTCGTTCTTTCCAATCCTACCGGTGGTTCATGAAGACTTCCTCAAGTTTTGATATATCTCTTTTAATCCTTTCTACGAGAATAAGTAGTATGCCAAATCCGTTGATTGTCATCAATTTAATTGGTGAAGGATAAGCATAACATAATTCTTATTCTTGTTCATCCAAGTGATTAATTCTTTATTCCGGAGGCCCTTAAAATTCTCGGTTTCATTTGTTTCATCTTCTCTTTTTCCCAGAGTTCCAAGCTCTAATTATCACGGAGATCCATCTAAATCATCGCAATGCTTCACCTTGTGTTTTCAACTTCTCTTTCTTTGTATCATCCTTTTATTACCGGAGTTCTTCATTGAGGCTCTACATGGTGGTTCGTCAAGGATTCCTTTCATTCTTCAATTGTTCTTCAAGATTTCTCTCGGAGTTATGACTCGCCAAGCTATACTCAAAAAATAAACATGGTGCTCAACACATGTTTTTGTTTTGAGGCATTCAAGTATTCTTCATCTCGCATTCCAAAGTGCAATTCTTTCTACCTTATCTTTTGAGGTGGTGTTATGTCACTCTTGACAATTTCCATTCATGTTTCGTGATTCACATGTCGTCAAGAATGAGGTATTTTAAATCCATCAATCTCTTCTTTGGAGTTATCTTGGTATAGATTTCACCTAAAGCCATCCCTAAGGACTGTTGCTATCTATGGTGCTCATAAATGATCCAAGCTCTTTTTTATCCTCTCAGTAAAATAGTTTCTTGTCTCCTTGTTCTTACCAATCCAATTCTTTTCCTGTGAGTGGTAGTTTGTCACCTCATAATTTGACATGTATTCCACAAGACCGTATCAAGCTTATTCCTTCGTTGTTGGTTTTCCAACAATTCCGCTCGACCCGTCTCCTAAGGATGCCTCCTCAAGCTCTATTGTGGCATAAGAGGGCATTTTCTTCTCCATTCTGTTATTCCAATGATCTATCTTCTATTCTTTCTTCCGGAGGCATGGTGATGTTGCTCTCTTCACTCATCATCTCGAATTGTTAGGATCGTATTCTTTTCTTGCTTATCCATTTAACCGGAGTGTTGTATCATCTCTTCAATATCTTTTCATCTCATCAAGGTTTCTTCTCTTTTCTACCGGAGTGCTGTCCAAATTCTGTCATTCTTGTTCCTTGGCTATCTCATTATACCGAGGTGGTCATATTCTTTTCGTTCGTGAAGCTCTCATTTCCATGTCACCAACCTTCAAGTTATCATAATACTCCTAGTCCCTCTTTTCTAACGGGTTGTTTGCAATCTCGTTCATCTCTGTTACTCTTTCTTTTAAATTGCTCAACCTCTCAAGGTTCGTGTATTCACTCGTTCGTCAAAGAAGCAACTTAGTTTTACCTCTTCTCTTCCTCTTCCGTTTCCCTCCGGTGCTATCCTAGATCTCGGGACGAGATCCTCTCGTAGTGGTGTAGTGTTGTAATGCCCCGGATACAACTTTCCATATTCGTAACTCCAACTCTTGCCTTTTCCGGAGATGCGATATGATATTTCCTTCGTGGTTGGGTTTTGTTCTTTTGTTTTTGCATTTTGTTCATGTCATGCTATTCTTCTCATGTCATCATTCACATTGCATCCATATGTTTTCATAAAACTCGTAACCGTTCGCAGTTGCCCTTTCTTTCTTTGCCTGCGTTGGCATTTTCTCTCTTTGTCCGAGACCAACAAAACCCCTTGACCCCGTGGCCTTTCGTCAGACCCCATTGTCTTTGTTTTCCCCCTCTCATCTAAATGCCTACCCTCTCAACACAGTGCATAGACCCCTCTCGTGCGTCCAAAAACTCCCCTTGACCCAAACCGGACTGTCGCTACCGTTGTGTCCGGATCATCCCCTAACGTCTACAAAACATCTCTGTTTTGTTAATTGGGCTCCCTAACTATTTTATTCGCGACCGTCCATTTTCGATCAGAGGGACCGAGATAGCCCCTAACCTAATCTGTGAGGTATATATAGTCCACCTTTAGTCATTTTGGACAAACCCTAAAATCTAGGGACTTTGTCCCGTCGAGCCGCCGCCACCTATCAGATCTTCACTGGGATCCAGATCCATCCCTTCCTCGTGTTCACCACCACACCAACCCGAGCCAGCCACCTCTCCTTCCACTCCGCCTCTCCATCGGGATCCACCTGCAGCACCCCAGCCTCGCTGCGCCTGAGCCCCATCCCTCCTTAGCCGAGCTCTCGATCGGGGGGATAGGAACCCCGATCCAACTCCCTCGCCTTGCCATACCAGAAGCCATGGGTGGCCTCGTCACCGCGCCGCTCCGGTGAGCCAACCCGCCGGCGACCTCGACCTCCAGGTCCGCCCACCTCCGTTCAGCTGCCGCGGACGAGCAGTTGAGCACCTGCCGCGCCCCTCTCTCCTTTCTTCTCCTTCCTCCGGTTTCTTTCTCTCAATCCTCTCTCTAATCTGTTGCCATGGACAGGAGCTCGCCGTCGCGCTGAATTGTCTCCACCGGCGCTCGAAGTCCCCTGGAAGCCCGGATCTGTACTCGCACGCGACCGTCCGTTCTCCCGCGCCCGTTCGTTGCCCCGCTGCCATCTCCGGCCTTTTCCCGCCGGGTCCACGTCGTCGCCTCCCCACCATGGCCGCCCGAACCCGAACCTGAAGCTCCATCTCTGCCTCGCTCCACGCCATCATGGAGCCGTCGACCCCGCGCCGGAGTCCCTCGTACCCGGTTGTCTCCGTCGACCCTGCCGTCGGCCGGCGACCTCGTCAGCCGGAGCTCGTCTTCGCCGGCAGTAGCAGCAGCAGGTCGCCGTGCTTCCTTCCCTTCCCTCTCTTGCGCTCTGCATCTGATGCTCCTGACCCCGCCGTCTCTTGTTCTAGGAGAACGATCCTAGAGCCCGTCCTCGAGGCCGTCGCCGGCAGACGTTCCCGCCGTCTGTCGCCCTGAACCTGCCGTTGTTTCCGTTCTTCAAGAACGAGCAGCAGCAGAGTAGCTCGCTCGCGCCCCTTGACTCGGTAGTCCCGCGCCTTGGGCCAAATCAGCGCCAAGACCCAGCGTGGGCCAGCGCCTCCCCAAGGCCCAGCCTCCTCCCACCAGCGGGCCGTGGCCCATGGTGAGCGCCCCCGCAGCCTGCAGTTTCGGCCCAGGCCGTGTTTTTTTTTCAGCGCCTGCGAATTTGCTATTTATCCAGAGATTTACCTGTTTTGTAGAAAACCCCCTCATGTACATGCATATAATAACTCACAATTGGTGCATCGGTTTAAAGTGATTTAAATATGAAAAATGCTTAGAATTTTGTGTAGATTAATAATTTGCCACTTTCATCCATGTTAAATATGTTTAAACATGTTGTTTGATTAAATTTGCTCAAATGCCATGCTAAAATGATTTATTTCATAACTAAATAACCGTAGCTCGGTTTTAAATAAACTTTATATGTAAATGGGGTGGAAAAATGCCTAGTTTAACATGGTGGACGTTATTTTCCTGTTTAACAACAATAAAATATGTTTTAGGGCAGAACAGTACCGAATTCAAAATATGGACATGAGGATTTTCCGGAATTGTTGTTTGTGTTTCCGGCCTCATTTAAACTTGCCTAAATAGTTAGTTTAATTATGCTTCACCCCTTGCCATGTTTAACAACATTTAATATTGATGAGTAGTATAACCGAGAGAGAACTAAATAATTGATGTGGTGTTTCGTCAATATGCAACTCGTTGCATATTGAGCTCCACTTAACTTGTAGTATTGTTTGTTGCACTTTGCCATGCCATGCCGCATTAAACCGGACATGCATCATACTTGATCATGCATCATGCCATGTTTATGCTTGTGTGTTTACCATGTTGTTTGTTTCTTTCCGGTGTTGCTTCTTAGTTCCGGTGTTGTGATTGTTAGGATTCGTTCGACTACTCCCGTTCGTCTTCTTCATGGACACGTTCTTCTTCCTTGCGGGATTTCAGGCAAGATGACCGCTACCCTGGATCTCACTACTATCATTACTATGCTAGTTGCCTCGTTCTATCGCTATGCTACGCTACCTATTACCTGTTTATCAAGCTATCCCATATTGCCATGAACCTCTAACCTTTGACACCTTTCCTATGCAAACCGTTGTTTGGCTATGTTACCGCTTTGCTCAGCCCCTCTTATAGCGTTGCTAGTTGCAGGTGAAGTTGAAGATTTCTCCATGGTGGACAGGGTTTATGTTGGGATATCACAATATCTCTTACATTATTAATGCATCTATATATTTGGTAAAGGGTGGAAGGCTCGGCCTTATGCCTGGTGTTTTGTTCCACTCTTGCCGCCCTAGTTTCCGTCATACCGGTGTTATGTTCCCGAATTTTGCGCTCCTAACGCTGTCGGGTGATTTATGGGACCCCCGACGGTTCGCTTTGAATAAAACTTGTCCAAGAAGGCCCAACCTTGGTTTTACCATTTGCCTCACCACCACCTATCCCTTTCCTTGGGTCGGCCAACCCGAGGGTCATCTTTATTTTAGCCCCCGGGCGGTGCTTGTCTAAGTGCTGGTCCGAACCGAAGCGATGTCCGGCGCCCCCTGGGCAACCAGGGTCTATGCCAATCCGACGTCTTGCTCATCCGGTGTGCCCTGAGAACGAGATATGTGAAGCTCCTATCGGGATTTGTCGGCACAGCGGGAGGCTTTGCTGGTCTTGTTTTACCATTGTCGAAATGTCTTGTAAACCGGGATTCCGAGACTGATCGGGTCTTCCAGGAAGAAGGTCTATTCCTTCATTGATCACGAGAGCTTGTCATGGGCTAAGTTGGGACACCCCTGCAGGGTATAAACTTTCGAGAGCTGTGCCCGCGGTTATGTGGCAGATGGGAATTTGTTAATGTCCGATTGTAGATAACTTGACACTAGATCCGAATTAAAATGCATCAACCGTGTGTGTAGCCATGATGGTCTCTTCTCGGCGGTGTCCGGGAAGTGAACACGGTTTCTGGGTTATGTTTGACGTAAGTAGGTGTTCAGGATCACCTCTTGATCATTGCTAGCTTCACGACCGTTCCGCTTGTTTCTCTTCTCGCTCTCATTTGCGTATGTTAGCCACCACATATGCTTAGACGCTGCTGCAACCTCACCACTTTACCCCTTCCTTACCCCTTTAAGCTTTGCTAGTCTTGATACCCATGGTAATGGGATTGCTGAGTCCTCGTGGCTCACAGATACTTCCAAAACCAGTTTGCAGGTGCCGATGAAACCGTGCAGGTGACGCATCCGAGCTCAAGGAGGAGCTCGATGAAGATCTTGCCCTTTGTGTTGTTTCGTTCTAGTTGATCAGTAGTGGAGCCCAGTTGGGGTCGATCGGGGACCTTTATGTCGATTTGGGGTTCTTCTTTTATTTTGGTTCCGTAGTCGGACCTTGATTGTATCTGGTTGATGTAATGCTTTATTCATGTAATTGTGTGAAGTGGCGATTGTAAGCCAACTATGTATCTCTTTCCCTTATGTATTACATGGGTTGTGTGAAGATTACCTCACTTGCGACATTGCTTTCAGTGCGGTTATGCCTCTAAGTCGTGCTTCGACACGTGGGAGATATAGCCGCATTGAGGGCGTTACACGCTTTATGGTCTTAAACAAGCTCCTAGAGCATGGTATAAATGCTTGACCAAGTTCCTTATTGAAAAAGGCTTTGAAATTGGGAAAATTGATTCCACACTTTTTACTAAAAGGGTTAATTGAGAACTATTTGTGTGCCAAATCTATGTTGATGATATTATATTTGGTTCAACTAACCCTCATTTTAGTGAAAAGTTTGGGAAGCTAATGTCGGAGAAGTTTGAGATGTCTATGATGAGTGAACTCAAATTCTTTCTTGGATTGCAAATCAAGCAAACTAAGGAAGGTACTTTTGTTTCTCAAACAAAGTACACCAAGGACTTATTCAAAAAGTTCAATATGCAAGAATGCAAAGGTATGTCTACACCCATGCCTACTAGTGGACATCTTGACTTGACCAAAGATGGTGAACCGGTTGATCAAAAGGTTTATTGCTCTATGATTGGTTCATTGTTATATCTATGTGCTTCACATCCCAATATCATGCTAAGTGTGTGCATGTGTGCATGATATCAAGCTGCTCCTAAAGAATGTCATCTTAAGGCCGTGAAAAGGATAGTGAGATACTTAATCCATACACCAAATTTTGGCATTTGGTATCCTAAGAGGGCCTCTTTCGATCTTGTTGGCTACTCCGACTCGGACTATGCCAGAGACAAGGTTGATAGAAAGTCCACTTCGGGTACTTGTCAATTTCTTCGTAGATCTCTTGTGTCTTGGTCCTCCAAGAAACAAAACTCGGTATCCTTATCTGCCGCCAAAGCGGAGTATATTGCCGCTGGTTCATGTTGTGCTCAATTACTTTGGATGACCCAAACTCTTAAAGATTATGGGATATATGTGAAACATGTTCCATTGCTTTGTGACAATGAAAGTGCTATCAAAATTGGTCATAATCCCGTACAACATTCTCGAACTAAGCATATTGAAGTTCGTCATCACTTCATTCAAGATCATGTTGCTAAGGGTGACATTAATCTTAAGCATGTTCGCACCGAAAAACAATTAGCGGATATATTCACTAAACCTCTTGATGAGAAAGTGTTTTGCAGGTTGAGAGGAGAATTGAACATCATTGATGCTTCAAACTTGGAGTAGGAACTCCATTGGATACATGCAAGACATGAGCTTATGACTAATCCTTGATGTTTCTCTTATGATGAAAATCTTATGTCTTGGATATATTTGGATCTTGCATGTTATCTAACCCATGTAGGTACTTGGTGGAATCAAATTCCATGAGATTGTAATCTACTCACATCTTGAGAAATCTCTACATCACCAAGTTTCTACACTATGGTGGTTGAAGACAAGGAAGCACGGAACCATTCAAACATATCCTTTGACAAATTCTATGTTGAGCTTCATTATTGTCATTTTTGGATACACAAGTGCTCTTCCTTGCAAGAACTAACCCATGTAGGTAATGCACTCAAATTCCAAGTGGTGCTCCCAATTCTTGATGAGCTACATCAACCTTGAGCAACCCACACAAGTTCAACTACATGGTCAACACCACCAACCAAGGTATGTTATTCCATCTTAGAGAAGCTTTACTCCAAGTCATGAGCTAAAGCAACTCGACAAGATGTGAATACATCAAGATGCTTAAACAAAAAATGGCAACCCCATTTTGAGCTTAAACGATGAGTATGACCTATGATCAAGTGATCTCACTTGACTCCTAAGTCAATATACTCTAACATAGGTGACTTTGTCGCCGACCATCTCTAGATGAAGTTCTCTTGTGTTCTTTTCTGTGTTTTTGCATTTGTCTCATGCATATTTGTTTCCCCTTTCAAAAAAAACAAACTTCATCAAGATTTCTTTCTGTTTGCTCTGCATTTTTTGCATCCAATTCATTGCATATCATTCAGTAAATTCCTTGCAAATCTTTGTGAGATCTTACTACTCTAGTGAGCTGAGGTGACAAGTGTTTTCTCTGCGATGAACTCGGTTTCACCGATTTGTTGTTTTCGGTCCAACCAAAACCTTTTGGTACAATCGAAGCATACCACTCGGTGCCACCGATTTCACAACAGGAAAAACAGTTTGCCACTTATTCTGTGTTTCTTCTGATCCAGCTCCACTCAAATAATCTTGTCCTCTACAAGCATCACATATATATATATGCTTTGTGCTGTGACTCAAGGATCAAACCCTTCTTGGAAATTGATGTCAAAGGGGGAGAGAGAGATCACATCAAAGCTTATCACTTAGAGAGTTCACATCAGAGAGAGAGAGAGTATTACTTCCACAGGGGGAGAAAGAGATCTCCAAGGGGAGAGAATACTCAAGTAGAAAGTATTTCTCAAGGATCCCAGATGCTTGGTGTTCAAGAGGAGAGATACCACATGTCTTCTTGAGGGGAAAGACATGTTCATATGTGCTTATTTGCATTAGCTCTGTTCATTTATATCTTTCATCTCTGATCTTCTGTTCCCTATCTTCTCCCAGTATCCCATGCTAGATTCAGGGGGAGCAAAACATCTAAGGGAAAGAAATCATTTGAATTCATTGCATATCTTTACTCTTGGGGACATGTCTAATCCAATGTGGTACTTAGTACTCACTCTCTACATGTCATCCCAGTCTTGGTATTCTTGTGGTTTCTTCTGTTTGCTCTGGCTAGTAGATGTACCTGTGTTATCTAACCTTGTTTACGCAGGTTCATTCCATCCTAAGTCAACTCAAGACTACAAGGTAAGTATATGCATCACAATCATGTGTATGAGGAATTCTTGCTGATGTACATACTGTTTGCAAGAAGGACTCATGGGCATGAAGGTATTTTCTTAAATATTCTTTGCTCTGATGCATATGGCCAAGATACATGTAACACATTGCCTGCTCTATCATGGTTATGCTCTCACATGCTTATATATTCCATATTCACATGATTGCATACATGTACGGGGAGCCTATGCTTGTAACATGTCTTTCCAAAGCTTTACTTGCTATTCTTTATATCTTTATCTAAAGCTTTGACGTATGTTGTCAACAATTACCAAAAAGGGGGAGATTGAAAGCACAAGTGATCCCTAGGTGGTTTTGGTAATTAATGTCAACATATCTCTTGTTGGACTAACACTTTTATCTAGTATGTTTCAGATAAGTTCAACAATGGAGTGGCATGGACTAAATATGTGGGAACTCCTTCAAGATGCTCAGGACAAAGGATTGGCTCAAGCTTCAAGCTCGAGACTCTTCATTTTACATTTTAGTGATCCAAGATCACATTGAGTCTATAGGAAAAGCCAATACTATCAAGAAGGGATGAGGTGTTGCTTAATGAGTTTCTTGCTCCACAGTACTTAGTGATATGCTCCAAAACCCTCGACTACTTTCCCACTTCCACACATATGACCTAAACCTAAAGTCAAACTCGGCCTCACCGATTATTTCTATCCGGCGCCACCGAGTTCAGATGTCATAGCCACGACTACAAACCCTAGACAAATCGGTTTCACCGATAGGGATCTCGGTCTCACCAAGATGGGATTGCAATCTCTCTGTGTATGTCCATTACCAAAATTGGTCTCACCGAGTTTGTGTAATCGGTACTACCAAGATTACAATGCAAACTCTCTGGTTAACTTATTACCAAAATCGGTCCCACCGAGTTTGAGTAATCGGTCTCACCGAGTTTGTGTAATCGGTCTCACCGAGATTACGTTATGCCCTGACCCTAATCATATTGGTCCTACCGAGTTGCATGTCGGTCCCATCGAAAACCCTAACGGTCACTAGATTTGCTAAATCGGTCCGACCGAGTTTGTTGATTCGGTCCCACCGAGTTTGGCAAGTTGTGTGTAACGGTTAGATTTTGTGTGGAGACTATATATACCCCTCCACCTCCTCTTCATTCATGGAGAGAGCCATCAGACCGAACCTACACTTCCAAAGATACATTTTCTCGGAGAGAGAACTACCTACTCATGTGTTGAGGCCAAGATATTCCATTCCTACCATATGAATCTTGATCTCTAGCCTTCCCCAAGTTGCTTTCCACTCAAATCTTCTTTCCACCAGATCCAAATCCCATGAGAGGGAGTTGAATGTTAGGGAGACTATCCTTTGAAGCACAAGAGCAAGGAGTTCATCATCAATGCACCATTTGTTACTTCTTGGAGAGTGGTGTCTCCTAGATTGGCTAGGTGTCACTTGGGAGCCTCCGACAAGATTGTGGAGTTGAACCAAGGAGTTTGTAAGGGCAAGGAGATCGCCTACTTCGTGAAGATCTACCACTAGTGAGGCAAGTCCTTCGTGGGCGACGGCCATGGTGGGACAGACAAGGTTGCTTCTTCGTGGACCCTTCGTGGGTGGATCCCTCCATGAACTCACGCAACCGTTACCCTTTGTGGGTTGAAGTCTCCATCAACGTGGATGTACGATAGCACCACCTATCGGAACCACGACAAAAACATCCGTGTCTCCAATTGCGTTTGAATCCTCCAAAACCCTTCCCTTTACATTCTTGCAAGTTGCATGCTTTACTTTCCGCTGCTCATACTCTCCTTGCATGCTTTCTTGTTATGTATTGTGAATGTTAAACTTGTGCCTAAACTCCACTTAAACTTAAAGAAGTTAAAAACTGCAACTTTGGTACTTAGTGTCTAATCACCCCCCCCCCCTCTAGACACCTCTTCTCAAGGTCCTACACCAAGCATAAAACCTTCATGTGCTTTCGGTGCAAATTTTGAAGTGTGATGTGGATCCCTGATCCAGCACCTAGCACCAAATACTCTGAGGTAACTTACATTTGGCTTCTTACCAGTTAGGAGCTCATAGGATGCTTTCTTCACAAGCCTGTGAAGATAAACACGGTTAATGACGTGGCATGCAGTGTCACTGGCTTTAGGCCAGAACTTCCATGGAGTCTTGTACTCATCAAGGATCGTTCGGGCCATCTCAATAAGAGTTCTGTTATTGCGCTCCGCGATGCCATTCTCCTGAGGTGTGTAAGGAGCAGAGAACTCATGAGTAATACCCAAAGTATCCAGATAAAGGTCGAGGCCGGTGTTCTTGAACTTAGTGTCGTTGTCGCTTCTGATGTGCTTGATCTTGACGCCATAGTTTGTCATGGCACGATTGGCAAAGCGTCTGAAGACATCCTGCACTTCAGTCTTGTAGAGGATTATATGCACCCAAGTATATCTAGAGTAATAATCAACAATGACAAAGCCATAGAGGCAAGCAGTAGAATTGAGAGTAGAGTAGTGAGTAGGGCCAAATAAGTCCATGTGTAGCAGCTCGAAGGGTTGAGATGTAGTCATGATTGTCTTCGAGGGATGCTTGGCCCTGGTCATCTTTCCAGCTTTGCAGGCGCCACACAGATGATCCTTCTTGAACTTGACGCCTTCGATGCCCACGGCATGCTTTTTCTTCGTGAGAGTGTGCAAGTTCCTCATGCGAGCATGTCCTAGCCTTCGATGCCAAAGCCAGCACTCTGAAGCTTTTGCTAGAAAACATACGGCCATCTGTGGTCCTGCTGAGAAATCTACCATATACAGATCATCTTTCCGATACCCTTCAAAGACTAGAGACTTGTCAGATTCCAATAGCACAAGGCATCGATATTTTCCAAATAGCACAATCATGTTTAAGTCACAAAGCATTGAGACAGACATTAAGTTGAAACCAAGGGATTCAACAAGCATCACTTTATCCATGTGCTGATCCCTTGATATTGCAACTCTACCTAGACCCAATACCTTGCTTTTACCAGTGTCCGCAAATGTGATGTGACTCTTGTCTGATGGATGTATGGTTGAATCCATCAAAAAACTTCGATCGCCAGTCATGTGATTAGTGCATCCACTGTCCATAATCCATTATGAAGTACGAGGTGTCATAGCCTACAGTGCAGTTTGGGGGATAGGCTTCACCAAGCGAGTTGTGAAGCATAAACATTTGACGAACAAGTGGAACATGGAAATTCAGATCTTGGTTAGGATAGATAGGATGAGTGTCAAGGAATCCCGGAACGAAATACAAAGTAAGACCATTTGGGCATTTTATCTTGCACCCCACAAGATGTTTAAGGTCCCCAGTGTTAGCATTGGACGCCTTAGATTTCCGGCTGGAGACCTTTCCCTGCAAAAGAGAGTTAAGTTTTCTTAACCACCCACATTTTCAGGGGTGTCTTAGAAGCAATGAGTCTAAGTGCAGCATCTGAGAACTTCGGCTTTGGAGCCCTAGTAAATAGCCTTGCAGGAGGTGAATAATACTCATAGGAATAAGCAAAAAAGTTCTTAGTTCTATGAACATAGCAGTTTGAGGAAACACGCTCATATTCATGGGTCTGAGTATGATTTCCCTGCAAAACATTGACGTTAGGGTGACTCAGATGAGTCCTCGGTCTGTATGAAGCTTTTTAGGACCATATGAAGCCTTTGGTATGGAGTTTGTCTTCTTCACAGGTGGTGTCAAGATGACATGCACCGGAAGATTCTCAAGACAACTTTTGGGTACCCATATCTTCTTCATAGGTGGCCCATTCCTGCAGTTAGTACCAATATACCTGGCAAACACTTCGCCATTCTGATTCTTAAACAATTTATAGTTTGCATCAAAGGATTCATCAATGATAATAGGGTTAGCACAAGTGAAACAAGATAAGGTGGATGGATCTACTGAAGGTTCCTTTGCAGCAACCCATGTGGTTTTGGGGTACTGCTCAGGCTTCCAGTACGACCCATCAACATTCATTTTCCTCTCGAACCCAACACCCTCTTCCTAGTGTTTCGGTTCAGAATCTGTTTATTGAGGACATCACCTAATGTCTGATGCCCTTTGAGACTTTCGTACATCCTTGTCTCAAGCAGTGTCTTCAACCTGGCATTCTCATCAGCAACAGTAGTGGTATCCTCAGCAGAGGGGTTAGTTACCACATCAGTAGTTGAAGATATTGCAACAGCAGTAGCAGTAGAACATTCAGCAACAGAGGCAGCGTTATCACGCTCAATGCATTTTAGACATGGTGGTTCAAATTCTTCCTGAGCGGAACTGATCTGTTGGGAGCGAAGTGACTCGTTCTCCTTTTGAAGATCTTCATGAGCCGATCTCAATTTCTCAAGTTCCTGCTTCCTTTGAAAATAATCGTAGGAAAGTTTTTCATGAGAAGTTGAGAGTGATTCATGTCGACCTTCAAGTTACTGGTACTTAACATGAAGACTTTTGATGTCTTTAATTAAGGACTGAGACTTGGTCATTTCTGCATCCAACAGGTCATCGCTTTTGTCTAACAGTTTTTGAGTATGTTCCATAGCTTTCTGTTGTTCAGTTGCAATTTTAGCAAGTGTTTTGTATCTAGGTTTGGATTCACCATCAGTGTCATCTTCACTTGATGTTTGAAAGTAAGCATCACGTGATTTTACCTTGGCACCACGTGCCGTGAAGCAGTAGGTGGGAGCCGAGTCGTCCTTGTCATTATCATCAGCGTTGGTGACGGAGCCATTGTCTTCAGTGTTGAAGATGGACTTGGCGACGTAGGCTATAGCTAGAGCCAGACTCGCAACACCAGAGTCAGACTCCTCATCAGACTCCACCTCCGTCTCCTCAGAAGCATACTCCTCCTCTGAATCCATCTCCTTGCCAACAAACGCACGAGCCTTGCCAGATGAGCTCTTCTTGTGTGATGAAGACTTGGAAGAAGACTTTGAGGATTTCTTCTTCTTGTTGTCATCATAATCATATTCTTTGCTCTTCTTCTTCTTCTTCTTCTTCTTCTCATTGTCCCACTATGGACACTCAGAGATGTAGTGACGGTTTCTTGCACTTGTGGCAGGTTCTCTTCTTGTGGTCATGAGTGGATGCTTCATCATTCCTTGAGCTGGATAATGAAGACTTTCTGAAGCTTTTCTTCTTGGTGAATTTCTGGAACTTCTTCACAAGCATAGCAAACTCCTTTCCAATGTATTCAGGATCACCAGAACTGCAGTCATATTCTTCTTCAGATGAGGAAGCAGCAGCCTTTGCCTTCAAAGCACGAGTTTGGCCATAGTTGGGGCCGTAGATATTTCGTTTCTCAGATAGCTGGTACTCATGTGTGTTGAGCCTCTCAAGTATGTCAGACGAATTGAGAGTATTGAAGTCAGGGCATTCTTGTATCATCAGGGCTAAGGTGTCAAATGAGCTATCAAGAGATCTCAGTAGTGTCTTCACTATTTCATGCTTCGTAATCTCAGTGGCGCGGAGTGCTTGGAGCTCATTTGTGATATCAGTGAGGCGATCAAATGTGAGCTGGATGTTCTCATTGTCGTGTCTCTTGAAACGGTTGAAGAGGTTGCGGAGAGTACTGATCCGTTGATCTCGCTGAGTTGAGACGCCTTCATTGACCTTGGAGAGCCAGTCCCAGACTAGCTTCGATGTTTCTAGAGCACTCACACGGCCATACTGTCCTTTGGTCAGATGACCACAGATGATGTTCTTGGCGGTAGAGTCCAGTTGAACGAACTTCTTGACATCAGTAGGGGTGACACCTTCACCAGTCTTGGGAACGCCGTTCTTGATGACATACCATAGATCGACATCAATGGCTTTAATATGCATGCGCATCCTATTCTTCCAGTAGGGATATTCAGTGCCATCAAAGATGGGGCACGCAGCGGAGACTTTGATTATCCCTGCAGTCGACATAGCTAAAACTCCAGGTGGTTAAACCTACCTTGCTCTGATACCAATTGAAAGGGCTAGTTATCGACTAGAGGGGGGTGAATAGGCGATTTTTATGAAAGTCTTCAAAACATGGGAGTTTTGAAGACAAACAATAGAAATGACACTATTTGTATACAGCGGAAGGTAGACTACACTAGACAAGCCATACTCAAGTATTCAATGAAGTGAAAGCACGAAGACTATTAGCAGCTAGGTAGTAAAGATCAGGATGGAAGATATTATGAAGCCAATCAGGACAAGTAGTCACACAATGAAGTCAACAGATAATGCAAGCAGGCAATGACTTCACGAAGACAAACTGTAAGTAAAGAGAAGTGAGAGATAGAACCAGTAGCTTCGGGAGGACAGCGATTTGTTTGACTAGTTCCAGTTGCTGTGACAACTGTACGTTTGGTTAGGGAGGCTGAGATTCAACTCACAAGATCGTGTCTTCACCTTATTCCCCTTGAGCTAAGGACACCTAGTCCCCACCCAATCACTCTGGTAAGTCTTCAAGGTAGACTTCCAAACCTTCACAGACTTTGTTCTCCGGTAATCCACAACGACTCTTGGATGCTCAGAATGCGACGCCTAACTGGCTGGAGGATTCACAATCCTCAAGTGTAACAAGTCTTCAGATCACGCGGACAGAAAGACTTCAGTGATGCCAAACACTCTTTGGGCTCTGGGTGGTTTGGGCTTTGTCCTTGCAAGGATTCTCTCTCAAAAGCTTCGGAGGTGGGTTGCTCTCAAACGACAAAAGTCGTGTACTAACTCTGAGCAACCACCAATTTATGGTGTAGGGGGTGGGCTATTTATAGCCACAGGGCAACCCGACCTGATTTGTCCGAAATGACCCTAGGTCACTAAGGAACTGACACGTGTCTCAGCGGTCAGATTTCAAGCACACGCGGCAGCTTGACTTGGGCTACAAGTAAAGCTGACTCATCCGACTCTGGATAAGATTTGCTCTCATTGTCTTCGTTCGAAGACATAGGATTTGGTTGAGCATCACTTCAGTCACTCTAACTTTGTTCACTTGGACCCCACTTAACAGTACGGTGGTTCCTGTGACTCAACAAAGAAGAAAAGGAAACAACGAAACAACTAAGTCTCCGCGCTCCATAGTCTTCACGTGATGTCTTCTCATGTCATAGTCTTCAACATGAATAGCTTCACTGATCACCATTGTCTTCACTGTCTTCACACATTTTTAGGGGTCATCTCCGGTAGGTAAACCGAATCAATGAGGGACTACTACCTGTGTTATCCTGCAATTCTCACAAACACATTAGTCCCTCAACCAGGTTTGTCGTCAATACTCCGAAACCAACTAGGGGTGGCACTAGATGCACTTACACATCGGTAAAACCGACGTGGACTAACCCGTTCTGACTGATATGCATCATCAATGACACTATCAACTCGGTGTCACCGATGAAAACTAATCGGCGTTACCGATTTCACTACTGAGAAAACTTTTTGCCATTGCATACTTCATTTCTTCTCCAGCTCCACTCAATGATTCTTATCCTCCACACGCATCTTAAACTACATGCTGCTTTGTGGTATGCCTCAAGGACCAAACCTATTTGACTCATGCTTCAGAAGTTCCCTTCTTGGAAATTGATGTCAAAGGGGGAGAGAGAGAGAGCACATCAAAGCTTATCACATTGGAGAGAGGGCACATCTAAGCTCTTCCAGCTCTTCCAGATGCTTGTTAACAAAAAGAGGAGAGAAGTCACATGTCTTTAAGAGGGGAAAGACATGTCAATGTATGGTTGTGTGCACCATTTCCTGCTCTGTTTTCTGTTTTTTCTTTCTTGCTCTGGTTTTCTCTTACCCTACTTCCCCCCATTATCCAATATTAGATTCAGGGGGAGAAAGAGTCCACATCTAAGGAATAAAATCTCTGGCATTTATTGCATATCTTTAATCATTTTGGGGGACATGTCTATATCCAAATGAAGTACTAAGTACTCACCCATTACATGTCATCCCAGTCTTGGTACTCTTGTGGTTTCCTGAAATTGCTTTAATTAGTGTGTTCTTGTGTTATCTAACCCTGTTTTCTCAAGTTCACCTCTTCCAAAGCCATCTCAAGACCACAAGGTAAGTATATGCATCACACTCATGTGCATGATGATCCCTTGCTGATGTACATATTGTTTGCAAGAAGGATTCATGAACATGAAGGCACATTTATCTTATCTACATCATTTGCTATGATGCATATATCCAAGATACATGTAACTCATTGCTTGCTCTGACATGCTTATGTGTTCACATGTTCTTATATTCTATCTTTACATGATTACACACATGTAGGGGGAGCCTATGCATGTTACATGTCTTTCCAAAGCTTTACTTGTTACTCTCATATCGTTTATCTAAAGCTTTGATGTATGTTGTCATCAATTACCAAAAAGGGGGAGATAGAAAGCACAAGTGCTCCCTCGGTGATTTTGGTAATTAATGTCAACATATCTCTTATTGTACTAATACTTTTATCTAGTATATTTCAGATGAGTTCAACAATGGCGCGGCAAGGACAAGAGGATGTGGAACCCCTTTCAAAATGCTAAGGACAAAGATTGGCAAAAGCTCAAGACTCTTCATTTTCATTTTAGTGATCCAAGATCACATTGAGTCCATAGTAAAGCCAATACTATTAAAAGGGGATGAGGTGTTGCTTAATGGTCTACTTGCTCAAAGTTCTTAGTGATATTGCTCCAAAACCATCAACCACTTTCTCATTTTCAAATATGTCCAAAACTCAAAGTCAAACTCGGCCCCACCGATTTGATCTATCCGGCGCCACCGAGTTCATTTGACCTAGCCACTGCCAGAAACCCTAGGCAATTCGGTCTCATCGATACGGATCTCGGTCTCACCGAGATGGCCTTGCAAGCTGTCTGTTGCCTGTTGTAATTGTTTCGGTCTCACCAAGATGTGCAATCGGTCCCACCGAGTTTGCCTGACCAACTCTCTGTTTGCTCTTTGCTGAAATCGCTCTCACCGAGTTCATGCAATCGCTCTCACCGAAATGAGGTTTTGCCCTAGCCCTAGCTCATCGGTCCCACCGAGTTGATCATGTCGGTCCCACCGAGATTCCTAATGTTCACATTTTGAACGGAATCGGTCTCACCGATTTCTTCTATTCGGTCTGACCGAGTTGGGTCATATGCGTGTAACGGTTGGATTTTTTGTGGAGGCTATATTGTTGGGGAACGTAGTAATTTCAAAAAATTTCCTACGCACATGCAAGATCATGGTGATGGCATAGCAACGAGAGGGGAGAGTGTTGTCCACGCACTCGTGAGACCGTAGCGGAAGCATTAGCACAACGCTGTTGATGTAGTCGTCGCCTTCACGATCCGACCGATCCAAGCACCGAACGATGGCACCTCCGAGTTCAGACACGCTCAGCTCGATGACGATCCCGGGCTCCGATCCAGCAAAGCTTGGGGTGTGTTCCACAAGACGACGGCAGGTGGCGATGATGATGTTCTATCGGCGCAGGCTTCGCCTAAACTCCACGACGATATGACCGAGGTGGAATATGGTGGAGGGGGGCACCACACACGGCTAAGGAACGATCCGTAGATCAACTTTTGTGTCTATGGGGTGCCCCCCCCCCCGGCCCCCGTATATAAAGGATCAAGGGGGGGGGCGGCCGGCCCTTGGGGCGCGCCAAGGAGGAGGAATCCTCCTCCTAGTAGGAGTAGGACTCCTCCTTTCCTACTCCTACTAGGAGGAGGAAGGAAAGGGGAGAGGGGGAAGGAAAGAGGGAGGTGCCCCCCTCCTAGTCCAATTCGGACCAGAGGGAGAGGGGGCGCGCGGCCCACCCTAGCCGCCCCTCTCTCTTCCCCACTAAGGCCCATAAGGCCCATTACTCTCCGGGGGTTCCAGTAACCCTCCCAAGACTCCGATTTTCTCCAAATCACCCGAACACTTCCGTGTCCGAATATAGTCGTCCAATATATCAATCTTTATGTCTCGACCATTTCGAGACTCCTCGTCATGTCCGTGATCACATACGGACTCAAACAAACTTCGTACATCAAAACTTATAAACTCATAATAAAACCGCCATCGTAACGTTAAGCGTGCGGACCCTACGGGTTCGAGAACTTTGTAGACATGACCTATAACTATTCTCGGTCAATAACCAATAGCGGAACCTGGATGCCCATATTGGTTCCTACATATTCTACGAAGATCTTTATCGGTCAAACCGCATAACAACATACATTGTTCCTTTGTCATCGGTATAGTTACTTGCCCGAGATTCGATCGTCGGTATCCAATACCTAGTTCAATCTCGTTACCGGCAAGTCTCTTTACTCGTTACATAATGCATCATCCCATAACCAACTCATTGGTCACATTGCTTGCAAGGCTTATAGTGATGTGCATTACCGACAGGCCGAGATACCTCTCCGACAATCGGAGTGACAAAACCTAATCTCAAATACGCCAACCCAACATGTACCTTCGGAGACACCAGAGCTCCTTTATAATCACCCGATTCGCCAGACGCTTGGTAGCACACAAAGTGTTCCTCCGTAAACGGAGTTGCATAATCTCATAGTTACAGAACATGTATAAGTCATGAAGAAAGAAATAGCAACATACTAAACGATCAAGTGCTAGGCTAACGGAATGGGTCATGTCAATCACATCATTCTCCTAATGATGTGATCCCGTTAATCAAATGACAACACATGTCTATGGTCGAAACATAACCATCTTTGATTAATGAGCTAGTCAAGTAGAGGCATACTAGTGACGTTATGTTTGTCTATGGATTCACACATGTATCATGTTTCCTGTTAATACAATTCTAGCATGAATAATAAACATTTATCATGATATGAGGAAATAAATAATAACTTTATTATTGCCTCTAGGGCATATTTCCTTCATCTCCCACTTGCACTAGAGTCAATAATCTAGTTCACATCGCCATGTGATTTAACACCAATATTCATATCTCAGATATGATTAACACCCATAGTTCACATCGTCATGTGACCAACACCCAAAGGGTTTACTAGAGTCAATAATCTAGTTCACATCGCTATGTGATTAACACCCAAAGAGTACTAAGGTGTGATCATGTTTTGCTCGTGGGAGAAGCTTAGTCAACGGGTCTGTCACATTTAGAGCCATATGATTTTGCAAATATTCTATGTCTACAATGCTCTGCAGGGAGCTACTCTAGCTAATTGCTCCCACTTTCAATATGTATCCACATTAAGACTTAGAGTCATCTGGATCAGTGCCAAAATTTGTATCGACGTAACCTTTACGACCTAACCTTTGTCACCTCCATAATTGAGAAACATATCCTTATTCCACTAAGGATAATTTTGACCAATGTCCAAAGGATCTTACTCCTAGATCACTATTGTACTCCTTGCCAAACCAGGCGAGTATACAATAGGTCTGGTCCATAGCATGGCATACTTTTATAGAACCTATGATGATGCATAGGAATGACTTTCATTCTCTTTCTATTTTCTGCCGTGGTCGGGATTTGAGTCTTACTCAATTTCATACCTTTGCAACACAGGCAAGAACTCTTTCTTTGACTGTCCCGTTTTGAACTACTTCAAAATCTTGTCAAGGTATGTACTCATTGAAAATCTTATCAAGCGTCTTGATCTATCTCAATAGATCTTGATGCTCAATATGTAAGTAGTTTTACAGAGGTATTGAAAAACTTTTATTCAAGTATCCTTTTATGCTATCCAGAAATTCTATATCATTTCCAATCAATAATATGTCGTACACATATAATATCATAAATGCTACAGAGCTCCCACTCACTTTCTTGTAAATACAAAGCTTCTCCAGCACTCAGATAAAACCATATGCTTTGATCATACTATCAAAGCGTATATTCCAACTCCGAGATGCTTGCACCAGTCCCTAGATGGATCACTGGAGCTTGCACACTTTGTTAGCACCTTTAGGATTGACAAAACCTTCTGGTTGCATCATATACAACTCTTCTTTAATAAATTCATTAAGGAATGCAATTTTGACATCCTTTTGCCAGATTTCATAAAATGTGGCAACTGCTAACATGATTCGGACAGACTTAAGCATCGCTACAGTTGAGAAAATCTCATTGTAGTCAACACCTTGAACTTGTCAAAAACCTTTTTGCGGCAAGTCGAGCTTTGTAGATAGTAACACTACTATCAATGTCCGTCTTCCTCTTGAAGACCCACTTATACAATATGGCTTGCCGATCATCGGGCAACTCCACCAAAGTCCACACTTTGTTCTCATACATGGATCCTATCTCAGATTTCATGACCTCCAGCCATTTTGCGGAATCTGGGCTCATCATCGCTACCTCATAGTTTGTAGGTTTATCATGGTCTAGTAACATGACTTTCAGAACAGGATTACCGTACCACTCTGTGCGAGCCGACTGAAGACCTACGAGGTTCTCAGAGTAACTTGATCTGAAGTTTCATGATCATCATCATTAGCTTCCTCACTAATAGGTGTAGGAATCACTGGAACTGATTTCAGTGATGAACTATTTTCCAATTCGGGGTACAGTTACCTCATCAAGTTCTACTTTCCTCCCACTCACTTCTTTCAAGAGAAACTCTTTCTCTAGAAAGGATCCATTTTTAGCAACGAATATCTTGCCTTAGGATCTGTGATAGAAGGTGTACCCAACAATTTCCTTTGGGTATTCTATGAAGACACACTTCTCCGATTTGGGTTTGAGCTTATCAGGATGAAACTTTTTCACATAAGCATCGCAGCCCCAAACTTTAAGAAATGACAACTTGGGTTTCTTGCTAAACCACAGTTCATATGGTGTCGTCTCAACGGATTTAGATGGTGCCCTTTTAACGTGAATGCAGCTGTCTCTAATGCATAACCCCAAAACAATAGTGGTAAATCAGTAAGAGACATCATAGATCGCATCATATCCAATAAAGAACGATTACGACGTTCGGACACACCATAAAGTTGTGGTGTTCCAGGTGGCGTGAACTGTGAAACTATTCCACATTGTTTTATATGAAGGCCAAACTCGTAACTCAAATATTCTCCTCCACGATCAGATCGTAGAAACTTTATTTTCTTGTTACGATGATTCTCCACTTCACTCTGAAATTCTTTGAACTTTTCAAATGTTTCAGACTTGTGTTTTATTAAGTAGATATACCCATATCTGCTCAAATCATCTTGTGAAGGTCAGAAAATAATGATACTTGCCACAAGCATCAACACTCATTGGATCGCATACATCAGTATGTATTATTTCCAATAAGTCCGTAGCTTGTTCCATTATTCCGGAGAACAGAGTTTCAGTCATCTTGCCCAAAAGGCACGGTTCGCAAGCATCAAATGATTCATAACCAAGTGATTCTGAAAATCCATCTTTATGGAGTTTCTTCATGCGCTTTACACCGATATGACCCAAACGGCAGTGCCACAAATAAGTTGCACTATCATTATTAACTTTGCATCTTTTGGCATCAATATTATGAATATGTGTATCACTACGATCGAGATCCAACAAACTATTTTCATTGGGTGTATGACCATCGAAGGTTTTATTCATGTGAACAGAACAACAATTATTCTTTGACTTTAAATGAATAATCGTATCGCAATAAACATGATCAAATCATATTCATGTTCAACGCAAACGCCAAATAACATTTATTTAGGTTTAACACTAATCCCGAAAGTATAGGGAGTGTGCGATGATGATCATATCAATCTTGGAACCACTTCCAATACACATCGTCACTTCACCCTCAACTAGTCTCTGCTTATTCTCAGAACTCCTGCTTTGAGTCACTAATTTTTGTAGCAACCGAACAAGCATAAATACTCAGGGGCTACTATAAACACTAGTAAGGTACACATCAATAACTCAGATATCAAATATACCCTTGTTCACTTTGCCATCCTTCTTATCCACCAAATATTCAAGGAATTTCCGCTTCAAAGGACCATTTCCTTTGTAGTGTAAGCACTCGGTTTAGGCTTTGGTCCAGCTTTGGTCTTCTTCACGGAGTGACAACTTGTTTGCCATTATACTTGAAGTTTCCTTTCTTTCCTTTGCCCTTCTCTTGAAACTAGTGGTCTTGTCAATCATCAACACTTGATGCTCTTTCTGATTTCTACCTTCGTCGATTTCAACATCACGAAGAGCTTGGGAATCGCTTACGCCATCCCTTGCATACTATAGTTCATCATGAAGTTCTAGTAACTTAGTGATGGTGACTAGAGAATTCATCAATCACTATCTTATCTAGAAGATTAACTCCTCTTGATTCAAGAGATTGAAGTACCTGCATAATCTAAGCACATGCTCACTAGTTGAGCGATTCTCCTCCATCTTTTAGCTATAGAACTTGTTGGAGACTTCATATCTCTCAACTCGGTATTTGCTTGAAATATTAACTTCAACTCCTGGAACATCTCATATGGTCCATGACGCTCAAGACGCCTTTGAAGTCCCGATTCTAAGCCGCTTAAGCATGGTGCACTAAACTATCAAGTAGTCATCCTTTTGAGCTAGCCAAACGCTCATAACGCCTCGCATCCGCTCTCGCAATAGGTTTGTCACCTAGCGTGCATTAAGGACATAATTCTTACGGCAACAATGAGGATAAACCTCGATCACGGATCCAATCCGCATCATTGCTACTAACATCTTTCAACACAATTTTCTAGGAACATATCAAAATAAACATATGAAAGCAACAACGCGAGCTATTGATCTACAACATAATTTGCAAAATACTACCAGACTAAGTTCATGATAAATTTAAGTTCGCTTAATCATATTACTTAAGAACTCCCACTTAGACGACATCTCTCTAGTCATCTAAGTGATCACGTGATCCAAATCAACTAAACCATGTCCGATCGTCACGTGAGATGGAGTAGTTTCAATGGTGAACATCACTATGTTGATCATATCTACTATATGATTCACGCTCGACCTTTCGCTCTCCGTGTTCCGAGGCCATATCTCATTATATGCTAGGCTCGTCAAGTTTAACTCGAGTATTCCGCGTGTGCAACTGTTTTGCACCCGTTGTATTTGAACATAGAGCCTATCACACCTGATCATCATGTGGTGTCTCAGCACGAAGAACTTTCGCAATGGTGCATACTCAGGGAGAACACTTCTTGATAATTTAGTGAGAGATCATCTTAAAATGCTACCGTCAAACCAAGCAAAATAAGATGCATAAAGGATAAACATCACATGCAATCAATATAAGTGATATGATATGGCCATCATCATCTTGTGCTTGTGATCTCCATCTCTGAAGCACCTCCATGATCACCATCGTCACCGGCGCGACACCTTGATCTCCATCGTAGCATCATTGTCGTTTACGTTGTCTATTGCTTCTACGACTATCACTACCGCTTAGTGATAAAGTAAAGCAATTACAGGGCATTTGCATTTCATACAATAAAGCGACAACCATATGGCTCCTACCAGTTGCCGATAACTTCGGTTACAAAACATGATCATCTCATACAATAAAATATAGCATCACATCTTGACCATATCACATCACAACATGCCCCGCAAAAACAAGTTAGACGTCCTCTACTTTGTTGTTGCAAATTTTACGTGGCTGCTACGGGCTTAGCAAGAACCGTTCTTACCTACGCATCAAAACCACAACGATAGTTCGTCAAGTTAATGTTGTTTTAACCTTCGCAAGGACCGGGCGTAGCCACACTCGGTTCAACTAAAGTGAGAGAGATAGACACCCGCCAGTCACCTTTAAGCAACGAGTGCTCGTAACGGTGAAACTAGTCTCGCGTAAGCGTACGCGTAATGTCGGTCCGGGCCGCTTCATCTCACAATACCGCTGAACCAAAGTATGACATGCTGGTAAACCGTATGACTTGTATCGCCCACAATTCACTTGTGTTGTACTCGTGCATATGACATCTACGCATAAAACCAGGCTCGGATGCCACTGTTGGGGAACGTAGTAATTTCAAAAAATTTCCTACGCACATGCAAGATCATGGTGATGCATAGCAACGAGAGGGGGAGTGAATCTTCATACCCTTGAAGATCGCTAAGCGGAAGCGTTTATCAAAGCGGTTGATGTAGTCGTACGTCTTCACGACCCGACCGATCCAAGAACCGAACGCACGACACCTCCGAGTTCTGCACACATTCAGCTCGATGACGTCCTCGCCTTCTCGATCCAGCAAGACGGGCGAAGTAGCAAATGAGTTCCGGCAGCACAACGGCGTGGTGACGGTGTTGGTGAAGAACAATCTCCGCAGGGCTTCGCCTAAGCACTACGGAAACTATGACGGAGGATAAACTAGAGGGGACGGGGTTGCCGGCACACCGCTTGGTGTTTCTTGATGTGTCTTTGGTGCTAGCCCTGCCCCTCTATTTATATGTTGAGCCTTGGGGTCGAAACTTGGAGTAAAAGCCTCCACAAAGTCGGTTTCACCCGAAAGGCAAGAGTCCTTCTCAGACTCCAGGGCCAGACGCCAGGGTTCCCGGCGTCTGGACCCAGACGCTAGGGACCCCGGCGTCTGGCCCTGGACTCTGCAAAACTACCTTTTGCGCTTTCCAAAAACCTTGTGGGCTTTCCCCTTTGGCCCAAATAACGTGTTCTCATACCCAAACATTTCGAGAAACATCCGTAACCCTTCCTGAATTCGGAACCCTTCCGGAGATCAAACACTATTATCCCATATATCAAACTTTATCTCCTGACCATTCCGAGTTCCTCGTCATGTCCATGATCTCATCCGGACTCAACAACATTCGTTACCAACATGCATAACTCATATAATACTATATCACAACGAAACGTTAAGCGTCACGGACCCTACGGGTTCAAGAACTATGTAGACATGACCGAGACACGCTTCCGTCAATAACCAATAGCGGACCGGATGCCCATATTGGCTCCTACATATTCTACGAAGATCTTTATCGGTCAACCCGCATAACAACATACGTTGTTCCCTTTGTCATTGGTATGTTACTTACCCGAGATTCGATCGTCGGTATCCAATACCTAGTTCAATCTCGTTACCGGCAAGTCTCTTTACTCGTTACGTAATGCACCATTCCGTAACTAACTCATTAGCTACATTGCTTGCAAGGCTTATATTGATGTGCATTACCGAGAGGGCCCAGAGATACCTCCCCGACAATCGGAGTGACAAAACCTAATCTCGAAATACGCCAACCCAACATGTACCTTCGGAGACACCTATAGAGCTCCTTTATAATCACCCAGTTACATTGTGACGTTTGGTAGCACACAAAGTGTTCCTCCCAGAACGGAGTTGCATAATCTCATAGTTACAGAACATGTATAAGTCATGAAGAAAGCAATAGCAACATACTAAACAATCAAGTGCTAGGCTAACGGAATGGGTCATGTCAATCACATCATTCTCCTAATGATGTGATCCCGTTAATCAAATGACAACACATGTCTATGGTCAGGAAACATAACCATCTTTGATTAATGAGCTAGTCAAGTAGAGGCATACTAGTGACGTTATGTTTGTCTATGTATTCACACATGTATCATGTTTTCGGTTAATACAATTCTAGCATGAATAATAAACATTTATCATGATATGAGGAAATAAATAATAACTTTATTATTGCCTCTAGGGCATATTTCCTTCACGGTTGGGCGCACTGTCCAAATTCATGCGGATATGAGCCAAACTGGCAACCCAAACAGACAAAAAAAAGAGATAAAATTCACGTTCGTTTGGGTCGACGTGACGGAATTGCCTGGGTTTTCTTTTGTGTTTTTCTTTTTCTTTTCTCTTTCTCTTTCTTTGTTCATTTTATTTCCCTTTTTTAAATCATGAACATTTTTCTTAAATTCTTGACCTTTTCAATGCTTTTTAAATCCATGAACTCTTTTCAAATTTGACAAACTTTTTTCTCAGAATCCGTGAACTTTTTTCAAATTCATTTATTTTTCAAAATTGATGATTTTTTTCAAATTTGCGTTTTTTTACAAAATCCGCAAACTTTTTCAAGTTCATGAACTTATTTTCAAAATTGATGCACTTTTTTTTTGCAAATTCGTGAATTATTTTCTCAAATCTATCCTTGTTTTTCAAAATCCATTAACTTTTTTGAAATTCGTGTTTTTTCAAAAACAATGACTCTGGACGAGCGACAATGTAGCCATGATACTGGGCTGGCCCAGAACGCGACTAGAAGCCCCCTGCTCTTTTGTCCCATTCAAATCCCCAGAATGAGGAAATTAAACGAAGCCCATTGCTAGGCCCAATCTGAGGCCCGGCGTCCTCCCGATCCCACTGCTTGTCTCCAGCCCTCTCTCTCGATGGAACCACCTCTAATGGACGGCTTCGATCTTCCCACCACCTCCGGCCCGTCTGCTACAATCGCCGGCGGCGAGGACCGGCCTCCGAAGATCACCGGACACGGCGGCTTGGAGATTGCGGACACGGGTCCTCTTCCTGACAGGTGCGAGGCGCTGGCTGCGGCCATCGCAGGGGTGCTAGGCGGCGCGCTTGAGGAGCATGAGGCGCGCGCCGCGGCCACCGCCCAGAGCCAGGCCGAGCTCGCCACCGCCATTGACCGCCTCAACGGAGGTAGGTGGTTACCTCCTGCATCATCTCTTACGCCTTGGCCTCAAATTTACTTGCTCCCTGCTGCTGCTGCCTCTGCGGCCGTCCCGTGGGGGTGTGCGGGCTCCTCTTCGCCTAGGGTTTTGTTTGCGTTGAGGTGTCTCCGGCATGTGTTTTAATCAAGTGATTCGATACAGATTAGCTCTGCTCTAAGTGAATTGGATTAATTGATATGGCATCTGACTGATCTAAGGGCATTTCTAACTGATCCCCTAAAAAATAGCGGAGTATCCGGTTGAGTAAATCTTAGCGGAGTATTTATACTTCACTAAGTTTTGGTCGGTTTTAGCCGATCCCCTAAACTTAGCGGAGTAAAACATAAATTTGCATAAATTCAACCTAATTTCAACCGAAACTTTTCGAGAAAACGCAAAAGCTTTGTGTTTCTTTGCATTGAAAAGTGAGGAGTTCAGTTACAAATGTCCGAGGACGCGGGAATTACAGTGTGATTAGTGTACATCCCATGTTTGAGGCAGTACCAGCCGGAGGCCGGGTGCCCCAGCAGCTGCCCAAGAGGATGCCTCGTCCTTGATCCTGTCGAGAAGCGTGTTCATGGATGGCGTTGCGTTGTCGAACACGCAGCTGTTCCTGTGTTTCCAAACCATCAAGGGCACGAGCAGCGCAGCGGATTTCAGGGCTTTGTGAAGTCCCGGAGGCGTGTTCTCCCTGGCATGCTTCCACCGGTCCATGAGGGAGGGCTCGCGGTTGGGGATCGGGGCTGGGATGCGCAGCCAGGCCAGTACCTCGTGCCAAGCCTAGCGGGCGAAGGTCCGCCCTGTTCAACCGAAACTTGCATGCATTTAAACATAAGTTCAACATAGATAGTCTTGACAACCAAACATTAAACATAAATTTAGACCTAAACTACACTAAACGTAAAACTACACTAAAAACTACTCAACCTCAACGGCCGGAGTGGAGGTTGAGCCAATTCTTCCTCGACAGGCCGCCCTCGGTGAGAGCTGGGTCCGGGCCGGTGCCGTCGTCATCGCAGTCGAGGAAGATGCTCTGCCACTCCTCGACGTCGAATTCCTCCTCCTGGCCGCCTTACACCTCGTCGTCGAAGATGACGATGACCTCCCCGCTTGTCGGCGAATATCGCCCGCTCCGCCTCCACGAGCTCCGGGTGCTGGCGGCGGAGGTTCTCCATGTACGCCTTGTCAGCGGCCTCCGCCTCGAGGCGCTCCCTCGCCTCTCGGTCCTCCCGCGCCATCGCCGCGCTCAACACACCCGGCTCCAGCAGGACGAGGTGGACCGACGCCGTCCCGAACGGGAAGTTCAGCCTCGCATCGCGGCCATGGAACCGGACTTGCCACCGGTCATACTCCATCGCCGCAAGGTCCACTGTGTGGAACGACCCGTCCCACTTCCTCTTGTGGGTCTCCCGGTCGGTGATCTCCGCCACCCATATCCCCCACGAGTGCTGTCGGACGCCGAGGTAGGTCCTCGTCGGCGGCCGCGGCGGAGGGAGCTCTGGGAAATCGGCGAATCAGGTGGGGGCGGGCCGATCGGGCGAGCGGTGGCGGCTCGAGAATGCGCCAGCAGACGACGACCCACGGGCGTGGCGGCGCGGATCCGCGTTGCGGATCTGCGGCGGAGATCACCGGCCACCGCGTCCGGCCATTGGGAGGTGAGGGGGCGGCAGGGAAGGGTGGGGGGCGCGCCGGCGGCAGGGCGAGGGGGAGAAGAGGAGGCAAAGGAGAGGAAGAGAGGGAGAAATTTTCTACTCAGCCGCCGAGCGGTGGAGTAAAAATAGGGAGATTGCGGCGGCCAAGTAATTCTTTTACTCCACTATGGTCTATTGGCGATTGGTTAGGTCCCGGTTAGAGTAAAACCGGAATTTTACTCCTCTAACTGGTTACTGGGGATCGGTTAGAAATGCCCTAAGGACCAACAGATTCTGCTTTAAGCTCCTGAATTTTTGTGGTACATTGTGATATGGGTACTCGCGCTAGTATTTCTTTTTTATGGTCATTCTGTTACTGACCCAGCCTTGTTGTCTGAGCAGTAGTTAATGTGTATTTTTCCGTCAATTCGAACCGAAGATCATTCTTAGTGTAGAGATGCTCATGCTAGTATTTGGTTTCAGTTTTGTTGCAGTGCAAGTAGTTTTTCGGAACAGAGGGAGTATTTATGAACTAATAATAATGTAGAGCATGTTTTTAAGTGGCATGGCTGACTTGACAATGATTGCGTATTCAGAGGAAGTATAATACTAGTACTATCGTCCTGGTTTATTAGCCCCCCTTGTATTTTGGGTCAAACTTTGACCTTTGATTTAACTACCAAAAAATAAGTTATATACCATGAAAATAGTATCATTAAAAACCTCTTTCGAATATGAATCCAACAATATAACTTTTGTGGTATACAACTTATATTTTGTTAGTGAAATCTATGATCAAAATTTGGCACAAAATACGAAGGGGACTAATAAACCAAGATGGAGGTAGTACGCTATAAGCCTGCTTATTAAATGACATTTTTGCCTATGTGGAAAAGAGAGGTAAGGAAAAAGAGAAGGAGTGAGCTCTACGTGTGCTCCTAGGTAAAAAAAAACTAATGAGAAAAATGAAGAGAGAAAGTGAAAAAAAGTACTAACCTAATTGCCAACTCTATACAGTAATTAAGGCTGGCTTTTGGTGATATGGTAGATTTATATAGCCAGCTGCTGGCTCTATTATAATCCTACATAAGTGGAAGACAAACAAGAGCGGTTTGGAATATCATCGGGGCTCAGTTCTTGGATAAAAAACTGCACTTTGAAACACCCAAACAACAAAATGAAGTATATTAAGCAACTAACTCGGTGGACAAACACATATAAATGAAGCCAGCGAGGTGCTAAGTTATGGCATACAAAAGGGTTCACTAGATTGGAATTAAAATTATATTACTGAAAAGTACATCACTGTCGATACAAACACAAATATGATAGTTAAATTGACAACACACATGGAAATACGCAGAGTAAGATAAATACCTGATTGAGGAAGATTTGGTCCAGCAAACCATAGTTGCTAGGCTGGGTTCTCCAGTGCATGTTGCTTTCCATAAAAAGCAGGACCTATATGGGTAGCGAATCTTTGGCTCCGGGTGATGTGCACCCCCTGTATCTGGACGGTTCTGGTGTTTAAGGTCAGGACATAGAGTAGTGGTATTATGTTGTATTGACTATAATAAATTGTTTGTTTATTACCTGCACACTTATATAAGTTGAATATGGTAGAAGCAAGGCTTCTGTGGCGCCATCATTACATGAGTGTACAGGTTTATCGTTGGCTTTCCTTTCCCTCTCGCAAGGCGACTAGGGCGAAGCTTCCTCACCTCAATCTCTGCTGGCGAGCCCCTGGAATCTCCTCCCATCCGATGGCGGGGAGGGGAATCTTGGTGTCTCGAGTCCGGTTAGTAGATAGGTTAGGGTCTTAATCCTCACAGGGGCGGCACTCGATGGATGGCGGTGCTTCATCTCCGAGTCAGTCTTCCGGGCTCCGATCCTCCTCAAGTTCGTCCGTTAGATGGATTAGACGGAGCTTCGGAGTAGATTCTTGCCGTCTCCTTGGGGCGGCGAGGTTAGGGTTTCTTGCCTTGCATACGAGACGGTGAGATTTTGTGTCAGGTTCTTCGAATTGATTTAAGGGTTCAAGGGCGACGCCTGCGGCTTTGGGGCGCTGGTCCTTAAAGGCACGTGCACGAAGACTTCCCTGCTGTCACCGACAAGGTCAGGCTGGTTCCGGTATGGGAGCGGTGACATCGGCTCGTCGACAGCTCGTTCTAGCGGCGGTAGTGGTCGTTCGGTGGTCCAAAAACCTTGATGTATTTTTATTATGTTTGGGGTGCTTTGTACGTATCTTTATAATAGATCCGAGCCTTTTCGAAAAAAAAGAGTGTACATGTTTTTTGCCCTTTTGTTTGTGACGACAGGTTTTGCCCTTGTGCCCTGCACCCTACCAGCACCATCGAGTTAATTGCAAGGAATTAAATCCGATCTCAGGGTAACTAATGTACATTTAATCATATTGCCTATGAGAGATTGTTTATCGTGCTTGCAGTATTGAGAGGCACACGTGGGAAGAGGATTTGTAGCACCTGGGTGCTCCACACCCCTATGTGAACATTATAAATTAAAAAAAAAATACAAGGAAATTTCAAAAAAAATCTGAAATTTTGGAATATGAAACCTGGGAACCCAATATACTTTCGTGTGAAATTTCATGAAAAAATACCAGGAAACGTATCCATGGCAAAAAAGACAAATAATTCTTATGTATAGAAAAAAACTGTTTGGATGGATTTTATTTCGGACTGTATTTTTGTCGCCACGGATACATTTCCTGGTATTTTTTCTACGAAACTTCATACGGGAGTAGACTGGGCACCCAAGTTTGATAGTCCAAGATTTCATTTTTTGAATTTTTCTTCTATTTTTTGAATTTAATTTTCATATAGGGGGGTGGAGCATCCATGTGCACCTGTGTATTTCCCGGCACACGTGATCCTACCTTGAACCATGTTATGTGAAGTACATCAGCATTTGGCAAGATATCACCCCAGAGATTTATACTTCTGTTATTGGATGCTTATTCTGTGGTTCATATGTTTCTGAATTGAACTTTGTGTTGTTATTTTTCTCTGCATGCACATTGTTTTTATCTCATACTCTCCCTGTGCGTCGTGAATTTTATGAAATTATGCCTATTGGTTTCTGCAGAACTAGACAGGCTATTGGAGAATGCACCCTCCCCAGTAATAGCACAACATGCAGCAAGGATTTCCTCTATCCGCAAGAGAGTGTTAGCGCTAAACATGCTACTGAGGTCCATACAAAGACGTATAGATAATATGGATAGAATGATTTCTACTGGTGTTACAAGTGGTACTATTCACCATACTAACACTATATCTGGTTTTTTATTGCACTACTCGGCTCAGATAAACCTGATGAATTATGATATTCATGTTGTATTATATTTGCAGATCATTCATCTCGTGTGCAGTTGCAAAACCAGAATTAAACTTGGATTGAGGTGCATTACTTTGGTCTATTATCATTTCTTTTTCCAGAATATATTATCATCTCAGCTGATATATGTATGGGTGCTCATGATAGACCTGAGTAAGCTACACTGCAGAAATATGCCGATGGATTTCGATAGTCTGGATCTACTTCTGTAGATAAAAGCTTTCTTATATTTTTGACAGTAGATCCATGATCATTCAGTCCAGTAGAGTTGTAGCATCTAGCTACTCGGTTTAGTATTATAAATGCAACAGTTTCATATCTGAAATATTACAAGCTTGTTCTAGCTTTAGATTATATAGGGTATATAATGTTACATAAGAAAAACCCTTTTAACTCACAGTTCTATGTTTACTTACTGATAAGTGCCTCCTAACACCAGTGCTATGAACAGTAGGATCTAGAAGGACATTTCCAGTGTTGCCCGTCAATTGCTCACCATTTCTGTCAGCTGAACTGTAATTCAATAGCGATGCAGGCGGCATTTTCACAAGAGGCTGTGTATAATAGTGAAGAGTGGTGATTGCAACTGCCCTCCAAATTCGCATCACTAGGAACGCTTCATTCTTTTTCGTTGAAGTGGGATTAGTTCTTCGGTCTGAACAATCTTTTGTCCTTGGTGGCGTGGAAAGTGAAATGCGCTTCAGATGTACCAATTGTACTCATGTACCATTTCTCTTGGGGAATCCGTCTCAACATGTACAACACTAGATTGCAAGGGGTAAACAATATTTTTATCTCATGTTGTGCAAATTTGGAATAACTGTGTTGTGAATATTCAAGATAGCAACCGCTTGAATTCATGAATTATGTTGGCTGGTAGGAAGAAACCGTGAATATTCTGAAGATGCTTTTGGACCGGGACTATTCCCAAATTGTATGTGCCTCTTGGTCTAAACAATGAAGCCAATCAGCATACTGCCATATTCTTGCCCACAAGGCAAGTTTGGAAGTTCCGAACAAATGATTTGAAACATGTTGGTTTCTTCCATGATCCAATTCTTAAGAAAAACCATGTAACTATGATGAGAATAAGTGAACAAACACCTGAAGAACAATGGACAAAGCAATTAGCTGGCTCTCTTGAAAAAATGTTATAGTTTACAGGCAAAATAATGGTACACTGAGACTTGCTACCAAACTTCCCCAAGATAACAATGGAAAAGAAAAGAACTAAAAAATGAACAGATGTGTGGTGAACCTATGTCGGAGGTTGTGAACCAAAGCTGTACATGGCCCCTATCTAGTTTTCTGTCTAATTTTACACACAATATTACAACAACATCACCAAAGAAATTCTTGGTATCAAGATTTCTCGCTGCCAATGAAACACCTCGGATCTTCCCTTCATGATTGCCTACCGGAAAGCATCCCCCAACCTGCATTCATGGATGGATTTCAAGGAGATGAGCATACATAAGAAGGTTCCAATCATGCTAACTAACTGCTGCACCATTTTACCTGTGATGTTCACCTCACAGGCGCATGTAACCTTCCCTGTGGCCTTTGAAGAGTTTCAGGTGCCTCTTGTTCTGGGAGCCACTCCTGGTCAGCTCACGCCGGGTTCGCCATGCCGACACATGAGAATACAGTGAAGGGAACAGAAAGCAAAGCAGAAGGAGCAGCAAGATCACGGCACATATCAGCATCACGTTGGCGAAACCGTCCAGATTTGCGGGGTTCTTGTTCTGCTCGGTCCATGGCACACCACCGACATTCATTCCAAAAACTGCGTAAAATAGCAGGGAAGGGTATATCCAGGTGATCACCCATGAACAGGAAACAACCTTATGATGGGGAAGCCCACTATGATGACCAACATGGAGAACTTACCTCCAGTTACAATGGAGAGAGGGAGGAAAACTATGGAGAGGAATGAAAGATAGTATAGGCTCTTGTTGATCTGTTCTGACTGCCAGCTGTCGAGGCTGGCCTGCAGTGTAGTCACTCTGTTTGTTATAAATCCAAGGTTTTCCTTGAGCCTCCTAAGGCGGCCGATCAAATCTTCGAGGGCGGCAATATCCTCAGTTGCGAACCAACTCTTGCTCGCGCATCTTTCCTTCACACGGGGGAAGACTTGTTCGCCGTGAGAAACCACCTGGAGGAACAGCATATTAGCATCAGGTCTCCAACTTTTATTTGGTATCATGGTATGACAGGTCAGGAAACAGCAGATGATACATCACTGAAGTACATCCCACTCAAATCCCCAGTATATCTCTTCAGAAATTTGGGAGAGGGTTCAACAAATACCTGAAGTAGGCGCTGTAAATCAAGGTGCATTTTGGGGAATCTCCTACCATCCAACAGAAGTTTCCTCATGAAGTGACCACCTGCAATCAACATACATAAGCATACCATGAAAAACCTCAAGAGTCGATTTGCCAGGTGCTAGGTGAATACATTTGCCATCTGATACCTTGTAGATATATGCATAATCAAACTAGACTAGTACTACATAAACTAAAGTAATTCGATTATATGATATCACCTTACAAATAAATTTGAGTACAAGTTTATCAGTAGTAATGAAGACTTGCTTTATATTGCATTCCATTGACATTAACCTGTCTAGAACCCAAGATATTGATGAACAAAATTCCCCCAATAACTCGCAGATGAGGCAGAAAAGATCATGTTGGGCAAATATGTACCGCCACTGCATTCATCGCATTTCAGAAAATAAGGTTGCTTGACAATTCACATTCTACCATCCATAAGCAAAACCTGTTAAGTTCTTAGCTTCCTCTTTTATCTTTATTCCAGCATTAGGGCATCTTCAATCTATCAGGGAATGACCTCTAGATGGAAAAACACCGTTTGAGAATCAGCTTAAGCACAAATGTGGAACCAAAACTGTGTTACAAATCGAACAATCCACAATTAACCCAAGAACATCAGCAAGCTCGTGTTGACCTTCCAGAAGTTCTCCCAGTTCGCCATTCCAATGCACATCAACAATGGCAACAAATTTGACACCCAACCCCCATTTCCTTACCACCAAATTAAGCTTCCGGTTCAATTAACATTCTATGATGATGATTAATGCAACTCATGTTGTTCATACAACAAGAATTTGTCATCACCAACCATAAAGGCGTAGACATGAAGTTAGTATCAACTCCTAAAAGATTGCCTTTTTTTTTTGCAGTCTTAAAAAGATGACTAGTAGAAAAAGCACCATACCACATAAATTATTGTATGCTTTGAGATTACCAGCCAAGAAAGCAACCTCCGTCACCCACCTTTGTCGATGTGCAGCTCGATGTTGTCGATCTCCATCTCGAGGCGCGTGACAATGTCGTGGACGTGGTCGACGTGCGTGCCGAGGACGTGCACGAGGAGGTTGGACACCGTCCGTGGCACCGGGTTGTCGGTGTGGGCTCCGTCCGCGTGGTTCATGGCGAGCAGCGACTCGAGCAGGCGCTCGTCGATAACGACGCCGCCCTCGACGGCGCGGCCGCCGCCGTGCCCCTCTTCGGCGAGCGAGGCGGCCACCCCGAGGGGCACCTCCGAGAGGAGCGACGCCTGCGTGGTCCCGAACGCGAGCCGCGGGACGGCGCCGACGGACACGGTGACTACGGAGCTCTCGGTGACGCGCGCGGCGAGGCGGATTGCGAAGGCGCTGCCAAGCGGGCCGGGCGCGCTGACGCGGAGCACGAGCGCGCCGCCGCCGCCGTCGGCGACGCCGCCGCAGTGCGGGCCGTTCCCGACGAGCGCGAGGATCTCCTGGAGTGTGAGCGGCGGGCACAGGAGCTCGATCAGCGCCTGCGCGTGGTGGAGCGGCTTCGCGGCCGCGCCACCGGTGAGCAACCGCGGGAGCTCGACGTGATGCCACGTGAACGCCCCCGGTGCGGAGGAAGGCGACGTCTCCGGCGACGTAGGCAGGTCCCACGGCGCGTCCATATACCGCCCATCGCCGTCGAACTCCAGCGCGTGCCGCGGCACTGCGCCGGACGCGAGCGGCTTGCCGACCACCGGGGACGGCGACGGGGGAGGCGGCCCGCCCCGCGGCTGCAGCATGTTACACCCCACCGCCTCCACGAGCGGCGAGGCCTCTCCGTTTCCGGCTGCGGCCGGTATTGGCATTGGCATTCGCGTGAGCGCCGGGGAACAACAGCAGCGGGAACGGACCGGGCGGGAGGCGGGGCTGACCCGGCGGGGACTATATCATAGTTTCTCAGCTGTATCGAGGTCCTAGTCGTAAATTACGAACCAGAGGACGTGGAATGCAGGGTCCTTCCTGTAAAAGACCATGGCCGTCCGGCGGGGGTTGTTAAGCTTAATCGGGGAGGTTGTTACCCGCCCGCAGTATGATATTAACAGCAATAATGAAGCTGGTAATCTTGGCATGAGGTTGACTATTTTTGGAATCTCTCGCCCTCTCTGTTCCGTGCGCCGGTGATGCATCATGAAACATGGATCACGATCTGCAGGTGTTATAATGGAATTTTAAAATTTGATGATCATTAGTCGCACGTCTAGGAGGGACCGGCTTGCCGAGGTCGGACTATCTGTATCCAGATGAGCATCCCCACTCCTATTTGACCGCTGAATACATAAACCAAAAGACTGAAGTATCTGTATCTAGACGAGCATCCCCACTCTTCATTTTTTTACAGATTTGAAATCTATACCAGAGTTTGTTACTTTGTTTGATTATATATAACTAGCAAAAGAGCCCGTGCTTTGCAACGGGAGAAAAAAATAACACACACTCTTAACCCAATAACCATAATATGTTCATGCCCTTTATTTTAGCGAGGCATCATTTTTATGTTGCCGCTTATCCTCCTTCCCACCCTCAGTGGCCTCAGTGTTCACACAAACCAAAGTGTGTTTGAATGTTGTTTTTTCCCTGCCAGTTTTTTCAGAGGTGCTCATGTGTGATTATCGATGTTTTCTTTCGTCTTTTTATGATTTTAGTGGTTGTTTTGCAATCCAGATCGTCGCGGTACGAAAGAAAAACAGACGTGCCCTATAGGTTACAAGTTTGCTTTTAAACTAATATTTTAAAATATTTAATAGGTAAAAATAACATCATATTCAAATTCTACATATTTTTCTATTCCAATTTCATATATAACATGTTAAAATCGGAGTTACGGTTTAATAGATATGGATAATTAAGAAAAATATTTGTTTAACTTATATATCTTCCAAAATAATATTTAAAAAATATTTAACAAACAAAATAACATCATATTCAGATTCTACATATTTTTCTAATCAATTTTCATATATAACATGTTAAAATCGGAGTTACGGTTTAAAAGATATGGGTAATTTAGAAAAACATTTGTTTGACTTATATATGATCGGTGGGTGAATTATCTAATACGTCAGGGGGGTTTCTGTAAAAATGTAAATAACGGTTTGGTTATGACTTAAGTGTGTACTGCGGGTTAATTCATGAAAAATACAGGGGATTTTCTGCAAAAGTGCGTGACGGACCGCCGAAACCCAATTTACTTTATTATTAGGTAGAGATACATATACTACAAGGAAACATAGAATTCGTCCTAACATGACCGAGTCAATTTTCGCAAAAAAAAAAGACCAAGTCAAGATAAAATTTCTCTTGAAATGCATGGTACTACAAAAGAATTCTTAGAAAAATTCATACCAGATTTAATACCATACATTTCAAGAGATGCGACTACCGCATCATATTTTGACTTCCAGTGAAATCTTAGACTTCCAAATTTTCTTGTTATTTTCCACCGGAACCTCTGAATGCATGAGTGCACGGCACATTCTGTAAAGGACCCAGATATAGTGAGGATTCATTGAAACACATCCTGTCCTTGTGTCAGGTTAATAGAATCCAAACGTGATAGAAGATTTTGCCATGACATGAGATGGGGAACAATCAAATCTCGCCTGAAAGAAATATCTGACAGGAATGAACTGAGCACCTGCGCAATAGTATCATTCTTATCGAAAATGTGGTACAAGGCAAGATATTGTTCCCGGAGACTGGCATTGCCTAGCCAAATGTCATCCAAGAAACGAACTTCTGACCTGTCTCTGATCGCGAAGGATCCAAAGTGGAAAAGATGTTTCTTTGTGGCCATTAGACCAGCCCAAAAGTGCGAGTCACCATGTTTTCAATAGGCCTGAGATACAACCTTTCGGCCTAGGTACTTGTTGCGCAGGAGGGTCCTCAGTAAGTGGTTTGAACAACCATTTACTAAGACACCATTCTTCACCTGTAGGTCATGAATGCCAAGGCCACCTTGGTCTTTTGGCCTACAAACCACACTCCATTTGAGCAGCTTGCACTTTTTTTCACTGTCTCTTTGCCAAAAGAACCCGGATCTAAAATAATCCAACCTTTGCAAGATCCCTTTAGGGAGTTGGTAAAAGAAAAGCATATAGAGAACCATATTTGTGAGTACAAAATTGATCAAGACCAACCGTCCTCCAATAGACCAACTTGCCTTTCCAACTGGTCAATTGTTTCTCTAAGCGTTCCTCAACATGTTTCCACTCCACATTAGAGAGATGCCGATAATCTATCGAAATTCTCAAATATTTAATCAGGAATTTGCCTTGTGCACAACCAAACATGCCAGCATAATTAGCCGCCTCCTCACCGGCTTCTCCCAAGTAGAGCAACTCACTTTTATGGAAACTAATTTTGAGGTCTGACATTTGCTCAAACGCTGGAAGAAAAAATTCTGTTTCGAGCCATATCCAGATCATGTTCCATAAAAGAATTGTATCATCGGCATATTAGAGAATATAGAGTCCACCATCCAAAAGGTGTGGCACTACACCTGCAATCTGACCGTCTTGCTTGGCACGATCAGTCAAGATAACCAGCATGTCAGCAACAATGTTAAATAACATTGGAGACATGGGGTCACCCCGATGTAGTCCTTTTTTTGGTTTGAAAGTATTGACCTATGCCATCATTCACTTTGACAACCACACTACCTCTAGTGACAAAATTTTGGATCCACTGGCGCCATTTATCGGAGAATCCTTTCATTCTCAGGGCCTGTTTAAGGAAAGACCACTTGACCTTGTCACAGGCCTTTTCAAAGTCAATCTTGAAAACTACTCCACTCATGTTTTTCGGTGCATCTCATGGACGGTCTCTGGTCTCATGTAGGATTACTACTCCGTCGAGTATATTTCAGCCTTGCATGAAAGCTGTTTGAGATGGCCAAAGAACATGGTCAGCAACCGTGTTGAGCCTATTAGTAGCCACTTTGGTGAAAATTTGAAGCTGGCATTAAGGAGGCATATGGGCCTATATTGCTGGATCCATTCAACCTCCTTAATTTTCGGCAACAAAATGATCTCACCAAAGTTAAGCTTGAATAGGTCAAGTTGGCCGTCATGAAGGGAATTGAAAAATTCCAAAAGGTCAATCTTGATGACCTCCCAAAAATTCTGATTGAATTCTACAAGGAAGCCATCCGGATATGGAGATTTGTTATGTTCCATTTGGAACATCACAGCTCTCACCTCCTCTTCTGTTGGGGATATAACCCCACGGTATGACCCGCCCGTTTAGGGCCGGGTTATCGAGTGGTGGCCTGACGAGAGACTTGATATGGGTTGTGGTGACCAAGACTTCAAGGCCCATGTGGCGACTCATTTAGTAGGCCTGCTTGTGGCCCTAGGCCTGAGGCGGCGGCTCATCGAAGGGCGCCGTAGTTACCTTACTTGGTAAATAAAACAAATAGGAAATTTATTAGGGCATGGATCGCAATACGACCCGGCTCTGCTGTAAGCCCAGGGCCTCGACCTGTGTATAAAGGGGAGCCCTTGAGGCAGAAAGGCTAAGTTACAAGCTCTCGAGTACTAGGATAGCCAAGTTGCACCCTTGTAATCGAGATCCCATGCAATAACAAAATCAAGCTAGAAGTAGGCTATTACCTCCATCGAAATGGGTCGAACCTAGGTAAATCGTTGTCTCTCTATTCTGATGAACCCCGTTCAAGCTACTACCTCGCAGCGATGGCCACACGACTAAGTCCTTCCACGAGGACATCTGCCGTGACAAAACCACAACAGTTGGCGTCCACCATGGGGCTATCGTCCGGTGGTGTTGAGTTCTTGGAGGGAGCTCTCCCAGGGATCGAGGGATTTACGATCGACCACATGACCAGGAGTCGCCACGACAAGCTCTACATCGACGATGCAGGCTGGGGCCCCGAGGCCGACGGAATAGAATACGGGTACCGGGTCCCCTTCGGCAAGATCCACGTCTTCATTGTCAAAATTGGCAAACCAGGACCCGAGCCAAACATCTGCACTGACATCGTCGAGCCGGCTCGGCGCACGCAACCCACCCGGGCTCAAGCAGGCTAGAACCATGTTTTCGTTGGCTTCACCCACGGAGTCGATCTCATGGACAACTCCGCGTCTGGTGGAGACACCCTTCTCTACTCCAAGGCGAGTCATCGGTCAGGGACACCGAGTCAATGCGCCCATGGTATGACGATAGACTTGGGGGCTGCTCTGATGATGAGCCGGCCCTGGACGATCATGAGTCGCCCCGCTCGACCACCATCTACATGGCGGGCACTGCACTGACCCTCAATTCTATTGCGGCAGGCACCATGGAAAGAACCGACGCTTCAGCAGCCAATCCAAGTGCGTCTGGCCCTGTTAAAACACAGGCTCAAGTCCTTTCAGAGCTAGTTGCCTCGTTGACGATGCTCCTCGAGTCGCTGTTACCGGCGGAGAATCAGGTGGAACGCAATGCAGAGGTAGCTAAAATCCGCGAGCAGATGGCTAAGGCTAAGGAGGATGTCAACGTTGAGAACGCTCACATGGTGCAGCTGTGAGCCCAAATTCAACGCCAAGAAGAGGGCTTGAGGATGGAGGCTTGGCACATGGGTCTCCGACATAACGCTTCAGATATGGTTCACAGGAGGAGGCACGAGAGCCGCCTGCCCATTGGTTACGAGCCTAGACATTTATTCAACACACCTACACCGGGGGCTGGGACGAGTAACCTGGGGGCTCCGGTCAAACCCCAATTGAACAGGGTCGTGCCTCAGGATGGAGACGGACGACCACCTCCGGCCCAGTCCCGTCAGCCGGTTCAGCAACACCGGCTCAAGACGGCAGCCCAACACCGGCTGCATGTTCGCACAATGCAGGATCGTTTTGTGACACTAGCGGGTCCATTCTCCGATCTCGTCGATAACCTGTTGGCAGCAGCTACCAACCTCACCGCACTTTCGATCACAGGGAATACCCAAGTTGAGAGGGAAGCCTTGCACGCCATCGAGATGTTGAAGACTGCGGTTGCCCAGCAAGCAAACTACTCCTATAGCCAACAACGACTCCACTCCACCCCGCATCCAAGCCGCAGTACGAGCCTCCATGCCGAGTCGCCCGCGGTTTCCAGCAGTGCCCAGAGGAGATGCGAGCAGCCGCGCGATTCGCCTCGACATGGAGCCCTAGACGCTCAGGAGATTGTCGACACGGCCCATGCGCAACGGGAGGCAGAAGCGGCCAACGCGTCGGTTCACCCATCACCCACTTCAACTCCTTTGGCCTCATAGGGAGTAGGGTCAAGTACCAGAACCATTGGGACTCCATGCCTGGTGTCGGCTCTTCGGAATGAGCGCATGCCTAAGGATTTCAAAGGCCCTCGTAAGGTCCCAAATTACACGACTAACCTCGAGCCGGCGGCTTGGATTGAAAGTTAGAAATTTTCCATGGACATGCTTGATGTTAGCCACGCATTCTGTGCTAAGTATTTGACTATGATGCTTGAAGGTCTGGCTCATACTTGGTTGAAAAACTTGCCCCCTAATTCCATTAACACTTGGTCGAAGCTGAAGGAGCGTTTCATCAAACACTTCTAAGGAACCTACAAGCGCCCAATGACAATTATTGATTTACAGCATTGTGTCCAGCGCGAGGGCGAGTTAGCTCATCATTGGGCCCGCCAGGTCGCGGATATAATCCACTCCTCTGATGGCATATTAGCCGCCCAGACCGTCTTAATTTTGGAGAAAAACTGTCATTTTGATCCTTTGGTTTAGAAGCTTGGGCGCCTCAAGCGGACGGTTCATGACATGGGAGGTTTCATGGATGTCCTTACCAGATATGTTGAGTCAAACACCATGAAAGATCCCACATCAGATGACGAGAAGGCCATCAAAGGCAAGAAAAATGATGCTGGCAAGGGACAACAACAGAACAACTCCGGGAACACTGGCAACCAGGGTAATCATGGCAATGATGGCAAGCACAATTGCACAAGCACCCGGAAGGCGACACAAATTTTGTTGCCAACACCAATGCTGGGTTCAAGGGCCAAAGACGAAATAATTGCGGGAGACCATTTAATGCAAATAAGGTTCGCAATTTCGAGGAAGCCCTCGAAGGTCCATGTCATAAGCACATTACTCAAGATAAGTCAGCGAGCCACTCTTGGGAGAACTGTTATATTATGTAGCAGTATCACAATCAAGTTTTCCAGAATCACCAGGGTGGCGGCAGTGGAAACCCGGGGCAACCTGGGCTGGCGGCTCTGGATCCATTTTTCCGGGAGCCGGCTTGTTCGGTGGTTTTAATGGTCATGGCAGGTCTTGGTCTGGATATCAGGGGTCTGGCAATCATGGAGGAGGAAATCAACATTTTGGTCAAGGTACTCAGCAGCAGGGCAACCAGATAGGTTTTCAAAGCAATCCTATGCAGCTAAATAGTGGGCAGTGTCATGTCTTTTTGACTAGCACCTGCAAGGGGGATAGCAAGCTCAAGAAGCGTGCCGTCAACTTGACTGAGCCGACTGTGCCTGAATATTTAAATTGGTCAGAACAACCAGTCATTTGGAGTAGGGAGGATCATCCCCCCCGGGTCGAGAATCCGGGTTGTCCTGCTCTGGTGGTGGCACCCCAAGTTGATGGTTATAAGCTTACTAAGGTGCTCATGGATGGAGGAAGCAGCATCAACATTTTATATTATGATACCTTCAGGCGCATGAATTTGTCAGAGAAACAACTCGTGCCATCTTCCACCGTTTTTCACGGGATCGTTCCTGGAAAGTCCGCTTATCCTATTGGGCGGATTAAGCTGGAAGTTGTGTTTAGTAATGAGTATAACTACAAATCAGAGTTTTTGACGTTCGAGGTGGTCAAGATTAAGATCCCATATCATGCCCTCTTCGGTCGGCCGGCTTATGCTCGTATCATGGCCTGGCCTTGCTATGTGTATCTCAAGATCAAAATGCCTGGGCCGAAGGGCACTATCACAGTTGATGGTAACAGGAAAATCGCACACGAGTGCGAGGAGGGGGATGCAGCTTATGTTGAGTCGGCCTGCACGGCAGAAGAGTTGAAGTTTTACACATCTAATGTTGACCCGACAGACATGACCCCCCCTGAAGAAACCCACCACAGAGTTTGATCCCCTGCTCAAGTTTAAGTCAGTTGAGGATACAAAACAGGTTGACTTCATCCCTGGCAACTCATCCCAACAATTCACTATTGGGACTGGCATGGATCCTAAATAGGAAAGCGCGCTCATTGAGTTCATCCGTGAGAATAGGGACATCTTTGCATGGAAACCTTCTGACATGCCTGGTGTATCAAGAGAATTTGCTGAGCACCACCTCAATGTTGATCCTAAGATGAAACCAGTCCGACAATACCTCCGTCGTTTTAACGAGGAAAGACACAAGGCTATTGGGGAAGAAGTGGCCCGACTCCTAGCTACCGGGTTCATCGTGGAAGTATTTCATCCTGAGTGGCTGGCTAATCTAGTGCTTGTTCTAAGAAAAACGACACTTGGCGTATGTGTGTTGATTACACAGATCTTAACAACGCTTGTCCCAAAGACCCGTTTGCCCTCCATCGCATTGATCAGAGCATTGATTCCACAGCTGGTTGTGAGAGCTTATGTTTCTTGGATGCTTACTCCGAATATCATCAGATAAACATGGTTGTTGATGACCAAGAGAAAACAACCTTCATCACACCCTTTGGGGCTTTCTGCCATGTCTCTATGCCTTTTGGGCTTAAGAGCGCGGGAGCTACTTATATGCGCTGCGTCCAAAATTGTTTTCACAATCAGATCGGGCACATTGTTCATGCTTATGTTGACGATATCATGGTCAAGTCCCGAAAGAAGGAAACATAGCTGGTGAAGGAAATATGCCCTAGAGGCAATAATAAAGTTATTATTTATTTCCTCATATCATGATAAATGTTTATTATTCATGCTAGAATTGTATTAACCGGAAACATAATACATGTGTGACTACATAGACAAACTTAACGTCACTAGTATGCCTCTACTTGACTAGCTCATTAATCAAAGATGGTTGTGTTTCCTAACCATAGACATATGTTGTCATTTGATTAACGGGATCACATCATTAGATGAATGATGTGATTGACTTGACCCATTCCGTTAGCTTAGCACTTGATCGTTTAGTATATTGCTATTGCTTTCTTCATGACTTATACAAAGTTCCTACAACTATGAGATTACGCAACTCCCGTTTACCGGAGGAACACTTTGTGTGCTACCAAACGTCACAACGTAACTGGGTGATTATAAAGGAGCTCTACAGGTGTCTCCAAAGATACATGTTGAGTTGGCGATTTCGAGATTAGGTTTTGTCACTCCGATTGTCGAGAGGTATCTCTCGGCCCTCTCGTAATGCACATCACTATAAGCCTTGCAAGCAATGTAGCTAATGAGTTAGTTACGAAATGATGTATTACGTATCGAGTAAAGAGACTTGCGGTAATGAGATTGAACTAGGTATTGGATACCTCGATCGAATCTCGGGCAAGTAACATACCGATGACAAAGGGAACAACGTATGTTGTTATGCGGTTTGACCGATAAAGATCTTCGTAGAATATGTAGGAGCCAATATGAGCATCCAGGTTCCGCTATTGGTTATTGACCAGAAACAGTTCTAGGTCATGTCTACATAGTTCTCGAACCCGTAGGGTCCGCACGCTTAAGGTTTCGACGATAGTTATATTATGAGTTTATGAGTTTTGATGTACCAAAGTTTGTTCAGAGTCCAGAATGAGACTACGGACATGACGAGGAGTCTCGAAATGGTCGATACATGAAGATTGATATATTGGAAGCCTATATTTGGATATCGGAAGTGTTCCGGGTGAAATCGGGATTTTACCGGAGTACCGGGAGGTTACCGGAACCCCCGAGGGGCTTAATGGGCCTACATGGGCCCTAGTGGAGAGGAAGAGAGGACGCAAGGGCTGGCCACGCCCCCTCCCCCCTAGTCCGAATAGGACAAGGAGAGGGGGGCGGTGCCCCTCGTTTCTTTCCCCTCTTCCTCCTCCTTCCCCCCTTCTCCTTCTCCAACTAGGAAAGAAGGGAGTCCTACTCCCGGTGGGAGTAGGACTCCCCCTTGGCGTGCCCTCCTTGGCCGGCCGCCCCCTCCCCCTTGGCTCCTTTATATACGGGGGCAGGGGGCACCTCTAGACACAACAATTGATCTCCAAGATCTCTTAGCCGTGTGCGGTTCCCCCCTCCACCATAGTCCTCGATAATATTGTAGCGGTGCTTAGGCGAAGCCCTGCGATGGTAGAACATCAAGATCATCACCATGCCGTCGTGCTGACAGAACTCTTCCCCGACACCCTGCTTGATCGGAGTCCGGGGATCGTCATCGAGCTGAACGTGTGCTAGAACTCGGAGGTGCCGTAGTTTCGGTGCTTGATCGGTCGGGGCGTGAAGACGTATGACTACATCAACCGCATTGTTCTAACACTTCCACTTTCGGTCTACGAGGGTACATGGACAACACTCTCCCCTCTCGTTGGTATGCATCACCTTGATCTTGCGTGTGCATAGGAATTTTTTTGAAATTACTACGTTCCCCAACATTGGTATCAGAGCCTAGTTTTATGCGTAGATGTCATATGCACGAGTAGAACACAAGTAAGTTGTGGGCGATACTAGTCATACTACTTACCAGCATGTCATACTTTGGTTCAGCGGTATTGTGAGATGAAGTGGCCCGGACTGACATTACGCATACGCTTACGCGAGACTGGTTTCACCGTTACGAGCACTCGTGCTTAAAGGTGACTGGCGGGTGTCTGTCTCTCTCACTTTAGTTGAACTGAGTGTGGCTACGCCCGGTCCTTGCGAAGGTTAAAACAACACTAACTTAACTTGACAAACTACCTTGGTAAGAACGGTTCTTGCTCAGCCCGTAGCAGCCACGTAAAATTTGCAACAACAAAGTAGAGGACGTCTAACTTGTTTTTGCAGGGCATGTTGTGATGTGATATGGTCAAGACGTGATGCTATATTTTATTGTATGAGATGATCATGTTTTGTAACCGGGTTATCGGCAACTAGCAGGAGCCATATGGTTGTCGCTTATTGTATGAAATGCAACGCATCAGAATTGCTTTACTTTATCACTAAGCGGTAGCGATAGTCGTAGAAGCAATAGATGGCGTAACGACAACGATGCTACGATGGAGATCAAGGTGTCGCTCCGGTGACGATGGTGATCACGACGGTGCTTCGAAGATGGAGATCACAAGCACAAGATGATGATGGCCATATCATATCACTTATATCGATTGCATGTGATGTTTATCCTTTATGCATCTTATCTTGCTTTGATTGATGGTAGCATTTTAAGATGATCTCTCACTAATTATCAAGAAGTGTTCTCCCTGAGTATGCACCGTTGCGAAAGTTCTTCGTGCTGAGACACCACGTGATGATCGGGTGTGATAGGCTCTATGTTCAAATACAACGGGTGAAAAATAGTTACACACGCGGAATACTCAGGTTAAACTTGACGAGCCTAGCATTTACAGATATGGCCTCGGAACACGGAGACCGAAAGGTCGAACGTGAATCATATAGTAGATATGATCAACATAGTGATGTTCACCATTGAAACTACTCCATCTCACGTGATGATCAGACATGGTTTAGTTGATTTGGATCACGTGATCACTTAGATGACTAGAGAGATGTCTGTCTAAGTGGGAGTTCTTAAGTAATATGATTAATTGAACTTAAATTTATCATGAACTTAGTACCGATAGTATTTTGCTTGTCTATGTTTGTTGTAGATAGATGGCTCGTCTTTGTTGTTCCATTGAATTTTAGTGCGTTCCTTGAGAAAGCTAAGTTGAAAGATGATGGTAGCAATTACACGGACTGGGTCCGTAACGAGGATTATCCTCATTGCTGCATAGAAGAATTACGCCCTGAAGCACCGCTGGGTGCCGAACCTCTTGCAGATGCAATCGACGACGTTAAGAACGTCTGGCAGAGCAAAGCTGATGACTACTCGATAGTTCAGTGTGCCATGCTTTACGACTTGGAACCGGGTCTTCAAAGACGTTTTGAACGTCATGGAGCATATGAGATGTTCCAGGAGTTGAAGTTAATATTTCAAGCAAATACCCGGATTAAGAGATATGAAGTCTCTAGTAAGTTCTATAGCTGTAAGATGGAGGAGAATAGTTCTGTCAGTGAACACATACTCAAAATGTCTGAGTATAATAATCACTTGATTCAACTGGGAGTTAATCTTCCTGATGATAGTGTCATTGACAAAATTCTTCAATCACTGCCACCAAGCTACAAGAGCTTCATGATGAACTATAATATGCAAGGGATGGACAAGACTATTCCCGAGCTCTTCGCAATGCTAAAGGCTGCGGAGGTAGAAATCAAGAAGGAGCATCAAGTGTTGATGGTCAATAAGACCACCAGTTTCAAGAAAAAGGGCAAAGGGAAGAAGAAGAACTTCAAGAAGAACAACAAACAAGTTGCTGCTCAAGAGAAGAAACCCAAGTCTGGACCTAAGATCGAGATCGAGTGCTTCTACCGCAAGCGATCGACACCGAAGCGGAACCGCCCCAAGTATTTGGCGGATAAGAAGGATGGCAAAGTGAACAAAGGTATATGCGATATACATGTTATTGATGTGTACCTTACTAATGCTCGCAGAGCACCGGGTATTTGATACTGGTTCTTGCTAATATTTGCAACTCAAAATAGGGACTACGGATTGCGAAGATTGGCTAAGGATGAGGTGACGATGCGCGTGGGAAATGGTTCCAAAGTCGATGTGATCGCGGTCGGCATGCTACCTCTACATCTACCATCGGGATTAGTTTTAGACCTAAATAATTGTTATTTGGTGCCAACGTTAAGCATGAACATTATATCTGGATCTTGTTTGATGCGAGACGGTTATTCATTTAAATCAGAGAATAATGGTTGTTCTATTTATATGAGTAATATCTTTTATGGTCATGCACCCTTGAAGAGTGGTCTATTTTTATTGAATCTCGATAGTAGTGATACACATATTCATAATGTTGAAGCCAAAAGATGCAGAGTTGATAATGATAGTGCAACTTATTTGTGGCACTGCCGTTTGGGTCATATCGGTATAAAGCGCATGAAGAAACTCCATACCAATGTACTTCTGGAATCACTTGATTATGAATCACTTGGTACTTGCGAACCGTGCCTCATGGGCAAGATGACTAAAACGCCGTTCTCGGGAACTATGGAGCGAGCAACTGATTTGTTGGAAATCATACATACTGATGTATGTGGTCCAATGAATATTGAGCCTCGCGGCCGGTATCATTATTTTCTCACCTTCACAGATGATTTGAGCAGATATGGGTATATCTACTTGATGAAACACAAGTCTGAAACGTTTGGAAAGTTCAAAGAATTTCAGAGTGAAGTGGAAAATCATCATAACAAGAAAATAAAATTTCTACGATCTGATCGTGGAGGAGAATATTTGAGTTACGAGTTTGGTTTACATTTGAAGCAATGCAGAATAGTTTCGCAACTCACGCCACCCGGAACGCCACACCGAAATGGTGTGTCCGAACGTCGTAATCGTACTTTACTAGATATGGTGCGATCTATGATGTCTCTTACTGATTTACCGCTATCATTTTGGGGTCATGCTTTAGAGACGGCCGCATTCACGTTAAATAGGGCACCATCAAAATCCGTTGAGACGACACCTTATGAACTATGGTTTGGCAAGAAACCAAAGTTGTTGTTTCTTAAAGTTTGGGGCTGCGATGCTTATGTGAAGAAACTTCAACCAGATAAGCTCGAACCCAAATCGGAGAAATGTGTCTTCATAGGATACCCAAAAGAGACTATTGGGTACACCTTCTATCACAGATCTGAGGGCGAAATTTTTGTTGCTAAATTCGGATCCTTTCTAGAGAAGGAGTTTCTCTCGAAAGAAGTGAGTGGGAGGAAAGTAGAACTTGATGAGGTAATCAGACTGCTCCCTTATTGGAAAGTAGTTCATCACAAGAACCGGTTCCTGTGACAACTACACCAATCAGTGAGGAAGCTAATGATATTGATCATGAAACTTCAGATCAAGTTACTACTGAACCTCGTAGGTCTACCAGAGTAAGATCCGCACCAGAGTGGTATGGTAATCCTATTTTGGAAGTCATGTTACTTGACCATGGCGAACCTACGAACTATGAGGAAGCGATGATGAGCCCAGATTCTGCAAAATGGCTTGAGGCCATGAAATCTGAGATGGGATCCATATATGAGAACAAAGTATGGACTTTGGTTGACTTGCCCGATGATCGGCAAGCCATCAAAAATAAATGGATCTTCAAGAAGAAGACTGACGCTGATGGCAATGTAACTGTCTACAAAGCTCGACTTGTTGCGAAAGGTTTTCGACAAGTTCAAGGAGTTGACTACGATGAGACTTTCTCACCCGTAGCGATGCTTAAGTCTGTCCAAATCATGTTAGCAATTGCCGAATTTTATGATTATGAAATTTGGCAAATGGATGTCAAAACTGCATTCCTGAATGGATTTCTGGAAGAAGAGTTGTATATGATACAACCGGAAGGTTTTGTCGATCCAAAAGGTGCTAACAAAGTGTGCAAGCTCCAGCGATCCATTTATGGACTGGTGCAAGCATCTCGGAGTTGGAATAAACACTTTGATAGTGTGATCAAAGCATATGGTTTTATACAGACTTTTGGAGAAGCCTGTATTTACAAGAAAGTGAGTGGGAGCTCTGTAGCGTTTCTAATATTATATGTAGATGACATATTGTTAATTGGAAATGATACAGAATTTCTGGATAGCATAAAGGGATACTTGAATAAAAGTTTTTCATTGAAAGACCTCGGTGAAGCTGCTTACATATTGGGCATCAAGATCTATAGAGATAGATCAAGACGCTTAATTGGACTTTCACAAAGCACATAGCTTGATAAAGTTTTGAAAAAGTTCAAAATGGATCAGACAAACAAAGGGTTCTAGCCTGTATTACAAGGTGTGAAGTTGAGTCAGACTCAATGCCCGACCACAGCAGAAGATAGAGAGAAAATGAAAGATGTTCCCTATGCTTCAGCCATAGGCTCTATCATGTATGCAATGTTGTGTACCAGACCTGACGTATGCTTAGCAATAAGCTTGGCAGGGAGGTACCAAAGTAATCCAGGAGTGGATCACTGGACAGCGGTCGAGAATATCCTGAAATACCTGAAAAGGACTAAGGATATGTTTCTCGTTTATGGAGTGACAAAAGAGCTAGTCATAAATGGTTACATCGATGCAAGCTTTGACACTGATCCGGACGATTCTAAATCGCAAAGCGGATACGTGTTTTTTAAACGGTGGAGCTGTAAGTTGGTGCAGTTCTAAACAAAGCGTCGTGGCGGGATCTACATGCGAAGTGGAGTACATAGCTGCTTCAGAAGCAGCAAATGAAGGAGTCTGGATGAAGGAGTTCATTTCCGATCTAGGTGTCATACCTAGTGCATCGGGACCAATAAAGATCTTCTGTGACAATACTGGTGCAATTGCCTTGGCAAAGGAATCCAGATTTCACAAGAGGACCAAGCACATCAAGAGACGCTTCAATTCCATCCGGGACCAAGTCCAGGTGAAAGACATAGAGATTTGCAAGATACATACGGATCTGAATGTTGCAGACCCGTTGACTAAGCCTCTTCCACGAGCAAAACATGATCAGCACCAAGACTCCATGGGTGTTAGAATCATTCTTGTGTAATCTAGATTACTTGACTCTAGTGCAAGTGGGAGATCAAGGAAATATGCCCTAGAGGCAATAATAAAGTTATTATTTATTTCCTCATATCATGATAAATGTTTATTATTCATGCTAGAATTGTATTAACCGGAAACATAATACATGTGTGAATACATAGACAAACTTAACGTCACTAGTATGCCTCTACTTGGCTAGCTCATTAATCAAAGATGGTTGTGTTTCCTAACCATAGACATGTGTTGTCATTTGATTAACGGGATCACATCATTAGAAGAATGATGTGATTGACTTGACCCATTCCGTTAGCTTAGCACTTGATCGTTTAGTATATTGCTATTGCTTTCTTCATGACTTATACAAAGTTCCTACAACTATGAGATTATGCAACTCCCGTTTACCGAAGGAACACTTTGTGTGCTACCAAACGTCACAACGTAACTGGGTGATTATAAAGGAGCTCTACAGGTGTCTCCAAAGATACATGTTGAGTTGGCGTATTTCGAGATTAGGTTTTGTCACTCCGATTGTCGGAGAGGTATCTCTAGGCCCTCTCGGTAATGCACATCACTATAAGCCTTGCAAGCAATGTAGCTAATGAGTTAGTTACGGAATGATGTATTACGTAACGAGTAAAGAGACTTGCCGGTAACGAGATTGAACTAGGTATTGGATACCGACGATCGAATCTCGGGCAAGTAACATACCGATGACAAAGGGAACAACGTATGTTGTTATGCGGTTTGACCGATAAAGATCTTCGTAGAATATGTAGGAGCCAATATGAGCATCCAGGTTCCGCTATTGGTTATTGACCAGAAACAGTTCTAGGTCATGTCTACATAGTTCTCGAACCCGTAGGGTCCGCACGCTCGATGACAGTTATATTATGAGTTTTTGAGTTTTTATGTACCGAAGTTTGTTCGGAGTCCCGAATGAGATTACGGACATGACGAGGAGTCTCGAAATGGTCGAGACATGAAGATTGATATACTGGAAGCCTATATTTGGATATCGGAAGTGTTCCGGGCGGAATCAGGATTTTACCGGAGTACCGGGAGGTTACCGGAACCCCCCGGGGGGCTTAATGGGCCTACATGGGCCCTAGTGGAGAGGAAGAGAGGAGGCAAGGGCTGGCTGTGCCCCTCCCCCCTAGTCCGAATAGGACAAGGAGAGGGGGGCGGCGCCCCCCTTTCCTTCCCCCCTTCTCCTTCTCCAACTAGGAAAGAAGGGAGTCCTACTCCCGGTGGGAGTAGGACTCCCCCTTGGCGCGCCCTCCGTGGCCGGCCGCCCGTCCCCCTTGGCTCCTTTATATACGGGGGCAGGGGCACCTCTAGACACAACAGTTGATCTCCAAGACCTCTTAGCCGTGTGCTGTGCCCCCCTCCACCATAGTCCTCGATAATATTGTAGCGGTGCTTAGGCGAAGCCCTGCGACGGTAGAACATCAAGATCGTCACCACGCCGTCGTGCTGATGGAACTCTTCCCCGACACCCCGCTGGATCGGAGTCCGGGGATCGTCATCGAGCTGAACGTGTGCTAGAACTCGGAGGTGCCGTAGTTTCGGTGCTTGATCGGTCGGGCCGTGAAGATGTATGACTACATCAACCGCGTTGTTCTAACACTTCCGCTTTCGGTCTACGAGGGTACGTGGACAACACTCTCCCCTCTCGTTGCTATGCATCACCATGATCTTGCGTGTGTGTAGGATTTTTTTTGAAATTACTACGTTTCCCAACAGCTGGATGATCTCAAGGAAACATTTGACAATCTTCGGGTTTATAAGATGATGCTTAACCCAGCCAAGTGTGTTTTTGGCATTCCTGCAGGCAAATTGCTAGGTTTTCTGGTGTCTGAGAGAGGCATTGAAGCTAATCCGGAGAAAATCAAGGCGGTGATCTCCCTTGCTAAGCCGACCAACATAAATGATGCCCAGCGTATGGCGGGTTGCATGCTGCTTTGAACCGATTCATAAGCCGCCTGGGTAAGAAGGCAATTCCCTTGTATCACATGCTAAAAAAGACTGACCACTTCATCTAGAGCGACACTGCAGATAAAGCTTTTGAAGCCCTCAAGAAATAGTTGGCTGAGCCGCCCATCCTTACTACTCCTATTGACAAAGAGCCAATTTCCTATACATTGTGGCTAATAATAAAGCAGTCAGTGTCACAGTCGTCATCCAGTGCAAAGAGGCTGGCAAAGAATATCCAGTCCAGAGGCCAATCTATTATATCAGCGAAGTTTTGACAGAGTCCAGGCAGAGATATCAACATTGGTAGAAACTGGTGTTAGGTGTCTTCATGGCTAGTCGCAAGTTGAAGCATTATTTCTAGGAACACCCCATAACCGTGGTAAGCTCTGCCCCTTTGGGAGACATCATCTAGAACAGGGAATTCACAGGTCGGGTTGCTAAGTGGGCAATTGAGATTGGGCCACATCATCTAAAATATGTGCCCCAAACAGCCATCAAGTCTAAAGCATTAGTGGATTTCATCAATGATTTGACTGACCTTAAGATTACATAAGAGAAGCCAGACAACACGTATTGGACAATTAACTTTGATGGGTCCAGGAACTTGGAAGGCTCGGGGGCTGGGGTTATCTTTTCTTCCCCTCGAGGTGACAAATTTTGTTATGTTCTAAGGATTATGTTCCCTTATACTAACAATGCAGCTGAATATGAGGCCCTCCTTCATGGCCTCCGTATGGCTAAGAGATGAATCTTAGACGGGTCAGGTTCCTCAGCGAATCTGATCTAGTTGCTCAAAAAGTTTCTGGGGAGTGGGATTCTAAGGACCCCCTCATGGCAGTTTATTGACAGGGAGTGACTAATATTGCAGGACATTTTAAAGGATATCAAGTGGACCATACAGATCGGCGGTTGAATGAGGAGACTGATGCTCTTTCACGACTCGGCTCTCAGCGTAAGCCGGTCCCTCCCAATGTGTTCCTTGATGTTCTCCATAATCCTTCAGTTAAATTACCTTTAGAGGAAGATCTTGCTATACCCGACCCGGAGGCATAGTTAGTGGTGGCTCTTCGTGCTATACTAGATTGGATGACTCCTTATTTGGCTTATTTGACTCGCGGTGAGCTCCTCGCGGATGAACTCATTGCTCGTCAGATCGTTCGACGCTCCAAGTCCATGACTATTGTCAACAGTGAATGGCATAGAAGAAGCATCACAGGTGTTTTTCAATGTTGTGTTTCCCCTGATGAAGGACGAGAGATTCTCAATGAGATTCACTCTGATTGTCACGGGAAACCACGACCACCTATGGGACCAGGAGGCCCCTTGTTGGTTCGGCAGGGGGGAGTCGCGTTGCACAAAGAGTAGACGAGTGTGAGGCAGCATGGCAGAGATCACACAGGCAGTTTTACCCAGGTTCAGGCCGCCGCGAAGCGTAAAACCCTACTCCTGCTTTTGGTGGATTGATGGTGAAAATGTGGTGGTGAAGCGTAGTACCCTTGCCCGGCAAGGGTTGCCTCAGGGCGGCAGCGACTACGCGCGTATGGGGTGTGAGTTATCCAACCTTCTAACCTCATTTACGGTTGCCAAGGGCCTCCTTTTATAGATCAAGGGGTCACCACAATGGCAAAGTAGTCATTATGCATTGATATGATAGCAAACAGTGCTATCATACCTAACTCTGTGGACTGACAGTGCACATTTAATGCACCGCTCAACGTCACATCGTTGGTTGCCCGGCAAGGCTTGCCGGGCTATCTTGCCAACTCCATGCCTGCCTGTTTGACACATCGCAGGATGGGTGTCATCTGCGGGTTCCTGTAGGGAGAGGCTGCCATGTGGCGAATGGCTGCCACTTAATCACTCTGCGGCTTGACACCGCACTGATTGACGACGTGGGTCGTGGTGGAGTGGTTGGTGAGGTGATTTAGCCTCCGCAAGTACCGGTAGGCCCTGCCGGGATGCCTTGGTCGTCTTCTTCTAGGGGTGGCCTCTTCCCTTGCCGCGCTCGCCTGCCCGGCAAAGGAGGCATTTCTCTTGACGATATCTTGCTTCTCTTGCTTGGTCTTGGTCCCTCTGATCTGCTTGTTGGTCCTTCGAATCTCTTGGTTTCTTGTACATCTTGGCTCGATCTTGGCTTGTCCGAGCACGAGTCAGGGGAAACATATACCCCCGTATATTTTCCCCGACACTGATGATTGTGGTCATCATGCCGGCTCAAGATCCTTGGTAGCGAAGGCATTTTGACACGTCTTTTACTGGCTCATGGCTCATGCGGACGCTGAGGATATTGTGCATAAGTGTGATGGATGCCATAAGTTTGCACGTCAAGCCTGTGTTCCTGCTCAAGAACTTCGGATGATTCCAATCACCTGGCCATTCGCTGTCTGGGGGCTTGATATGGTTGGCCCGTTCAAACGATCCAAGGACAAGAAGACCCACCTTCTGGTTGTTGTTGATAAGTTTACCAAGTGGGTTGAAGCGGAGCCAATAAGAAATTGTGATGCAACCACAATAGTTCAGTTCCTGAAGAAGTTGATCTTTCGCTTTGGTCATCCACACAACATCATCACTGATAATGGAACTAACTTGTCCAAAGGAGCTACGAAGCAATTTTTTCAACGAGAGCATATCCGGCTTGATGTAGCATCAGTAGCACATCCTCAGTCCAATGGGCAAGCAGAACGCGCCAACTAGGAGATTTTACGAGGTATCAATCCAAGGCTCACGGTTCCTTTGCAACGTACTCCGGGTTGTTGGGTTGAGGAACTCCCCTCCATCCTTTGGAGTATATGAACCGCCCCAACAGATCAATGGGATACACGCCTTTCTTCATGGTCTATGGTGCAGAAGCTATGTTACCTAGCAACATCTGTCATGATTCTCCAAGAGTTGCAGCTTATGTCAAAGCAAATAATGAACAAACTTGTCAGGACTCTTTGGACGCCTTGGAAGAAGAATGTGGCTTCGCCGCAACATGATCTGTGATATATCAGCAAGACCTGCATCGCTATCATAGCCATAGAGTTCGTAGCCGTACTTTCCAGGAGGGTGTGCTCCGTCTGATACAAGAACAAACAGGTACGCATAGGCTTTCTCCTCCACGGGAAGGGACTTTTGTCATCAGCAAGAACCTCAACAATGGGTCATATTACCTGATTGACATTCGTGAACATGATAAGCCACATACATATGAGGAGGAGACCAACTACCTTGGAACCGTGCTCATCTCCGACCCTATTATACTTAGAGCCACTGGCTCCAACTTTTTGTACATACCTTTGTATATTTCTTTATGATCATTATTAATAAAGGCGACATCCTTGAAACTCGAGACCTCTGTCATTTCATCCCATATATTGTGTATGGAGTCATTATTTTCTGATAGTAGGTCGCTTGGGGGCTTCCAACTCATCGATCTTAGCTATTAACATCTCTCTTGACCCGACATATCCCATTATATATCTTAGTTAAACCTGCCAGTTTGCTTGATGTTACTCCACCAAGATGACCCGATGTACTCTTGCCAGTCAATCTATTATGACCTTGAACTTGTCAAGGTTAAAATGCCAGCTTATGTCATGTGAGAGCCGGCTTACAGAAAGCTAGGATAAATCATGGGCTATCAAGCCAGATTCATTGAAGCAGGACTCGAGCCTCGAAAGCCGGTCTTTTTGTTGCGCATCGAAAGCCGGCTTAACATTTATCTTTATCTATGTTTCAATTTCTGTTTTACAGGATTACTTGCTCCTTGATTAATTATTATATCGACCATGAGTCACCAGGTCATGAAAACACCAGATTATTTTGATCAAAGATTGAGCTCTCAGCGATCATGAGTTGCCTGATTCAAACAACAAACCGGGTTATTCTCCGTTATCACTACTACACGGTCAAGAGTCAAAGTACTGACTAGTTGTCCTGGGTTATCAATTATTGCTCATTAATGCAAGCAGAAACATAATGCAAGCACAAGGAAATCGGGCGGGTTAACAAAACACCGCACTGGCTCAAATATATTCTGCAAAAATATCAAGTGCTTGGCATCATAGAAAGAAAGTCTTGTCACTACCCTATTACAAAGCCATCGGCGGTCTCAAAATCAGGCAAAGTTTTTTATGTTATGACTCGCCTAAGAAGCTTTTGGGTTAACATCGTCTTGATGACCCTCGACATCAGTCACTAGATCAGCCTGCACCTGCTCGTTTTGCTCGGTCTATTGGCAGCCCCTTGGTACCCACTGTATAGTAGATAATTTCTGGAATACTGAGTCATCGGTGATGATACTGGACGGGTCAACATCAGGAGAAAAAGATGTCTTACTGCATGGTGGGATAAGCTCAAACAACTGGTAATCTGGCGGGTTAATGTGCTTGTGTAAGTGCATCTAGTGCCGCCCCTAGTTGGTTTTGGAGTATTGACGACAAACATGGTTAAGGGACTAATGTGTTTGTAAGAATTGCAGGATAACACAGGTAGTAGTCCCTGATGGATTCAGTTTACCTACCAGAGATGACCCCTAAAAATGTGTGAAGACATTAAAGACAATGGTAGTTCGGGAAGACATTCACGGTGAAGATAATGACGTGTGAATACATTCACTTGAAGACTATGGAGTGCGAAGACATAGTTGTTTTGTAGTTTCATTTTCTTCTTCATTGAGTCATAGGAACCACCTTACTGTTAAGTGGGGTCCAAGTGAACAAAGTCAGAGTGACTGATGTGATTCTCAACCAAATCCTATGTCTTTGAGCGAAGATAATGAGAGCAAATCTTATCCGGAGCTGGATGAGTCAGCTTTGCTTGTAGCCCAAGCCAAGTTGCCACGTGTGTTTGAAATCTAACCGTTGGACACGTGTCGGTTCCTTAGTGACCTAGGGTCATTTTGGACATATCAGGTCGGGTTGCCTCCTGGCTATAAATAGCCTACCCCTGCACCATAAATTGGTGACTGCTCAGAATTAGTGCACGACTTTTGTCATTTGAGAGCAACCCACCTCTGAAGCCTGTGTGAGAGAGATCCTTGCAATGACAAAGCCCAAAACACCCAGAGACAAAGAGAGTTAGGCGTCACTGAAGTCTTTCTATCCGCATGATCTAGAGACTTGTTACACTTGTGGACTGTGCATCCTCCAGCCGGTTAGGCGTCGCATTCTGAGGATCCAAGAGTCATTGTTGATTGCCCATGAACGAGGTTTGTGAAGGTTTGGAAGTCTACATTGAAGACTTACCTGAGTGATAGGGCGAGGACTAAGTGTTCTTAGCTCTAGGGGAATAAGGTGAAGACATAGTCTTCTGAGTTCAATCTCAGCCTCCCTAACCAGACGTACAATTGTCATAACAACTGGAATTGGTCTACCAAATCCTTGTCTTCACCAAGCAACTGGTTCTATCCCCTACACTCCTTACTTTTCAGTTTGTCTTCGTGAAGTCTTTGCTTGCCTGCCTGATCCATTTGACTTCACTGAGTGAAGACTTATATATGTTTGGCTTCATACAGTCTTCCATTCTGATCCTGTCTACCTAGCTGCTGTTAGTCTTCGTGCCTTCACTGAACTGCTTGCTTGATTGTTACTTGCCTAGCGTAGTTTACATTCCGCTGCATATCATATAGGTTGAGTATTACCTGTTTGTCTTCAAAGCCCTCGTGTTTTGAAGACTTTCATAAAAATCGCCTATTCACCCCCCTCTAGTCGATAACTAGCACTCTCCCTTGTTCTGTGTGATTCGGTTTAACCACCTGGAGTTTTAGACATGTCGACTACAGGGATAATCAAGGTCTCCGCTGCGTGCCTTGTCTTCGATGGCACTGATTACCCCTACTAGAAGAATAAGATGCACATGCATCTTGAAGCCATTGACGTCGACCTCTGGTATGTCGTCAAGACAGGCGTTTCCAAGGTCGGTGAAGGTGTCACCGCTGCTGATGTCAAGAGGTTTGTGTAACTAGACTCAACCGCCAAGAACGTCATCTATGGTCACCTGACAAAAGGGCAGTACGACCGTGTGAGTGCACAGAAACTGCGAAGCTAGTCTGGGACTGGCTGTCCAAGGTCAATGAGGGTGTCTCGAGTTAGAGAGACTCAAGTATTGATGTTCTTCTTAATCTCTTCAACTGCTTCAAGAGGAATGACAATGAGAATGTCCAGCTCACGTTCGATCGCCTCACTGATATCACTAATGATCTTCGTGCACTTGGCGCCATTGAGATCACCAAGCATGAGACCGTGAAGAAGCTTCTGCGATCACTTGACAACTCATTTGACACCCTAGCCCTGATGATATAAGAATGTCCTGACTTCAAAGATCTCGATCCGTCTGATATACTTGAGAGGCTCAACACACATTAGTTCTAGCTATCTGAGAAGCGTGATATCTACGGCCCTAACTATGGCCGAACCCACGCTTTGAAGGCAAACGCCATTTCCTCATCTGAAGAAGAATCTGACTGTAGTTCTGGTGATCCTGAAGACATTGGCAAAGAGCTTGCAATACTTGTGAGGAAAATCCAGAAGTTCTCGAAGAAGAACCGTTTCAGCAAGTCTTCAAGATCCAACTCAAAGAATGATGAGGCTTCATCTCGTGACTACAAGAAGAGAACTTGCCACAAATGCAAGAAGACATGCCATTACATCTCTGAGTGTCCTCAGTGGGACAAGGAATCAAAGAAGAAGAAGAAGAGCAAGGAATATGACTCAGATGAAAACAAGAAGAAGAAATCGTCAAAATCTTCTTCAAAGTCTTCGTCAAAGTCTTCGTCTCACAAGAAGACCTCATCAAGCAAGGCTCATGCATTTATTGTCAAGGAGATGGATTCAGAGGAGGAGTGTGCTTTTGAGGAGGCGGAGGTGGAGTCTCAAGAGGAGTCTGATTCAGGCGTGGCAAGCCTGGCTCTGTCTTCGACATTCATCGCCAAGTCCATCTTCAACACTGAAGACAATGGTCACACCACCGAAGCTGAAGATGATGATGAGGATGACTCTGCTCCAACCTACTGCTTCATGGCACGTGGTGCCAAGGTAAACTCACGCGATGCTTACTTTCAAACCTCCAGTGAAGGTGACTCTGAATGTGAATCCAAACCTAGCTATAAGACACTTGCTAAAATTGCAACTGAGCAACAAACTGCTATGGAACATATTCAAAAGCTGCTAGACAAAAGTGATGACCTGTTGGGCGTGGAAATGAATCGATCTCAGTCCTTAATCGAAGACATAAAAAATCTTCGCGTTAAGTACGAGGAACTCAAGAGTCATCATGAAACTCTCTCAGCCTCTCATGAGAAGCTTTCCTATGATTATCTTCAAAGGAAGCAAGAACTTGAGAAACTGAGAGCGTCTCATGAATATTTTCAAAAGGAGAACGATTCACTACTCGCTCAACAGATCAGTTCTGCTCAGGAAGAATTTGTTCCACCATGTTTAAAATGTAGTAAGCATGATGATATTGTCTCTATTGCTGGATGTTCTACTGCCTCTGATGTTGCAATATCGTCAACTGCTGATGGGGTAACTAACCCCTCTACGTAAGTAAGGGGAATAAGCAAGAACGGTGGAAAGCTTAAGAAAGTGCTAGTTCCTTTGCTGCGAATCTATGAAATTCCTAATTCAGGGAGTTCGCTTTCCAATATCTAAATGTTCATGCAAAGCAACAAACGAATGATTTTGTGGGATCCCTAGATGTAGCGGCTGGCGAACCACTTCTTCTTCCACAAAGATTCAGACAAAACCGAGCTGGACAAGCCGA